>JAPPVO010000016.1:98963151-99283963 GCA_030407325.1 Camellia japonica
TTTCGTAAAAAGCCAAAAAGTCATCTCAAACATTTAATTTTTTTTAGTTCATATTTTAACCAAATAATCAAAAAATTTACTAAATTAACCTGTTTTCAAACGAGACCTTACTACTAACGAGACTTCCCTTACTACCTCATTAAATTTGATTTACTACTCAATTAAACATCAATTCATACCTAATAGTAAGTTGTTTCACTGCTTAAGTTCTGTCTTATCACAAAAAGTGATACGTGGGTGAGAGCCTCTATTTACCTCTGGGTTATTTTGGAAAGATAGTTATAATCAATTTTTTGGTAAAAAATTACTTATAAATAATTTTTTTGTGAGAGAGGTAGTTGGTAATAATCTGAAAAGCAAATTATTACCAACTTTTCAAAATAGGCCTCTATTTATCCACCAACAATTAACGCATCCCACACCATTTCTTTATTCACACCACACCATTTCTCAATTCACACCATTAAATTCCTCGAATATCCTCATCTTCATCATTTTTGACTAACCATAACCTTAATCCCAACCATTTCCAGTGTCGGTGCTAGAGCCTTCTCCCTTAGCCGTCACCTCTCTTTAGTACCACCCACCAACCTAGATCTCTCTCTCTCTCTCTCTCTCCTCGTCTCTCTCTCTCTCTCTCAGTCCCTCTCTCTCTCTCTCTCTCTCTCTCTACACATTATCTCTACTCTCTCTCTCTCTCTATCTCACACAAACTACGATTTCTCACTCTCTCTCAATTGCGATCGCAATATCGCGATCTACTCTCTTTCGTTGCGGCCGCGGAGGTGCGCGGCGGTGGTGGTTGGATGTTTGGGGGAATGAGGTGGCTGTCTCTCTCTCTTTCTCTCTCACAATCACGATCACGATCGCGATCTATTCTATTCATCTCGGTCTGCGACGGCGCTGTAAAGGGGGCACTGGGCAGACGCGGTGAGATGAAGTTGGGGAGTGGGTGGCCAAGGCAGAAGGGCTCACGGAGGAGACGATGGTGGTGGCCGGTGGTTTTTGGAAAATGAGAGGAGAGGAGTGGGGAGTGGAGGAACCTGCGGAAGAAGATGGCTAGGCGAGGTAATCGGGATGGGAGCTGCGAGGGTTGGCGCTGGGTAAAATGAGAATTTAACCAAAAAAAAAATTGAAAAATGAGAATTGTGGTGTCCTTTTTGGTAACTTTCTAGCAGGACAAAATGAGGGGAAAAAAATTGAAAAACGGTATGGGACAAGTGAAATGGTGGTGTGTAAAAGGTTCATAACAAAAGGTAAGTGGATTTAGAAAAAATGGTAACTAGTGTAAGAATGAGAACTGATTTGTGCTATACACAATAAGTTATTGTACTATTAAAATTGTCTTATCACGGAATGGTAAATAAGTTGAAAACAAACAATAAGTAGACTATTGATAAGTACATAAAAAAATGTAAAAAATGATAAAATACTAATTAGTAATTAGATTAACACGAGTAGTGAGTGGAATCAGAACAAATGATAAGTAGTGTTTATGAATAGGAAAGGGCATCTTCAATGATTGTTACTATAATATCATTGTTATTGTTATAATTTGGTAATGAATAGTATTATTTTGTCAAATTATAGTAATGATACTCCAATGATCACTTGCTATTTTGATAATTCTGAACCAACTTTCCTTCCAAGTTTATAGGTGTTGTTTGAATATAAATTTTTTTGTGATTTTATTTTTGTTTATTTTTTGTCTTTTATGACATTTTTTTAACTATTTGTAAAAAAAACTATATATTTATATTATTCCCGACTAGACAAATATAAAAAATGAAAAAAATTTGAAAAATTAGAAAAAAAATTAAATATAATTCAATTTGAAAAATTAAATAGAAAAATTACTTGGTTTTCTACTATTTCAATTCTGTTTTTTCAACTGAATTTGAAGCCACAAATATGTTCATATTTGCTGATGTGACATATTTGGCAATTACTATTTTACTTGCCAAATTTGAGAACATATATGGCATATGCTATCTTTGGCAAGTAAAATAGCAAGCCATTGGAAACCTACTTTTTATTACTATTACTAAATTATAGCTTTGACAAGTGTTTTGAGAGCTCCATTGGAGATGCTCTAAGAACTAATCTTCTACTTACTAAATTAAACTTTACTGTAATTAGATTTTGTGTTTATGAGTACTAAGTACTTAATGATTTTTACCTACTATTCAATCATACTCTATTTATCATGTGAAAAATAATAAATAAATACTCTACTTACTACTTTAATCATACTTCAATTATTATTAAATGAGATCATATTGAATGGTAAGTAGAATTAGAAAGAATGGTAAGCTTTTTTTTTGTAGTTAATTTTGTTTTTATTAATTGCCATTAATGGTTAAAAAACTACAAATTTTAACTTGTTTATAACTTGTTTATAAGGTGGACAATATTATTTTATTTCAAAATGAACTAAAACCATAAACTGCCTTTTTTTTGAAAAATCACCTAGATTTTTTTGCATAGCTTTAATCATTACTCATCTAATGGTTAAAAATTCATCTTATTCAAATTTAATGGCCCTTTTTTTTTATTTTTTTTGAGATTTGATCAAAGACTCCCCCAATAAAATTTTAATACATTAAGGATAAATACAAAAAAATAATTCTAAAAATATAGCATACACTACTATTATCAAAATATTTTGTAGCGAGTAATTTAATATTTTAAATTTTAAATGATATAACTTTTTATCTAGATGTTTGTTTTTAATAAAATTAGTATTTTTATAATCCTTTCTTCAAGATCTATCAAGAGCCAAATTGACTATGAATTCTTTAAAACAATAAAAAAAAAAAAACTACCGTCGCAATTGACGTGAACCAGAAAATTTACTTTGCTTCCCAATAAAATTTTATTGTAAACTCTATTTCATAATCAATTTTTACTCTGATAATCAGAGTAAAATTTTACTGTTGATACTAATTTCAATAGGAAAAAAAAGTACAATTTAAAAAAAAAAATCATAGTCAACATTGATTTTGTTTAATAGATCTTGACAAAAGAATTCTAAAACTACTAATTTTATTAAAAATCAATATATAGATCAAAAGTTATATCATTTTAAATTTAAATATAAAACAAATTGATAAGGATAAGATTGTCTATAAAAAAAAGTATAATCAAACTTGTTTATCCTTAATGAAAGAGACGCTTCTTCTTCAGGGACTTACAAATTAAAAAAGTTTAGAGTATTTTTTTTACTTTAAAGAAACTAATGAGGGACTTTGGGCCAAATATTTCTATTTTTTAAAGTACCATACATAAAAATCACTTTCATGTATCATAGATATTTTCGCTCAAGCATTTTTAGTTTTTGTTTTCTTTGGCTATGTTTGAATCATAGATTTAGATATGAATCATGAATTTTGATAGTGATATAAAAAATAAAAATAAAAAAAATAAGTGAAATATGAACGAAATATAACTACATTTCCTCAATTTTTTTCCTTTTCCTTTTTAATTCATACTCAAATTCATGATCTAAATGCGGTATTAAGTAGAACATACCAAAAAAAAATGATACACATTGTGGTGTTTGGGAAGATTTTTTGTTGGGTTTTTTTTGATTTTTTTCACTAAAAGACAAAGTTTTTACAAAACCAAAAAAAAAAACAAATCCAAACAAACTATCACATCCAACCCCATAGTCATTTCACTTTTTCTCTCACAAACATCACATTAAACTACAAAAAAACCTAACTATCTTCCCAAACACAAAAAAATTTTTCTCCAATAATATCCTACAACTAAAAAATTACATAAAAACTCATTCCCAAACACCCACATAATCTCATGTCTTATCTTTTTTTCAAACTCCCAAGTGAGTCGGTCTCATGTATACTTATTACCGTAATCTATATTGTTTTGCGCCTAGAGGTGAGAAAAATGAACTAAGAAATGAAATTACGTACAATATTGCTCAATCAAAAAAAAAAAAAAAAAAAAAAAGGGAATTGTTTGGTTATATTTTCAAATCAATTTTTGAAATGAAAAATCCAAAAAAACTTGTTTGGTTTACAATTTTTGAAAAATTGTTTTCAAAATCGTTTTCTCTCTCCCCTCTCATATTTTACACATCAATCAGTCAATCAATTTTTTTCTCCCCTCTCTTCTTTCTTACATCTTACACATTAATCAATCAATTTTTCTCTCACACCTATCTATTCAACTACAAAAAAAATAGAAATCATCCTAAAATTATTTTCAAATATACACCAAATAAGTTTTCAAATTTACATACTCTTTTAAAAAATTATCTTCCAAATTGATTATCAAAACTAAGGCCTTGTTTGGGTACTCCCAAATAATCCAAAAAGCCAAAAAGTTACTCAAAAAGTTAAAAAGTTAATACTATTCACCAAAAGTCAACAATTACGGCTGCACAACTCCCAATTCAAATTTTTCTCTAAAAACCAATTTTCACAATTTTTATTACACATTATTACACACATTTTTCCATAAAAAGTCAAAAAGTTAACCCAAACATCCATATTTTCAACCTCAATTTTTTAGTCAAAAAAGACAAAAAGTACACTTATTTAGTCTTCCCAAACTTGGCCTAAATCCGCTTCCTTGGGGTTTTGATATAGGGTTGTTAGAGAGGATTCAAACAACAGAGTGTGACCAAACCAGAGAGAGTAGATCATCATGGTTGTTAGAGGATGCACCACCTTCCATTCAAACCACACGCCCCTCCACTCCTCTCTCTCCCCCTCACTCACCAACTAGCCAGCAAGTCATCCTCCCCCCTCTTTCAACACGCATGCAAACACAAAAAAACAGATGGACATTTTCAAACCTCTCAAATAAAAAAAATAATAAATTCACAACAAAATGTGACTCTGATAAGCTCTCACTTCTTAAGACTTGAGATTCATAAAGATGGCACTTGAATCCATCAAGAACCAGGAAGAAACATCATCGAAAGTGAAGTGGATTGCTTCCAATTTCATCACCAATTTAGAACAGAGTGGATATAAAGAACATTTACAAGGTGTGTAGTAGTTCAAGAAGAAGAAGATAACAGCATGGGATATGCAAGCACCATTGGAAAGTATCAAATCGGAAGAACAATCGGAGAAGGTACTTTCGCCAAGGTTAAGTTGGCAATAAACACAGACAATAGTCAGTATGTGGCGATCAAGATCATCAACAAGCATATGGTCATGGAAAACAATCTAACATACCAGGTGAATAACTCCCAACCCATTTCTTTTTTTCTTTGTGTTCTCTATGTTTGTTTTTCTTTCTAATACATGGAGCTCTGTTTTTCAGGTACAGAGTGAAATCAGAACAATGAAACTTCTACATCACTCAAACATTGTTAGGATACATGAGGTATGTTGTTTGTCCTAAAAATTTAGACTTCGACTCTCCTATGGAATTTACTTGAATTGGGCATTGATTTCCAATCGCAGGTAATTGGGACAAAGACAAAAATTTACATAGTAATGGAATATGTATCAGGAGGGCAGTTATCCGACAAGATGGTGAGTTGCAAATAGCAGACTATGGAATCAAAATCTAGTTTTTGAGATCAACAGAGAATTCTAATTTGCCTTGAACTTTTCATTTCTAGTCCTACATTAATAGGTTGAATGAAAGAGACGCAAGGAAACACTTTCAGCAGTTAATCGACGCAGTAGATTATTGCCATTGCAGAGGGGTTTACCACAGAGATCTAAAGGTCAGAATGAAACCTTCTTCCTTATTATATTATCATGTTGTTTCACAAATCTCCGCAAGGGAGAGAATGGAAATTGACATGGAATTTCATATACAGCCACAGAACTTGCTTTTGGATAGCCAAGGAAATCTCAAAGTATCAGATTTCGGACTCAGCGTGTTGCGAAAGGTAGCAAAATTAAATTTTCTGTCCTCCACGGTAGGTAGCAAAATTAATTTTTCTGTCCTCCAAGGGTTTTCTTGCTAATAATTGGTATTTTCGCAGCCTGGAGACCTGCTATCTACCGCATGTGGCTCTCCAAGCTACGTAGCACCAGAGGTAAGAAGCAATTTTCTTGCCGGAATACTATATAAGACTCTTCCCCCCCTTCATCAACTTTTATTTGCAAGGAACAAGGATGCAGGGCAAACTAGGTTGGGAAACAGAATGAAAGAAGCTAATGTTGATACATATCTAATACTTCCTAAATATATCCGATACTAGATTTTACTTTGAGAATACAGATACTTTTCGAACATCTAAGATAATACTTGAAGATAATAATTAATAATTATTTAAATTAAATATAATAATAATCTTTTAATTCTATGATATTATAATTGATAATAGTAATATTTAATAAGTAATAATATTTGTAATTATTAATTGAGAATAAATACCAGAACAATTAATATTTTCTATTTCTATGGATGAAAATATTGAGATAAAACAGCACTCTACTTTTTAGATTTTATCTCCAAAAAAACAAAACAAGTAAATTGATTATTGGCTACTAAATTAATATCTAATTCTTATAGAACTGTTTCTTACTATTCTTTGAACTCATAAAAAATAAAAAAAAAGTTATAAAAAAATAAAAAATAAAAATAAAATTCAATGTTACCTAGCCCCATATCATTTTTTCTTTCTTTTTTTTTTTTTTGGACCGTATTGTCATATCCATATTGTATTGTATCCGTATCCATGCTTCATAGGAAAGAAGACTAAGCCCTTTTATGATGCACAGAACATGCCTTACTTGGCTTCAATCCCATGGCTGATGCTTACTATTTGGTGAACAGCTGCTTGCGAATAGGGGCTATGAGGGAGCAGCAGCAGATGTTTGGTCCTGCGGAGTAATCCTTTATGAATTACTTGCTGGTTATCTACCATTTGATGACCGTAGCCTGATGAACTTGTATAGAAAGGTACGCTGCCAATCTAAATTACATAACAACCAAGTTTCAAAAATCAGAAAATTTTGATATCTGATACTCCGTAATATGTCATTGCAAAGATATCAAGAGCAGAATACACATTTCCAGAGTGGTTTACAGAAAGCCAAAAGAAACTGATCTCCAGGATACTTGAACCAAATCCCCAAAAGGTAGTGCTCTAAACCATCACATATAGAACAGAACAAATAGCGGAATTAAAATGAATAAGTAAAACAATTTCTTGTTTTGTCACTGCAGCGAATAACAACACCCGAGATTATTGAAGATCAATGGTTTCAAACAAATTACAAACCTGCTGTGCGAATTGAATGTGATGAAGATATAGACTTGGATGATGTTCATGCAGCTTTCGATTCAGATAAGGTAATGACTAAACAAAGTGGCAACATAGAGAGTTTCATAATGTCAACTAAATATACCATCTCTTTTGCAGGAAAATGTGACTGAGACAAAGATACCACATATTCCAAGTTTCATCAATGCTTTTCAGCTAATAGCAATGTCACAAGACCTTGATTTGTCAAGACTATTCGAAGAACAGGCAAGTTATACACATCTTGAATTAAGTTCAATAGTTATAAATGCTTCTTCTCTTTTTTTTTTTTTTTTTTTTTCCATTCTAAATCCAGTGAACCTTTGTCCCAATTTAGGATAATGAAAAGCAGAAAACAACACTTGGATCCAAACTTGCAATCAATGAAACCATAGAGAAAATTGAGGCTGCTGCAAAAGATGCGTGTCTCTCAGTTGAAAGGATGAACAACTCTAAGGTAAAATCTAGATCAATCAATATTAGATTTATTTATTTATTTTTTTTCAATCGGGATAATATCCCACGTTCCTGCTCTGATATTTAACACTGCTTGACAATATCAGATGAAAATTCATCCAAAACAGAAGATGACTAGATGTTCAAGGTCATGCCTGAACCTATCAGCAGAGGTAAATAATTGTCATGTACCCTTCCCTTCAAAAGCATGATATCAGAATTCTCACCCATTGTAAGCGGAAAAATTCAGGTAATTGAGGTGGCACCTACACATTGTGTTGTAGAAATATCAAAATCTGTAGGGGACCTGGAGCCGTACAAAGAGGTATAAGCTATACATTTATGTACATGTGTGTTGTATAAGCCAATTATATGACCATCAGACCATGATGACCAGTTCTGCCAAAGTTTATCAAGTATGCTGACTGAAGAAGAA
This sequence comes from Camellia japonica, assembly GCA_030407325.1. Lineage (NCBI taxonomy): Eukaryota > Viridiplantae > Streptophyta > Magnoliopsida > Ericales > Theaceae > Camellia > Camellia japonica. Next base: position 98,971,284 of record JAPPVO010000016.1, read on the forward strand.
TCAGATGTTTCATCCAAAACACAAGCACCCAAGGAAGTCATCATCAACAACAAAAATATTCGTCAAAGCAAATGGTAGTCTTGAAATCTAATTTGAAAAGGTGTATAAGGAAAAATTTGTTAGTCAGCTCACCAACAATTTTCAATTATGCAGCTTTGGACAGAAAAATGACAAGGATGATAAACACCTGCGAGGCTATTCTTCCTCCTGATATCTCACGTTTGGTATGAACATTCAGTCTGAGAGACGCTCTTGATGATCCCTAAAAGAAGGTTGTAAAGCACATTATGAAGTAAAGCAAAACGGTGAATGTAGGAATAAGAGAAGGCAATAGTAACATTATGCATGATAAGGCTTACACTCACATGTTTAATAAGGTTTTTACTTACATGTTTAATAAGTTTTTTGCTTCCTCTGATGATTTTAACTCTTTTAACTTATTTGTTCAAAGATGTCAATAAACACAATTTGTATTGAAAGAGAACTGACAAAGGAAGAAATCCTTCATGTGTTCAACTTTCCCAGATATAACCTTGTTTATTACTGCTGCTGCTCAAATATATGTTCAATTATTTTCCCCGGGTGTTACAAATGATAATGCAAATCATAGATCATGATCTAAGAGGAAAAAAACACCCTAACTTGCTGTCGAAATTGGCTATAAATAACACAGCTCTGAGTTGCTTCAATCTGAGTGCCAAGGCTTCCAACAAGATGATCTCTGAAATCCCAGTATATGGATTGACTGATAATATTGATCTACAAATAACTTGCATAGATAGATAACGAAAAGTAAGAAAAACAGTATAAAAGAAAAAAGAAAAAAGGAGAGGTTCTTCGTTAACATGGAAGGAAAAAGAGGGAGGGATGTCTTTCCATTTCAATTCTTGCTTCTTGAATGCTCAAATCCTGGGGGTTTTTTAAAACAAACAAGTATATTATATTATGGAAAATCAAGGGACCGTAATTTGGTAAGCAGCTTGCTATTCACAACAATAAATATGAAGTCATGAGACAATGCTCTTGACATTTATTATCAATGTCATCTAATCCCCAGTAAGATAATTTATATCATCAGTGAAAGATTTTAGTAAATCTTAACTCATCAGACTGTTTTGATGTTTGTATATCGCAACCAATGATGCACCGTGTTTGCCATGGTGTGTCATTTTCTGTCATTAACACACACATGAACAAAACAATAAAAAATAAGAAAAAGCACTTAAAAGTTTCTTAGAAAAAGGATCAGTGGCCTGCAGTCCTCCCATTCAAAGCAAAAGCCTGTGACCCAAGGTGTTGTGGAGACCACAATAAAAATAATTTTCCAATTTTTTTTTGGCTACAATCAGGTATCATATTTGCATCCATTTCAGGAGTCACACCAAATTGTTCTCATCTCTATGCTTTGAGAGATTATGTAGAGCGTCACCGTGGCACCCCAATCCAAGAGTCAAGACTACTGAGGCGTGGGGCCAAAATGGATAAGATGAGCCAAACCTCGCTTGGTGAAGTGTGTGTTAGTGCCTTACTAGTGTGATCTTTGAACCTTCATTGTACACTGCATTTTAAAATCATGCAGGCCTAGCCCAAAGTGGACAATTTGTACGACGTGGGTCCAAGGCATTACAAATGATCTCAGAGCTAGCACCAACCAAAAATATGGGGCAGGACCGATAGGGAGATGTACTTGGGACCATATGGAGATGTGTTTTGATGAGTCCCACAGGGGATGAGCTTGAGGATCTTGACATCCTTGAGTAGGTCCCACATGGGGACCCAATATAAGACCCAAGATTCTTTCTGGCTTAGGGCCAAGATGGAGTGTGGTGAAGGTTGCAAGTCTATGTACCTATCCCACATCGCTTGGTGAAGTGTGTGTGAAGTGCGTTATTGGTGGAGCGAGGTGAAGGTTCGTGCCATATTAGTGTGAGCTGTAAAGTTTCATTGCACCACACGTTTTGACAAAAAGATGAAGATGAAAGTATATTTGTCATTTTGCATTGTATTTTGACGTTGATTGGACTTTTTTCAAATAAACTCTCATTTTAGGTGTGTATGGCACAAATTCCGTCAATTTGGATAGAAGTATTAGCAATAAGAAAATACAATGCAAAATGGTCAAAATCATATGAGGCTTAATTGGCTATTTTTAAAGATATGGAAGTAAAGTTCTTTGAGGCCAAACTACAAGAGGTAAAGTAGATTCTGCCCATTACAATTTATGAAAGAAAAATGCGATGAACCAAGACTTATCTGCCCATAATTTGTCAAGAATGTGTTTGTGTGGTGGAGATTGAATTGATGAAGTGTGGAGTCCATGAGTAAAATGAATTTCAACTATTTATTTATTTATTTATTTTTCTGGGTAAATTATGGGCTCGTAAGTCTGGGTTTGTAATCTTGTTGTTCATGAAAAGGCTAAGGAGATGCTAAAAAAAGGTGATATTTGACTACATAGCTCGTCTTCCTAACAGATCTTTCCCTGTTATGACAGGCAATTTTAGCTGAGAAGTGTTGTGAAGCGTTCTCTAAATTCTATCTATATTGAAGTGATTCACAAGTGACACGAGTCATGTTTGCACATATATAGTACTCGAGCCGAAAAATGTGATTGAAATAATGCTTAAACAAGTGAATCTAATGCATTATAAAGAGAACATTGCTGAAACAAAGTTGTAAATAGATCACACCTTATGTAATTTTCACCAATGGGAGTGACAGCACGCATAACAATCACCAACTGCAATTCACCAATGTGTAGCTATTGCAATTTTCAAATCCATCTCAAAAACTTTCATTGTTGGAGCTAGTTCTTTTGCTCTCTTTTTGTTTTTTCAATTTAATGAATGAAACTGGAGCAATTTAGCCATTTCGGCTTGGTTGAGAGCTTCTCTCTCTAGAACTCCATTGAAGGCATGGGAAGGAAAGCTAAATCAAAGAGGATATGAGCAAATCAAAGCCCAAAAAAAAAAGATTTCTTTTGGCGAATTTCATCTTGGCTCTGCTTGCATATTGCAGTCTGGAACAAGCTCAGGAATTGAAATCACTCGCAATGGGAGTAACATAGAGATCCAAATCGCACATCTGATGAAGAACAAAAGAAGAAAAACCCTTATTTCCAAAATGGGTCATAATAGTAGAACATTTTACCATCAGTTATCGCTCCTAAAAATTACTTGTGGTTGACGATTGTTAAATTTTAATTCATTAAATATTTTATTATGTGGGATTTAATTTTAAAAAAGTCATTTAAAAATAATAAATTAGAAAAATAATAAATTAGATAAAATATTATTATTATTACTATAATGTCATAAAATTGTGATAACTTATATGATAAGTGATAATTATATATCACAAAAATTATAATTGAGTATGATATATGCTCCAAAATAGAAAATAGAGTGTTTATTATAAAATTAATTAAATTTTTTTTTTTAAAATAATATAACCTATCATCCAATTTCACTATATACTTATAATTTCAATCAACTTAGTTTGATAATCAAATATGGCCTTAAGTCACGCACATCTAGGAGTGATAAACAATCCGAAACAACCGAATAGTTAACTATACAAGTTTGATATGAAATTTTTAATGAGTTTTCAAAACTTGTTCAAATTTGGTTTATTAAACTTTTAAATTGATCTCAAATAAATTTTGTCAAATCGAGTTCAAATAGTTTGATATTTTTATATAGTTTTAGACTTATTGAATCAAACCAATCGAACTTCTAAAGACCCAAATACGATTTAAGATCAAATTGTTTGGTTCATTTATCACATCTATTCACATCCCACATTTGATGTAACTTCTTGCGAGCTTGAGTAGATAATCAAAAATTAAAAATATTCATCTCTCAACTTTTTAAAAATTAGCATTTTTTTTATTTATTTAAATTAGTTTTACCTCATAAATTTAGCAACAGTAACAATGGAAGCAGATGAAAAGTAAAAATTGAGAATCAAGAACTATTTAAGAGTGAATATTTTCGTTATTTATGATCGATTATCACAACTGTTGTGAAGATTGGAGCGGATGTGATCCATAAAATTAAGGCAGAGTGGCTTAAGTGGAGGAGTGCGTCTAGGGTACTATATGATAAAGGAGTACCCACTAGATTAAAAGGAAAGTTCTATAGAATGACTATTAGACCAGCGATGTTGTATGAGACAGAATTTTGGGCAACTAAGAAACAACATGTAGATAAGATGAGTGTTGTTGAGATGAGAATGCTAAGGTGGATGTGTGACAAGACTAAAAAAGAAAGAATTAAGAATGAGTATATTCGTGAATGAGTAGGAGTAAGACCGATAGAAGATAAGTTGAGAGGGAATAAATTGAGATGGTTTGGTTCACAACGGAGGCCAACAGAGGCAGTAATGAAGAGATGTGATACAGTGACGGTAGATGAAAGTGTTAGAAGAAGGGGCAGGCCTAGATTAACGTGGGCGAGTGTAGTAAATAGAAATATGAATCTTCTTAATTTAACTAGCTAGATGGTCGTTGATAAAATCGAGTGGAGAAGAAAGATCTATATAATCGATCTTATTTAATGATATTTAAGACTCGATTTAGTTTGGTTTAATCTGAGTTTTACCGCATAAATTGTAAAAATAAATGGCACAAATACTCTGTTATAATTTTTTGAAAAGAAAATTATAAATAGTCTCCATAAATTACACCAAATACTTTAGTGTTATTACTGTAATTAAAAGTTATTTTGTACTTGCGGGATATTGTCAAGTGATATTACTAGGGGGATGCATCAATAAATCCCAAATTAATAACTTATACACTGTTTAGTCTTAAAAGTTTTCTTATAGACTGAAAGGTCCCATTACAATGTTTCAAATATCAGATTAATGTTTCGAACATTAGATTTCGAACATCAGATTAATGTTTCGAACATCAGATTTCGAACATCAGATTAATGTTTCGAATATTAGATTGATGTGCAAATGGGACTAAATAGAGCATAACAAAACTTTTAAGACTAAATGGTTCAACTTTTTAAAAACTAGGACTTATGGGTAAATTTTCCATTTAGAAATTGTGATCAGTGTATATAATGACAGCCACTACTTTATGCGCACATAACTAGCGCACACAAAATACTCCAAAACAATTGTTAAATAGTCTAGATTGATATATTGTGAAATTGATATTTTTTGGAATATTTTTGTGCTTGAGATTTGTGTATTGAGTATTGTTGGAATGTTGAAGGTTAGAAAGATAACATAAGATAAATTATAAATATATCTTTGAGATTTGTCCAAAATATAAATTTTTTTTTCACATTTTAGAAATTATAAATATCTCATTGACATAATTTTTTCTACGACGAAACTAATAGGAAATTTTTTTATCCAAATACTCTCTAATGTCAAAAGAAAATCATCATGCTACTTTCATTTTCATCCGCCCACCATCAAATCATTCTCTCTACACCACCACAATATCCTTCAACCCTCTTCGATGTTACACCAAACGGTGTAGAAAATAATAATGGTGGTGTTAATTGAGAGTGGGAGATGGTGATACGATGGTTATGTACAGTGGTGTTATTAGTTGAAAAAATAAGGAATAAAGAAGGTGGATTGGAGAAAAGAAAAAATAAAATAAATTTTTTAACTTCATAAATGTTAATATACGTATTTTTGAAAAGTTATTGCTTGTGTCATATACTCTGTTAATTTGACTTAACAGTTGATTAATGAAATAAGCCATTTGTTATGTGCTTGAATGTATTTGTTATTTACCCTAATAAAAGGGTGAATTACACTTTGCACTAAAATTTACTTTGGCCCTTACATATAAAATCGCGACAGCCAACCCCTGCACTTTTGATCAAGTGTTAATGTCCCCCTTTTGTTACTCTATTTTTAAGTCTTTAACAGAATCTAATCATATGACAAGCATGTGACTACGAAATAAGGACAAGAGAGGAAAATTATTCAAATTTCTTATCAATACACACTTTGTCCTATGTAATAAGCATGTAAGAATTATATAATACAACATATATATGCTGAAAATATGGACGAATGGGCAAGAAAACAAAACTTTTGAAATTAAAAAAGGTAGTAGAGAAATCGATGAGAAAAGAACAGGAATAAATGCAAAATTGTGTTACTTTGAAAAAAACAGAGTTCAGTGATTCCAATTTTTACAAAATCCTAATTCATCTCCTTAATCGTTTACAATCAGCGTCTTGTTTTGATGTAAGGGAAATTATATTTATACCACAAAACTACCTTCTTACATCCTTTTTTTTTTTTTTTTTTTTTAATTTTGTTTTTGTACAGTCTTTATAATTCCATTCATACTCTCATCTGTACCATCTACTCTTCTTCTTACACCTAAACCTTTCAAACCCTATTTCTTCACCTCCAACTGTTACAGCTTGCAATTGCCGATGCCAACGTTGACCACCACCCTACAAGCCCTCATCACCGCTATCGGCAACCACCACTCCATAATCATCAAATCGTTGCGCTACCATATCCGCAGCCTCACCATAGCCACAATCATCTCTTTTGTAGGCCCCCACTGTAACCCAACCCTTCCCCACTACCATCGCGACCTTGTCCCTTATCTCTACCATCGCAACCTAGTTTTACCCTTCGTCACTCCATCACAAAAACCCAAATCTGAAACAGAAAAAGAAGAAGATAGAGAAAACCCATATCTAAACAAAAGAAGAAAAATAAGAAGGAGAATGAGAAGGAGAAGGAGAAGGAGAAGGAGAAGAAGATGGATGAAGAATGCGATGGCGAGAGGAGGTGGAGACAACGTCGGATGAAATAAGTGAAGCGGAGAAGGATTGGGTGGAGGAAGAGGTAGTAGAGGAGTAGTAGCAACAATGGTGGGCTAATAGAGGTGGTGGTGATAGGGTGTGATGTAATAAGAAATTAGGTTTTGAAAATTTGGGAAGTGTGGTATTTTTGGTAATTTTAGATAGGAATAGAAATATAATAAAAATTATATTAAATTAAAGGATGTAGAGAGTTAGAATAATGGTGTAAGTAGAATTACCCTTGATGTAAGTTTTGGACGAAATGTGTATAGGTGGGAAATGAGAGTGATTTTCTCATTTGCCGTCATTTTTTTAGTCCTATGTTTGTCACATTACTAATTTCTATTAAAGACTTGTACGGTAGAGTAACAAAAGGGAGACGTTGACACTTGACTAGAAACAGAAGAAGTTGACTGTTACAATTTTATGTGTAGCGAGCAAAATAAAATTTGATACAAAGTAAAATGATTAATATGATACCTACTGAGGATTGGACAATTTTTAGTATGGAATAATTTTTCCATTGCAAGGGAAAATCATTGGCTGCTTTTGAATACTTTCTCCCAAATAAGATGTGATTTGAGGCAATTTATTTGAGTTATTTATAATTTTTTTTTTTATTTTGAAAATTTGTATTAGACTATTTAATACAAGTTATACTTACATCTTATTAAGCATAAATAAGATGTTAGTAGAATTTTTAAAATTTATTTAGTTTATTGTTTTTATTATTAGTTTTTTTTTTGGAAAATGTTTTGGGCTTCTATTTTTGGATCCCTAAATCAACCCCTAGTGATGTGTCACATCACTTGAAAGCCTCCGCAAAAATATAAAATCTGTCCAATAATAGCTTGCCATGTCATTAGGGATTGATTTTAGGACACTCGATCCATAAATCCAATTTTGAATTTTCTATGACCAAAGTTCACACTCTAAAATACTTTGTCCATAAGGACAAACTCCTGCTAAATGACCAAACTACCCATGTATATATATATATATTATTTCCCAAACAAACCCTAATCAAACCACTGTTCTCTCTTTCTGTCTCTCTCCTCCTCGCCGTCATTGTCGCCTTTGCCTCCTTATCGTCGTCGTCGCCTCTGCCTCCTCACCCGTCACCTTTGCCTTTTCTTCGCTTCTTCACCGTTGTTATCGTCATCGTCACCTTATCGTCTCCTCTTCAAATCTTCGCTATTGTTGTTCTCTAGATCTAGATCGCTCCACTGCAGCACATCTTCAAATATACTTGTTGTTGTCGTGGTCTTTTAGGTAGTTACAAAGAGATTTATGTAGAAAATTCAAGAATCAAAAAGTGAAGTTCAAAATAAAATTTTAAAAAAACTCCAGATTTGCGAAGTTCTATTTCAGATCAAAGAGAAAACCAGAACGCTGTTGGATTTCTCGTTGCCATTTTTTTGATCTTCGATTTGGTATTAGAGAGAAAGAGAGAAAAGAGATGGTGTGAGGATCGAGACTTTGAGGGAAATCTGCAAAGAGACAAAGATTCAAAGCTATTGTTTGGTGAAATTGTTGGGTTTGAGAGGCATAAAACGGGCCTTCAAGGAGGGGGCCATGGTGGAAACATTTTATAATTTTATTTTGAATTTTGAATTTCTTTCTCTTTCTCTTGTGTTTATGATTTTTGATTTGTTCAAAAGGCAAGGTAGTATATATATATATGTATGGATCTATATATGTTCATTTATAGTTGTGTTTGTTTCAGATATGAGATTTGTAGTTGTTGAAAGTGATATCAGTCTTTGTGTTCATCTACTAGCTTTGATTTTGTGTGATTGATTCTCTGAAATCACTATGTGTAGAGTTGAGAGGTCTGCTAGCTACTATCAATTCCAAAGACTGAAGAGAAATTCAAACTATAGTGTGGGATGCCTTTTTGAGGTTACCAAGTGCGCCCAATAGTTTAAACACCCGATTTCTGATATGATATCACTAGTGTAATGTGAAATAGAAAATGAGAGTCCAAATCTGGCAACTTCTATAGAAAATCCATTTTGTTACAAAATATTGCCAGAATTGGACAACATTACCAAATTTCAGAGTCGCCACCTAATCTTTTGGAGAAATTAGGATCTGTGACTTGTGCCAAAGATCACCATCCGTCATAACCAAAGTGTCTCAGCTCGGGAACTTAGATATGAGAGGGAAATGTCATTAATTGAGCACCCTACTCACCCGATCAAGGATCGATCTCTACTAAGTCATAATGTGGTTTTTATAATCAATGTATATTCATATTTTGATTATTAATAATGTTACCATTACTATCTGAGGCATGCAAATATAGATTGTATCATTAATTTTTGTTATGCTTTGACTTCATACGTTTTGAAAATGGCTTTTCTTGGATAAACTTTGCAGCATAAAAATCATCTGCATTCCAAAATAAACAACACAACCTCCACCCACTGGCATTCAAATAGATGTCTCACTTAAGCACTTAGCCTCATGATGTAGCAACATATGCTAAAGCTCAAAAATGCTCACCTAGTATTCCAAGGCGAGTCTCAAGATACATACAGATATGCAGATATGCATGATCCGATATTCAAACTACTAATGCAGGACATACATAACGTGCATCTAGGAGTCCCGATACTAAGATGTGACATGAGCATCATCTCAAAACATGGGTTTATGCATGTATTCATCTTTAAAGATAGTAAATCCCACAATTGTGGATGAACCAGACTCAAATGTATGAAAAATGGATGCAATATATAGGCATGATGAAAAAAACATGATGCAGTATTGAAAGCAGGTAAATAAAAGGGTTAGAAAGGCGTAGGGTTGGAAAATTATTACAACAATTCAAATAAGAAAAGAGGGGGGGATATTATTACAATAATGAATCGATTTAGCGAAATTACTACTGAATCTTACAAATCAGACCAAATAAAGAAAAGAAACCATCTAGGAGTTGTAGAACTGCCTAGGGGGACATTCCCTAGGAACTGTCTGCTCTGTTCTTGAGAAAGGATGACCAGCTATGCACAAATTAAGCCGGCCGCACCAGGAAGTGGTTGGTTGAATTTCTCCTCCGACTGGGGAATAGGCCAGTGCAGAATTCTAGGATAGAAGCTAAAAGGCCACTTTTTAGGGGATGCTCACCCCTTTTACCTCCTCTGTTGACAATGATCATTTGGAGAAGAGGTGGGTAGACCAAAGCCCTCAACAATGACAAAACAAGTGTACACAATAAATGTTTTGCAATAAATCAATGATTAAATGAACCAAAATCAGAACCAAATTCAAGCCCAAGAAAGGAATAGGAACCTACATCTTCTCTTTGTGAATAAGGTCAAATTAATACCCAAATTTGTGCTATTAAATGGAGAGCGTAGATTAATGCAAATCATTTCTTCACAGAAGCTTTGCTTACTAAAACAAGGGATTCATCAAATTCATTGAAAACTCCGCATCTAGTCATAGAACAAGGATGATAACACCCATTTCTATGTTCACAAATGATTGAGAAGGGAGGTTTTAATTTCTTTTGACCCAAAATCTCTTGTTTTACTTTCAAAATACTCAATGAAAAGGGGAAAGCACCACTTATCAACATTAAGTCTCATGGATCACCCAAGCAATCCCATGGAACGACCCCTAACACTCATGGTCATTGAATAAGGAATTGAACCACATAGATTGACACAATTGGCAGATAGGATAGGTGAAGATAATGGGTGTAATAACAAGAAAAGCTACTCTACTTATTAAACTTGTGAATGGATAGCTAAAACTACTCCCAATCACATCCACAAGGATCCAAAATACATAACAACTATGAATTTAAAGCTAAAGAAAGCAATAAAGTTACTAAATGGTTATCAACTCAATGGATGGGTGGCTAAGGCTACTCCCTCCACATCCATGAGGACTTACAACAATCACATAATTAAAAAATGAAGTTAAAACTAAAGAAAAAGTATGAAGAAGATGATCAAAGAGGCAAAGGATTCACCTCTTAAAGATGATGAGTTCTTTTGTTCACAAACTCCCATTAACGTCCCTCAAGAGCTTTTACATGTGTTCTTTAATGTCCAAAGTCTTTTGTCCAGACCTTAGGACCAAGTTTTAATGGAGGATTTAGTGTTATAAGGTGAATGTGGTAAGTAGGAAGCAAGGGAAGAAGGAGGGGAAGCTCCCAAGCTTTCCTATGCCTTGGGCAAGTTTTTCAACCCTTTGAAATGAGCTTTCAAGCTCTATATATAGAGTTCAGGTCATAAATATCTGAGATATTTGTTGTCGGTAAGAAAAACAAGCTAAAACTCTCGAAAATGCTTTGTGCCCAAAACATTTAGCCAGTTGAGCTTCCTGTAGATCGACCGAGTGCTTTTGTAGCCGGCCATCATATGGTGTCTGGCCAGCCAATGGGCACATCATCAGATCAACAAGAGCAGGTTAGCCTGAATTGAAGGGAGAAATAGGTATTTCATAGCATTTCATCATTCCCATTCACTTCCACTATATTATTCTCTTATTTAGTTTGAAAGAATACCACGTTTTGATTTTGAAAATATAAGCCTTAGAACATTGTGGTAATGTTTGGAGTTACACCACTAAAACTCGTTTTGAAAGAGGTTTCCATTTTGGTCGAAAAACATTTTGTCCAAAACTGGCATTGGATGGTTTAAAGCTTGATCATTAGGCATCTTGGCAAAAAACTTGTAAAGATTAACACCTCTCTTCTTCATCATCGGGAACTCAAAAGGGAGCGCCCAAGTCTCAAGGCTAGTAAAAAATGGGGTGTCTATAGTTGCCCCTCTTTGATAGAGCTCGGTGTGTCATTTCATGATGTGAGTGAATGTCAAAGCCCAAAGATGACCCTTTTTGACGAGGTCGTAAAACTTGGGCAAACAAACAACGTGTAGATAAAAATTTGGTTGAACCCGAGGGTTGCCTACGTATCCCTTCCCTTTGAAAGAAATCAAAACAGTGTAGTTCAAGGACAAAATGCAAATGCCATGCTCGAAATACATTTGAAAAGATTGAGCTTATGTGTACCACACTGCCAGATTTTAAAAAGCTTGATGATGCGAACGCCACAAATGGTGATGAGGTGCAACAAAGATAAAGCTGCAAAGATAGCGAAAGAAAGCGGAGGACCTCATGAAAATGACATAAAGAAAACTAACAACTAAGAAAAATATGAAGAACGATGCACACCACACACAAGCACACAATGCATGAATGAAAGAAATACAATACCCATCCGTGCCGTGACACGAGAAGGAAAGAAAAAATAGGATGGCTGTAGTCAAAATCACATATGACCAACATTCATAGCAACAAGGAACCCCACAACACACTCCAAACATGCCACAACACGAAGGAAGAAAAGATGGTGTTAACCACCAACCCGTGCAGAGGACAGTATTAACCGATGGTGGTGTTAACCGCCAACCCTATAAAGGGCGGTATTAACTAAGGGTGGTGTTAACTGTTAACCCTGCAAGCCGCAGTATTAATCGAGGGTTGTGTTAATAGCCAACCTCGTAGATGGTGGTATTAATCAAGGGTTTACACCTTACACACTTTGCACGTGTAGGAAGCGGTTGCAACAATAGAAACATTATGTTGCTAAGGTAAATGCAGGAAAAACGCAACAAAAACAAGGACTAACCTTCCTCATTGCTAGTGCCATTGAATTATCGTACTTTAGAAAAAGACAGGGATGACAACCATACTCCTCTGGACAGCCACTGTGTACCTTTGAACACCTTTTTCTCTAACATATTGTTGATGCTCCTTTGGCTGACTAGAAAACTAGCCGGCCAAATGAAGGAGTGGTTGGCTAGCTTATCAGGTTTTACAGGGTTAGAACAATCATTTCATAGCTTTAAAAGCTTATAAAAAGGCACGACTATCCAACTTCCTTTCACTTCCATCCAAAAACACCTCCCTAGTCCTCTGAAACTCCTTTTGATAACTTCCTATAGCTAACACCTCCTCCTATTTCCTCCTAATTCTCCCATTAGATTCAACGAATCAAACACACCATCAAACATTGATACCTCCTCCAGGAACACAGTAGCGGAGGCTCTTGTCTTGGCCATGACAGATGGCATTAACCTAGAGCTTGCTTATATCATTACATACACAAGGAGGTATGGGTTAGGACACCCTCGCAGGGGTGTTAGTAGTAGCAGGCAGGCGGGGGCCGATGAGCTTGCACAGATTTGGGCCTACTGGCAAGGACATTATTACAGTCTTGGACAGGCTCCTCATGAGCGACGCGGTCTAGGCATTCAAGGCCGACGAGGACAAGGACATTGTGATAACCTTACCCTGTATTATACTTTAATTCCTTAATGATACATTTGATTATGTGTTTTATGTGAAATTGCATGTCTAATTGTGTGATTTATATGAATTTGGAGTTATATCTACTGTTTGTAGGAAAACTTGTTACAGTTACAACTTTGAACTAGAAATTGAAAGCCTTAGAGGCGCCAAAAACCAAAATTGATTAATTATTTGTGATCAGCATAATTTTTAGAGCCTATTGAGAGGTTTGGTAAAAATTTGATTCAGAATTAAGCTTAAAATTAAGATTAGAATAAATAATTGGATTACTGGTTAATCATAACTTGTGAGTCAATTAAGGGAAGATTAATTAACTAATGTCATACTTACTTAGAAGTTAAATTAGTTGATTAAGTAAGTCTAATTAGCAATTAAGCTAATCTAATTTAAGTTAATTAGGTAGGCAATTACGTATATATATATATATGTTGAACTTAAGTCTAAATTGAAGGAGACTTCAAGAAATTAAGCTTAAGGAAAAGAAAAGCAAGGAGAGAGAACTCAACTTTTTAAGAAGAAATGCTAGGAGACTTGGAAGACTTAAGGGGAAAACCCCAGAATTAAGCACAAGATGAGTAATTGAACTAGACATTGGTAGATAACTCATTAATTGTTAGAATTCAATGTTTAATTTGACGATTTAACACCTAATAAAGTTAGGGTTTTGATATGTAAGTTTACTTGAGCTAAACTCAAGAATTTGGGCTTTAATACTTTGATTTTGCTTGATTTGAGTTCAAATTTGGAGATAGAACAAGATCTAAACTCTAGGGTTTACATGTAAAAGGATTATGAGTGGAATTCATCCATACAAGAGATGTATATATATGATTTAGAAGAATACTTTATGAAATCTTTGAATTCATGGAAGTTATAACTTTGATTTTGGGATTAAAGTAAGATTTGATTCAATTGGGTTTGAATTACACTTGAATAATGTTAGTATATCATGTTTTGAAGAGATTTTGTATGACATTTGGGCTTGAAAGTGAGTTTGGAAGCTTGAACTTTGAACCAATTTCAGACTACCTGAATTTACCCAAAACCGCACATGCGGAACACAGGACAAAATAGAGGCTCGCATACTATTTTAATTGCACGTACGGTGAGGGGCTTCCGCACATTCAAAAAACAAGGGGAAATTCTATTGATTTCTGTTCACTTCTCCAACCCTTTGAGCATGTTTTCGACCTTATTTAGACCCTCCAAAAAATTAAAAGATAAATAGAAACCTATTGGGGAATAAAGTGATTAAATAAAAAGAAAAGTGTATGAATTGAGCATATTGTTTATTGGATTTGTATGTGTGATATGTTGTGTAGGTCGCTTGCACGAGGGATCATCGCGAGACCTAAATCACTGTGAGTAATAAGTTAGTAAAGATATGTTCTTACTTATTTTGGCATAATGTGAATGCTATACATATATATATTTGAAACTGTCTTATGTTATGATATGAATGACCTTTGATAAATGCTTTATGAATGTTATAGAATGCTCTAGGAATGGTATAGAATGCTTTAAAAATATTATTGAATGAGTAATATGTGGGCCCGAGGCCGTTCTGTAATATGTGGACCCGAGGCTATTCCGTAATATGTAGGCCTGAGGCTGTTCCGTAAATGTGATAATGGATAATATTATGAATGTTGCGATTTGGAAAAGTATTGTATTCAGTTAATATGCTTTCTTTAAACTCAAGCTCATTCATTTAAATCTCTTTACCTTATTATTACTTATTGAGCTTTGCTCACTCCCTATTTTATATGTATGTAGCTGATCAGTAGGGAGGTCAACCTTAGAGTCAGTCTCATGAATTACCTATGTGGACCTGTCATGTCAAGCGTCCAAGATGGGGCTTTTGTCTATTTGGTGTTATGTTTTATGTTAAGTCTTCTGTTTGGTTTTTGTTAAAATGAGTTTATGATTGATATGTAAACATAATGTTGATGACTCCTATGTATATAAGTTATGTTTGGAAATCATAATATGTATATGAGAGTCTATCCTGATCATTTAAGCATTACTTAATGGACGATATTTTTAATAGTTCTTCCGCTTAAGGCCCCATAATAGTAAATATTTTGTTTTTTGTATGAGGCTGTAAGTAATCGTGTGATTATTGGCTGGCTATGAACCAAACTTTCAGGAGCAGGTTTGGGTCATGACAGACATGGCCGAGCTTTAGTATCTCCACATATTCCAAACATCCACTAGGAGGTTTAGTTACCTTAAGAACCAATTTTGTCCTCCCGAATGGTTCCCATAAAATACTTTCCATTTCTTTTTGACTAATACTTCCTCTTTGTTGCAGGGTAGAACTGTTTTGCCTGAGGTGATCGTCATTGGTAGTGACAATGACGATGATGATTATCGCATCACCGAGGGCGTACTCGTGCACACTGAACAGTTTAGACCCTCGATCTCTTTGATCTAGTCTCACGAGTGCAATATGAAATATAGATGAGAATCCAGATTTGGAAACCATTTTATTGCAAAAAAAACCTTTGCCAGAAATGGGCTATTTCATCAGATTTCAGAGTTGCTATGTAATATTTTGGAAAAATTAGGAAACCCGTGACTCGTGCCAAGGCCACTGTTCATCATAACCAAGGATGCTTGGCTCGGAACCTTAGGTATAAAGGAGGAAGGTCAATAATTAAGCACCCTCTGCTCACCCAATCAAAAGATCGTCCTCTACTAAACCATAATATGAATTTTATGAACTTTGTATGTTCATGTTCCACTTATTAATAATCCTAAAAATTACTATATGAAAGCAAACAAGTATAGACTATGTCATTCATTTTGTAACAACTTGATTTCATGTATTTGGAAAGAGTTTAAATAATGTTCAACTTAATAGATTGAGCTGACAACACACGAAAATCGATATTATTCTAAATTGAACAACACAACTCTATCCATTGGCATTCATAGAGATATATCAAGTAAACAAATAGCTGCATGGCAAGATTTTAAGACATAGTAAGAAAATTATGTACAAGCGGGATACTAAAGCATAAAAACTTACATATTTACTGACATCCCGCAAACATCTACAAAATAAAGTTAGCAAACTATGCATGATCTTAGATGCAAAATTCTATTGCAATATATACATAAAAATGTCACTAGAGATTCGGCTACTAATATATGACATGTGAATCATCTCAAGACATGAGGTAGCACACATAATGACATAAAAATTTGATTAAATTCATAGATGCAAATGAGTTGAATCTTGATGCATGAAATATGGATGCAAAGCATGGATATGATAAAAAAGAAAATATGATGCTATTTACAGAATATGGAAAGCGAGTAAAAAAGGATAGAAAGAAATAAGGTTGGAAGACAAACATAGAAAGTGGCAAAAAGAAATGGGGGTTGGAAATTATTACAACATTGAATAATTACAAAACCAAATAAAAAGATATGGGATTGGGAGATTATTACAACATGAACCGAATCTAACAAATCATACGAATAAGATAAAAAAAAAAATTAAAAAAGTTACTATTCATCCTCCAGTTACTATTCATCCGGCGGAGCACTATTCATCTGCCAGAAATTATTCTGTCCGCTGTTGGGTGACTACTCTGTTTCGCCCGGGAAAATAAATTTGCGAGAGCACTATTCATCAAGCGGCACTATTCACCCTCCCTGATCTTTATTCATCATATCGGTCATTTTCATTCGTTGTTACTATTCATTGTCGGGTATTATCCACAATCGGAGGTTGCTATTCACCGCCAGAGGTACTATTCATTACTGAAGGTACTATTCACCATCGGCCACTATTCGTCCGGCGGATCACATCTTCAACAAATTACGTTGTTTCGATCGACCATCTAAAACAGTAAATTGCAACAATTTATGTAGGTGGAGTGGCACCGACCATTCAAAGTGGTAAATTACAACAGTTTATGTACAACAATAAATTACAACAGATATGTGGGTGGTGCAATCTTCATTTTAAAGTGGTAAAATAGTTTATATATATATATATATATATATATAAATAGTAAATTACAACAAATATGTGGGTGGCGTAGCCTTCCCTTTAAAACAATAAATAAAGTAATAAATAAAGCAATAAAAGAATTTAAACAAATTATATTACATTTTTAAATTTAAGTGAAAGTTTGCGAAAATTCACTTTTCGGAGAAAGGACAAATTTTCTGATTTACAAACTTTCTTTTGATCACCCTCAAGGTTGTGGAATATGTTCTCAATTTTCAGCCCAAAATTTAGAATTTTAGCTTTAATGGTATTTTGGTAGGTGTACGGGTGTAGACCCCCTATTTTTGACTGACCTTAAGACCCAGATGTCATCGTTTGTGTGCGCGATGATTGTGCATGTCTGTGCTTGTTTTGAGCGCCCGAAGTTCTCGGCTGAGTGCCTTGTCTTTGAGCCTCTTAACACTCTGTGTTTTGGCTTTGTTTTTGGGCCAAACCTTAATGCCTCTTGCCTGGAGGGAAGAAGGGACTTGCCAGCCACTTTTCCTTCTTGCTAGCCACTTGAAGTGGTTGGTCGGCTAGGGGAGGTGGCCGGTCGGCCACTTGAAGTGGCCAACGGCCAATTTTCTCCTTTTTCAGATATTTTCAGATCTTTTGAGCCAGCTGCTGAGCACTGAATGCATCCTCTATACATGTGTATGGAGGGATGAAGCAAGCTTTTTGCTTGCTTGTTCTATATAAGGGGAGGTCCCTCTCCCTATTTGAGGGTTACAAATTTTCGGAGCTAAAAATTCCCTCTCTCTCTAGAACTCTCTCTCTCTCTCTCTATATATATATATATATATTTTTGTGCTTGAAGTGAGTTTTCTTGGCATTTTTGCACACAACCCCTTAGCCAAACACCACCACATTGGAGCTGAGGTTCTTGAAGGTTTTGTTTGGGCTCAAAAAGTTGGTTTTAGCTTAGAGTTATAGTTGTTTGGTTGCTGTGTGTAGACACCACATTTTTGACCGTCCTCAAGACTTGGACGTCACCGTTTGAACACTCGGTGATCATCCTTGTTTGTGTTCGTCTTGAGTTCCCGGAGGTCTCGGCTACGCGCCTTGCCTCAGGATCTCTCAACTCGACTATTTTGTGTCTGGTTTTGCACCAAACACTTGTGTTTTTGCTTTGGAGGGCAGGGAATGGCTTGTTGGCCATCCCCACACCTCACCGGCCATGGCTTGAGGCTACCAGCCATTGGTTTGTTGCCATCGGCCAAATGTTTGGCCGACCGGCACTCTTTGTGGTCGACCGGCCATCTTTTTTGGTCAATAGCATTTTTGGCTGGCCGACCACTGTACATCTGCTTTTGCAGATATTTTTTATGCCAGCTGTGCTAGCTGGCATACACTTTGCGCCCCTCCATACACGTGTATGGAGGGATTTCACTCTTGCTTAGCTTGTTTTGGAAGCTTTGCAAGAGTGAATCTCTATAAGAGGGAGCCTTTTCTCCTCCATTAGGGTTAGAACATTTTTCCAGAGGGCTCTAATATTAGGGTTAGGGTTTGCATATCCCCATCTCTATATTTCTCTCTCTTTTGTGTATAAGTGTGTGTTTGGTCTTATTATTGCACACAAACACCCACCATTACACCTTACCTTGGCTACTGAGGTGCTAGGGAGCTGTTCTTGAAGTTCTTGACTGGTTTTGAGCTCAAAGAACCAGCTGGAGCATTGTTTGTGAAGGAGGTCTACAAGGGTAACAATCTTACCCCTTTTCCCCCATTTTTGCATAGCTTTTTAACCTATCTTGCAACTATTTTTAGACTTTTATATAACTAATAAAAGTCTTGTTTTTCAGTGCTTTAAATAGTTGTTTAAGGTCACTTTGTTGTTTGAGGTTGTTTGACCCCTCTTAGGGCTTGTTTGGCCCAATTTTTGTGCTATTTTGGTGAGCTCTGGGACCACCTTGTTTGGGCCTCCTCACCACTGAAATCTTGAGGGATTTCAGTGGTGAGGATGGTGGTTTAAGGTCCTAAGAAGGAGAGGGCCATCCCCTCTCCTTGTTGTCTTTAATATGTGTCATTTTTGCCTCATGTGTGAGAATCATTTTTAAGTTCATGTGTGAGAATCAATTTTTAAGTTCATGTTGGCCATGTCTTAAGTGTTATTTGTGCTTATTTTGCCATGATATAGCACTATTTTTACTTGGTTTAGACACACCATGCATGCCTTGCATACATGTCTTGTAATGCCATGTTTTAGCCTTAACATGCTTTGTGCTTTGAGCCTTGTTCTAGCATGTTTTTGGCCAAGCTTTGTGAAGCTTTTGTGCTTGTTTTGATGTGCTAAAGGTCTATTTTTGGTCATTCGGGTAGTCCATGCTTTGCTTTGTATAGCTACCATGCAACCTCTCTTGTATGCCCTAAGCATTGACCCCTCTAGCATGCCATCCTTGCTTTGTTTCAGTGGTTTGGAACCACTTGCCATGCCATTTCAGTCCTTGTGGTGTGTTTGTATGCTTGCATTTGGTGTTCCTTTAAGGCCTTAAAGGGTTGGTGTTTCATGCTCCATGTTTGTGCCTTCATGTATGCCATCATGTTTAGGCCTCTAGGATGCCATGTCATTGTGTTTTTGGCTTTGTTTTAACATGCTAAAACTCTGATTTTAGTCGTTCAATTCATGCCATGTTTGGTTTTGTTAAGGGTAGTTCAATACCCCTTTGGTGAGCCTTAGACCTTGGACTTTGTTTGCATACTTTGATTGCCTTGTTTAGATTGATTTGGCATCATTTTATAACATGATTTCAGAGCTTATAATGTATGCCATATGTCCATGTTATCCTCTTTTAAGTGTGCTTAAAAGTTGTCTCCATATGCTTAAGTGTTTAGGCCTTAACATGTGCATGTTTGTGTGTGTTTTGCCTCTCATTCCTTAGCATGTTGGCCACTGTTTTGGGCCTAGTATAGGGCTGCCCAAATTGGTATAAGTCCATTGTTTGCATGTTGTCGCATGCTCACCTTGTGTGTTGTCATATACTTAGCCTATTGCATGTGTTGCATGCTTCAATCGTTTGCATTTGGCACGCATTCTCTTGGCTAAGTTGCCTAACATGTTGTCCATGTTGCACCTTGCATGCTTGCATGGTTAAGTTGCACATTGCATGCTTGATTAGCTTGCATAGTTGTTCCATGTCTTGCATACTTATTTGCTTAGGTTGTGTGCCTATTGCATGCTTACTTGTCTGCATCTCATGTTGCACACTTAGCTCACATGTCTAGGTTGCATATCATTGCATGCATCTTTCACCTCTTGATCAAGCCATGATAGAGGTTGAAAGCCCCTTGGTATGTTTCTATGCATTGCATTTCATTTGAAATCAAAATGCACAACTTGGTTCCTTGGGCCATCACGCATTGAAATGCGCGATTGGTGGTCCGAGAATCAAGGAACATACCCCTTTGAGTCACAAACATGATAAGAGATGTGTTGGTGCACACATTTGCTTGAAATACATTGCCATGCCTTGTTTTCCCCTATGCTGCTGTCAAAACAGGTTCTGCAGGAAGACTTGGCCGGTCGACTACATGGAGTGCCGACCGACCAATTAACGATGGCCGAGAGCTCAACAAATGGTCGATGACCATCCGGACATGGTCGGTGGGGTTTCCACTTGGTCGGTGGTGATCCACAGTGTCCATGGAGCATACCTTGGGAGTTGTTCAATTTTCAGAGGAGCAGAGCAGGGGAAACAGATGCAAACTTGTGCATGGTGGTGGGTTTCCGAGCGGAACCGAGCGCGCATGCATTGGGCCCTCTTCCCGAGGCTGCTTTTACTGCTTAATTAGCTTAGTTAATTTGCTTAACTAGTTAATTGTCTGTAATATTTAATTAGCTTGATAGTTAGTTAAATTGTATTATTCTTTCGGTCCCTTCGAGCGAGGGCAAATTTGTAATAAGTGTGGGTGCGTATGTGCATGTCTTCCAACCCCCATTTCTTTCTCCCTTTTACTTACCTGCTTTGATGGTTAGTACTAGGGCATATTTAATTTAGCATCCTTATGCTATGCATGCGTGCATCATTCATCAGTATTGCATGCACCAGGCTCGGCGCATCATACTAACTGCATAGTATTTCAAATCAAACTTGAATACATGTTATCTGTCGCATCTCACATGCCATTCACAGATTAGCCGAGCCTATTCTAGTGACATTTTGTATGCGATACATTAACCACCTTAACATGAATTAGGATCATGCATATGATTACTAACTAGTTCACTGTTTTGGCACGGAGTACGATGTAAGTATTTATGCTTTAGCATCTCGCATGAGTGTGAATGTTAACATGATAGCATGCTTACCACGTGGCTATATGCTTATGTGATATAACTGCATGAATGCCTGTGGGTGAAGGTTGGATTGTTTGAATTGGGATAATTCATCGAAATCCGTATTTTAGCCTACTCGCGAGTAGCAAAATTCAAACCATTTTCCAAACAAACGGAAATGCGATGCTTTGTTCCGACTTAGGTAATTTAGTCTATACTTGTTTTGCTGTGCGCATCACATAGTAATTCTAGGCTAATAACCGGTTTAAGGGCACATACAGTTTTCAAAACTAGATATCATGGTTAGTAGAGGCCGATCTTTTGATCGGACGAGAGGGGGTGCTCATAGCTGACCTTCCCCAATCGTACCCAAGTTCCCGAGCCGAGGTAAATTTGGTGATGACGGACACGTGGCCTTAGGCAAACGAGTCAGGGTTTCCTAAATTCCCCCATTAAAAAAATATTTAGGTGGCGACTCTATATCTGGCAAAGCAGTCCATGTTTGGCACTTCTTTACAAAAATCTGTTTTCCAAAACGATTTGCCGGATTTGGACTCTTTGGTTCAGATTAAGAACCGTGACAAATTGAGTCCGAACTGTAGCACGTGAGGCCCCACGTGGGCGCGTCCACACTGTGCTTCAAGGGTAAGCATTTACCTATTTTAAGCTTGTTTTTGTACACTAGTTTGGGCCACCTTTGCATGCTGTTTTCGCCTAGTTGTCAACTACAAAAACCTCTATTTTTAAGTGTTAAAAATGGTAGTTTGAGGCCTTTTTGGAGTTAGGGGTGGTCCACTCTCCTTGTTGCTTATTTGCTAAACTTTGTGCCATCTTTTAAAGCCCTTCAAACAATCTTGTTTTGGCCTTTTAACCACTGAATTCCAGGGGAATTTTAGTGGTAGAAAGTTTGTTTTGAGGTCCAAAATAGGAGGGGGTGGCCTCCCCTCCTTGTCTCTTTATGCCATGCCTTGTTAGCACTACAAAGTAGCATCTTTTTATGGCTTATGTTAGCTTAGTTGAAGCATGTTTTTGACCATATTTTAACATGTTATAACTCTGTTTTTGGCTGGTTGGGACATCTTTTGTTTGCCTCTTACACTTGTAGTGCAATCTTGTTCACTAGCCTAGTGTGCTTGGTAACTTAGCCTGTCATTCTAGCATGTGTTGGCTCCCGTCCAGCATGTTTTTGGCCTTACTTTGACATGCTTTAACTCTGTTTCAAGTGGTCTTGGTCACATGTGCCTCGCTTTGTATAGCTATAGAGTAAATGGCCTTTACTAGTTTTGTGCTTTAAGGCTCTTAGCATGCTTTATTTGAGTTATTTGCATGATATGGTATCATTTGGCATGTGATTTCAGAGCATATTCCGCTGTCACACTCTCACATATATCACTCTTTAAATGCTTTTGAGAGTTGTGCCTTATGCCTTGCTTGTTAGCCAATTTGTGTGCACGATTTTCTTGCCTTGTAAACTTCAATCTCAGCATGATTTAGCCTTTGTTTTGGCATGCTTTAACTCTGTTTTGAGTTGGTTTGGCCCTTTGAGTCTTGTGTTGTAAAGTTGTGGCACAACCCCTTTCATTGGCTTAATGAGTTAAGCCTTTAACCATGCATTACATGAGTTGTTTACATTGTTTTTAAGTCACTTAGCATGTCATTTCAGTGCTGAAATGTGTGTCATTGCATTCCATTGTTTTAAACTTTCATTCACTTTGAAAGTGGTCTTAAGCCCCTTATTGGCTTGAGCATGAACTTGAGGCATTCATGCCTAATGGTTTTAACTCTCCCTTGAGGGTTTCTACTAACCATGATACCTCCTTCATGGTCAAGGCACTCAAAGCTTAGGCCATCTTTCAAATTAGAGGACTTTTCACAATTGGACTTAACCGGTTAATGGACTAATTGGTAAGCTAAAATGTGTAGATAGAATCAACCAAGTAAAACATGCCAAGATAAGCATATGTGTTGCATTGCATGTGTTTGGATCGGACGTTAATCCAAACACAAGAAATGTGGGACGTTTCATACTCAAAGTGATGAAACGTGTTGCATTTCTTAGTCGCTATCCACCCTTGATCATACATGATAGGGCGGAGGCACTTTGAGTCTCATGTGCGCATTCACTAAGCTTGTACAAGCTTGGTTTTTGGGCCATCATGCATTGAGATGTTTGGTTGGTTGAAAGCTGAGCACCACACTCCTTTGAGCTTGAGACATGATAAGGAGAGTGGCAGTGCATACATTTTCTTGCAAATACATTGTTGTGCCTCTGTTGTTCTCTGTTGCAGCAAAACCAGAAGTTTGGAGAAGCAGGTGGCTGACCGACCACCTTCACTAGCCGATCGGCCAGTTGAGGTGGCCAGCAGCCACCTTTTGTGGCCGACCGGCCACCAGTCCATTTTTGTGCCTAAATGTTCCTGTTTTGAGGCAGAGGCAGTGTGGAGATTGGTTCAATGTTCAGAACCCAAGGCACGTGCAAACAGAGGCAACCGGTGGCAAAGTGATGGATTTTCGGGATGGCGCCAACCGAGCATGCACATTTCCTTCTCCT
Source organism: Camellia japonica (assembly GCA_030407325.1). Lineage (NCBI taxonomy): Eukaryota > Viridiplantae > Streptophyta > Magnoliopsida > Ericales > Theaceae > Camellia > Camellia japonica. The sequence goes on from JAPPVO010000016.1 coordinate 98,995,244, forward strand.
GCGAGGCCACTTTATCGTTTTAATAGTTAGTTGTAGCTAATTATTTGATTCAAGCGTTTTAATATTTTAATTAGCGTAGCTAGTTATTCGAATTCAATTCGGTTTGTAAAAATTAATTAGCTAAGTTAGTTAATTAGTTAGTTTGTTAATTAGTTGGTTTGATTAGCTTAGCTTAGAGTGGCTTAGCTTGTTTATTCAGACCCTCCTTTGATAGGGTGCAATGTTGTAATAAGGGTGCATGTGTGTGTGCATGTCTTCCAACCCCACTTCTTTCTCCCTTTTACTTAACCGTTTTCAATGGTTAGTTTATGGGTCATTTTGAATTAGCATACCTTATGCTTTGCATGTTTGCATCCATTCATTTGTCTTGCATGCACCGGGCTCGGCGCATCATTCAAACTGCATTGTATTTCAATACTTACTTGAATACGTGTTTCAAAGCATGTTATCAAGTTGCTTCGTATGCCATGATTAGATAGCCGAGCTTATTTAGTTGCATTATTGCATGTGTTGCATTAGGCATCTTGTATAGTTAGGATCAAGCATATTTCTAACTAGGTTTTTGTTTTGGCTCGGAGTACACTGTAGGTATTTACGCTTTAGCATACTTGCATGAGTGTGAGTGTTGTCATGATAGCATGCTTGCCATGAGATTATTTGCTTAAGTGATTAACTGCATGAATGCCTGTGGATGGAGGCTTGGTTGCCTGAATTGGAACAATTCACAAAATGTGAGTTTTAAGCCCGCTTTGCGAAGTGGCAAAATCATATTTTAAAGCCCACTTGAGGGTGGCAAATCTGCGCTTTAGCCTACTTGCGAGTAGCACTTTCAAACCATTTTCGAAAGCAAACATGAGTTGTTTTGTTCCAGTTCTTGTGATTTTGGTCTATACTTGTATGCTGTGCGCATCACATAGTAAAGATAGCTAATAACCGGAATAAGAACACATGTGTTTATGAAACAACATATCATGCTTAGTAGAGGCCGATTCTTTGATCGAGCGAGCGGGGGTGCTCATGTCATGGCCTTCCCCTCTCGTACCCAAGTTCCCGAGCCAAGGCAACTTTGGTGAAGATGGATACGTGGCCTTTGGCACGAGTCAGGGTTTCCTAAATTTTCCAAAATAAAATATTTAGGTGGTGACTCTGTAATATGGCAAAGCAGTCCATGTTTGGCGTTTTTTTATTCAAAATCAATTTTTCAAAATGATTTGCCGGATTTGGACTCTTTGGTGATTTATCAGCCTTATATTGCACTTCGTGAGATTAGATTTAGAACCGTGACAGGAGTCCGAACTGTAGTAAGACCAATTCGCGCCTCTCAGAGAGGGGGGCGTGCGAAGAAAGTCAGGTCTTCACTTCCGTACTCCTTGCCTCATGTTGGTCTCACTCCAAATGGCGTCGTCTCTCCTGTAAGTATAACAAAAGTGAGCTAGCTGGTGGGTGTTTCGCCGGAAAACCCATCCGACGGTCACGTCAGCACCCTTAGAGAATATAGGAGAATGAGAGAGTTCTTTTGTTTAAGATTGCTCAACTCTCAAAATGAAGTCCAGGGCTTTTATGCAAGCAGATGTCCCTCTCCTACACGTAGTGCGTACTACTCCTATGATCTTAGGTTGTGGATATTCTGTTCTTTTATTCCCTTACACGCGTGCATTTGTTAGAAGTAGACAAGATGACAACTAGCAATAACTTGGACAAGTCAAAGTTTGTTCCCTACGTACCATTGGGGTACGAGCAACATTCATCTGAACTACTCTTGGCCGAGCTAATTGTAGCTCAGTCCAGCTTGTGAGCCTTACCCATGGATCCAATGCTTGTGCTGCTGCACAAAGCTCAGCTGCATAATTAGCTCGGTTAGAGACATGTAACAACTTAGTTCTGCAAAGTTTTAGCCCTGTTCGGTCCATTATGAGCGACTTAGCACAGTCCATATACAAAATATCTCGGTGGATTCTATCAAACACAAACTTCAAATCCCTCGTTGGTCTGGCACAGCTGACCATGAGCTAATGGACTTAGCTCAGCCCGTTTTGAGGGATGGCTCAGCCGAAGCACAAATCCTTTCTTAGTTTGGCCTAGCTAACCACAAAATAGTAGACTTAGCACGGCCTATTTCATGAATAGCTCGGTACAAATTCCTCTCTCAATTGCCCCTTAATCCCATTTGCTGCATCATGATTTGGATTACTTTACTCCTGTGTAAGTTTGTTTTAGCTCGATTTTGGTGCATTACATTAAGGCAGCTTGATTCCAGTCTGTTTTGACCGAACTACACGCTAGGTTCTACTGAAATTTGTCTCCGCCTCTTCATTTGGCCTCCAATCAGCCTTTCTGACAACCCATGTTGCTTGGACCATGTGGCCTTTCCCCAATAGTTTCGTGCGGCTGCCCTAGCTGAGTTGCATTGCTCCGTAGATCCCGAATCCGCGTGTATTTTTATTTTCCCTATATCTAGGCAATGCATGGCCCACTGGTGCTCCACTATTCATCTTCCTCCATTATTCATCTTCTTCCACTATTCATCTTCCCCTACATCCTAAATTTAGGAGTTAAGGCGCCATCAGTCATCTCCACAGCTTTTATACTATGATCTAACCCTTTTTCCTTCATCAATCGACTCGTCCTCATTTCCAGAGTACTTCTACCGATCGGATCATTATTTATGGCCTAACTTGGTAAGTTCCTCACGACCTTCTTCTTTTTCCATGCTTATTCTTTGTGTTCTTCATTTCCTTTCTGTTCTGGGTGGGTTTCTTGTCCTGGCTTCATGGCTTCCAGATTTGATTTCACTATTTTTAACCACCCAACATCCCATAGAGTAATTAAACAACTACTTGGGTTTGTTTAGGTTTACTTCAACTACGCTTAAGTTCCTCTCTTAAAACCCTAGTTTAGGTATGAATTTTAGAGAAATCTAGGTCTGACTGAGCTAAGTCACAATTTTGATCTCGAAATTCTCTAGAACCGAGCTAAATCTAGTTTTTGATTGTGAAGTACGAATTTGCCCAACAAACCGTGCTATAATGTTAGCTTAGCCATCCAGCCGAGCTACTTGCTTTGGTGCTTGAACCGAACAGAAAATAATACCACTGCTCCATAACTGAGCTATATTTATTTTTAGCTTTGAAGCCGAGCTAGGAACATTTTCCCTGGTTCATAGCCGAGCTACATCCCGTTAGATAGCTGCTTATCCTATATCTGGGCTAAAATCTGGAATATCATAGGGAGCATCAAAAAATTGAGCGAAGTGAGTACAACCCAAACAACATTGGCACCGTGCTAAGACTTGAACATAATGTGCTTTGTGTTTTTACTCTACAGACTGAACTATGACTGACCAAGCACACCTCACCACTGCCATCAGGCGGCACTCTACAATTGAGCAACCGGGCTATTTCCAAGACATAACTAAACCAAGCTCCATGGGCTAATACCACTTTAGGGTGAGCTCGCCAGGAGCAATCGCTGACTTTTGCGAGGTGTTTGGTATCTGTAGACGCGCCCTTGGGCTTCATGCTACTACAGTTCGGACTCAAATGTCACGGTTCTGAATCTAATCCCGCAAAGTGCAATGCGAGACCGATAAAACACCAAAGAGTCCAAATCCGGCAAATCATTTTGGAAAACTGATTTTTAAGAAAGAAGTGCCAAACATGGACTGCTTTGCCAGATACAGAGTCGCCACCTAAATATTTATTTTGGGGGAATTTAGGAAACCCTGACTCGTTGCCTAAGGCCACGTGTCCGTCATCACCAAAGTTGCCTCGGCTCGGGAACTTGGGTACGATTGGGGAAGGTCATCTATGAGCACCCCCGCTCGCCCGATCAAAGATCGGCCTGTACTAAGCATGATACCTTGTTTTCGAAAACACATGCGTTCTTTATTCTGGTTATTAGCTAGAATTACTATGTGATGCGCACAACACACAAGTATAGACTAGATCGCCCAATTTGGAACAAAGCATCGCATATCCGTTTGTTTGAAAATGGTTTGAAGTTTGCTACTCGCAAGTAGGCTAAAACACGGATTTCAATGAATTGTTCCAATTCAAGTAATCCAACCTGCACCCACAGGCATTCATGCAGTTATAGCAAATAAGCAATTAGCCTCATGGCAAGCATGCTGTCATGTTAACACTTACACACATGCAAGATACTAAAGCATAAACACTTACAGTGTACTCCGAGCCAAAACAAAGAACTAGTTAGTAATCAATGCATGATCCTAATTCATGTTAAGATGGCTAATGCAACACAAGCAAAGATGCAACTAGAAATAGGCTCGGCTATTCTAAAATGGCATGTGAGATGCAACGACTGGATACATGTATTCAAATTGGAATTGAAGTACAATGCAGTTAGTATGATGCGCCGAGCCTGGTGCATGCAATACAAATGGATGGATGCAAACATGCATAGCACAAGGATGCTAATTGAAATATGCCCTAGAACTAACCATTGAAAGCAGGTAAGTAAAAGGGAGAAAGAAGTGGAGGTTGGAAGACATGCATCACACACACGCACGCTTATTACACAATTGCGCCCTCTCGACGGAGGAATCGAAAGAATAATACAAATTAACTAATTAACTAACTAACAAGCTAATTAATTAATTACATAACACTTAACTAATTAAACAAATTAATTAAGCTACAAAAGCAGTAAAGAGGCCTCGGGAAGAGGGACAAATGCATGCTCGGATGGCTTCGCTCGGAAATCCATCACCATGCTTCATGTTGCCTATGTTTGCACTGCTCTGCACCTCTGAAAATTGTGCTAACTTCTGTGACACTTCTAAACTACCTTGGGGACATTTTGAGAGTCCATCGGTCAAGAGATAGGGTCATCATCCAAGTGATAGTGGTCATCAACCATATGTGAGGATCTCGGCCAATAATGTTTAGCCGACTGGCACTGAAGATGGTCGGTCGACCATTTCTTCTTGCAGAATGCTGTGTTGCTGCAGCAGAGGACAAACAGAGCATGGCAATACATTTGCATGACCACCCTCCCTATCATGTTATGAACTCAAGGGAGTATAGTCCTCAACCCTCAGGCCACTAATCACGCATTTCAATGCATGATGGCCAAAGGAGCCAAGTGTGCAATTCAATGTGGAATGAAATGCACAAAAACACATAAGGGGCCCCAACCTCTATCATGCTTGATCAAGAGGCAAGGGCATGCACACACAATGCAATGCAACCTAAGTGAGCAAGCAAGCATGCAAACAACTCAAGCACGATGCAAATCTAATGCAACATGAGCATGTTAACAACAATGCTATAATAGGCATACAACTTAAACAAGTAAACATGCAAGGCATGCAACAACAATGCCAATATGCAACAACATGTGAGGCAAACATGTGGCAACATGTAAAGGGACAAGTATGCAACAAGCATGCAACATGCTAGCATGCAACAACATGCAAGGTACTAAATATGCAACAAGCATGCAACGACATGCAAGGCAAGCATGCAACAACATGCAAAGGATGGACTTAAACCAAAATGAACAGCTCTCAAATAGGCCCAAATCAGTGGCCAAAGTGATGAAGTGAGGGATAAAAGCATATACAAACATGCATGCTAATTGGCCTATCACCTAGGTATGAAGAGACAACTCTTAAGCACACTTAAAAGAGTGAAAAGCATGCAAGTGCAACAACACTACATGCTCTGAAATGATGTTAGAAACGATGCCAAATCACACATATAATCATAATCATAGCATGCATAAGGCTTAAAGCCTAAGACTAGTAAAGGGACTTGACCCAAAGCTACACAAAACAAAGGGCATATGGAAAGTATAACCCAAAACCGTCCTAAATTATGTCAAGATGAGCCTAAAACATGCAACGGCCAAGGTCAAAACATGCTAGAAAGGTGGGTTCAAAGCATGGAGCATGCAAGGCTACAAAAGGGGTGTTACACTACACCTATCAAAACCAAACATGGCATGATTTAAGCAACCAAAATCAGAGTTATGGCATGTTAGAACAAGACCAAAAATACATTGAAATGTCATCCTAGAAGCCTAAACATGGAGGCATACACAATGGTTCATTCATGAGGCAGAAGACATCAACTCTTTAAAACATTAAAGGAGTGATAAGTGCAAGTGTACAAGCATACTATATGGACTGAAATAACATAACAAGTGATGCCAAATCACTGAAATGAGCCAAGCAAAGCATGCTAGGGGATTCAATACACAAAGCTTACAAGCTAGATTGAACCAAAGTTATACAAGGCAAGTCATGGATGACCAATACAACTAAAATCAGATCTTAAACATGATAAAACATGAACAAAATCTTCTTTAAGCTAAGCCAAAATATGCAAGAATGGTAGTCTAAACACAAGATGCATGTTAAGGCAAATAAGGGGATTACAAGGCAAGCACATGATGCATGCAAGAGACCACTAAACCAACTTGAAACAGAGATATATTATGGCAAAACAAAGCCTAATACACACTGAAATAAAGCTAAAACAAGCTAAGCATACAAGCCACCAACATAAGCCATTTATGCAAGCATTCAAGACAACAAGGAGAGGGGATGACCCTCTCCTATTTAAGACCTCAAAACCACCTTTCCACCACTGAAAGTCCTCTGGATTTCAGTGGTAGAAAGGTCATGCAAAGCTTAAAGCAAGGGTCAAAAGGGATGGCCTAAAACAAGGCCTAACAAGGCCTTGAGGGGGGGGGGGGGTAAACAACCCCAAACCAAGAAGAGACCTTAAACAAACGTCTAAAGCAAGTAAAAACAGAACTTTTATCAGTTAATAGCTAAGCTTAAAACAATAAGCAAGAAGGGCTAAAAGCCTAAGCCAAAATGGGGTATCTAAAGCAAGAATGCTCACCCTTGAAGAACACCTCCAAGAACACAACACCAGAACCTTTTTCTAATCAAAATCAGTCCAAGAACTCTGAAACTAACTCCCTAGTACCTCAGCAACAAAGGGATAGTGTAATGCTAAGTGTTTGTGTGCAATAGTGTGAACAAAACATCCTTTTGAGCACAAACACACACACAAATGTAGAAAGAGATGAAATATAGAGATAGATAGATATAGAACTCCTATATCAATTTTTCAGAACCTTTGAGAAGGGAGGAGGGCCTCCCCTCTTATAGAAATCCAATTTGCAAAGCTTCTTGGAGAAGCTAAGCAAAGGGCAAATCCCTCCATACATGTGTATGGAGGGGGGGAATTGTGGATGCCAGCTGTGCCAGCTGGCACTAAATATCTGCATAAAGCAGATGAACAGGGTTCGGCCACAAAAAATGGCCGATCGACCAACAAAAGGGCCAGCCGACCAAAAATAGTGCCGATCGGCCAACACTTTTGGCCGATGGCAAGAAAACAAGGCCGATGGCCGCAAGCCTTAGCTGGTGGGTTGAGGGGATGGCAAACAAGTCACCCTCTTCCCTTAGAAGCAAAAACACAAGTGTTTGGTCCACAACCAAGCACAAAACAAACAAGTTGAGAGATCTTGAGGCAAGGCGCGCGGCCGAGACCTCCGGGAACTCAAAACGAACACAGGCATAGATGATCATCGAGTGTTCAAACGATGATGTCCAAGTCTTGAGGACGGTCAAAAATGGGGTGTCTATAGTTGCCCCTCTTTGACAAAACTCGAAAGTCATAAAAAATGACGGGAGTGAATGTCAAAGCCCAGAGACGACTCATTTTTGACGAGGCCGAAGACTTAGACAAGCATACAAGATGGCAAAGATACGTGCCCGGAGGCAGGGGCAAAATGCAAAGAACATGCATGATGTCGAACATAACTTATGATCATGCAAAGAAAGCTGTAACGAAGCAAAACATGCAACAGTTTTAAGTAGGCGAATATAAATCCAACTACATTACATGCAAAAAGGATGTAAGAGAATTATACAATTCTCGCTACGTCTCACACGGAGGATACGATACCTGTCTGGTTCGTCTGGTCGCGCCAGCCCCAAATGAACCGTACATACAATATCGTGCCTGCAAAAGAAAGAAATTTAACAGGTACAATATCGTTAGAAACATGCATAACAGCGCAAGTGAAAAGTGCGTGACAACGCAAGTGAAGTGTGAAGTGCATGACAATATGGGTAGAATGTGCAAAACAATGCAAGTTAGAGAGGGTGCGAAACAACGCAAGTAGAATGTGCGAAACAACATAAGTTAAAGGGGGTACGCGAAACAATGCAAATTGGATGGGCTTGCAAAACAATGCAAGTTAGATGGGTTGCAAAACAATGCCGGTTATAAAGGGGGGTGTAAGACAATGCACATAACGAGCAAGACAATGCCGGTTATAAAGGGGGGTGCAAGACAATGCACATAACGAGCAAGACAATGCCGGTTATAAAGGGGGGTGCAAGACAATGCATATAACGAGCAAAACAATGCCGGTTATAAAGGGGTGCAAGATAATGCACAAATTAGTAGGGGTGCAAGACAATGCATAAGTTAGTAAGGGGTACAAGACAATGCACAAGTGAAACGTGCATGACAATGCAAGTACTGAAAATGCATGACAATGCAAATTATTGAAATGCATGACAATGCAAATGAAATATGCATGACAATGCGAATTATTGAAATGCATGACAATGCAAATGAAATATGCACGACAATGCGAATTATTGAAATACATGACAATGCCAATGCCAATGAAATATGCATGACAATGCGAATTATTGAAATGCATGACAATGGAAATGAAATATGCATGACAATGCAAATTATTGAAATGCATGACAATGTAAATGAAATATGCATGATAATGTGAATTATTGAAATGCATGACAATGCATGACAATGCGAATTATTGAAATGCATGGCAATGCATGTAATATGATAAGGTGTATGATGATGCGAATGAAACATGTGAAACAACGCGGATGGAGGGGGCACAAGACAATGCGACCTAAGGGATGTGCATGACGATGCAAGCATGGTGTGCGTGACAATGCATATAGACGTGCATAACAATGCAATGCAATGTATTTAAAGCCGTTTCCGAATCTTGTAAGATACAAAAGGATATGAAAAAGGATACACCTTACGCGTACCGAGCATCGCATACAGAAGACACGGTTCGAGGTCAACACGGAGGCTGGTTAAGCTTCAAAAAGTCTACTTCCTTGCACTGTCTTGAGGAATGAAGGTCCCAGACAACACAACTGACCCAAACAAGGGTGCGGGAGGTGAATCGACCACAAGGGGAGGCCACCGGCCATCCATCGGCCACAAAATAATATCATCGGCCAAATATTTAGCCGATCGGCTAACAATTTGGCCGATCGGCCAAAAATGGCAGTTTCGGGGCAGTTTTGTCTTTTGGCCACGGGGCTTTAAATATAGGGTTCCAAACCTTATATTTTCACTTCACCCTAACTCGAAAATCCTTCCTCTCTCTCCCTAGGTGATTTTCTTCCCTTCGATTCGTGTTTTTCTCCCATTTTAGAGCCTTTTCCGTCGTTCGATTCGCGAAACCCTCCCCGTTTCGTACACTTTGAACCGATCGAAACTCGTTTTCGGTGTCCCTTTCTCGGTTTCCACCACTTGGGGTTTGTTTCCCCCCGAGTTATACCTTGATCTTTGTGCCTTTTCCACACTCTGACCTTTTCTCTCATTTTTCGCCCTCTCGAGGTTGACTTTTGGGTTGACTTTTTGCATTCTCACCCATTTTTCACATTTCCGGCCATTTTTGCACTCTTCTTGAGATGGCAGACGACATTCCACGGGGTGGGGCTTCCCCAGACATGGACGTGGACCCTGAGGTCGAGCTCCTACCTCTTCGTATTCGTCCATTCGATCCAGCGACCTACAGGCCGGCGATACACGTGTTGCCTCTCGACGGTATCCGCCACTTCAGGAGCTATGCGCGGGGCGCGCCAGTGGAGCTTTTGCTGCGCGAGCCAGAGTCACATCTGTCCTACGGTGCTTCTGAGGTACACTCTCCCCTTCTGTTTCGTTTTCTGCAATGTAGAACATATAACTGCGATAGTCGATTCTGTTCTTTAGCTGCTTAACCCAGATACACTGATATATCACATGCTGTAGTTCACTGTGAGCACACCCATACCGGATATCTGTTTAAACCCAAACACATGCACACACACTGCATTCCCAACCGAATAATCTAAACACGCTGATACATCGCATGCTTAGTTCACTGTGAGCACACCTACAGCCGATGTCTGTTTAAACCTAAACACATGCACGTACATTGCATTCTCAAACGAAAAATCCAAGCATACTGGCATATCACATGCTGTAGTTCATCTGTGAACACACCTACACCCGATATCTGTATAATCTTGAACACATGCACACACACTGCATTGTCAACTGAACATCCTAAGCACACTGACACATCATATGCTGTAGTTCATCTGTGAGCACACCCACACCCGATATCTGTATAACCTTGAACACATGTACACACACTGCATTGTCAACAATTGTGAATGCTTTTCAACACTGTATTTCTAACACTGCTTCGCAACTGTTTCTTCTTTTTTTTTTTGAACACAGGGAGATTCCCATGCCTTCTGGGGGTATGGGAACATCGCCGCCCGCGGTTAGTACATGGAGCTGCCTGATGTAGTCCGTGACATCATTGATCATGCTGGGATCAGCGTTTTCTGCAGGGGACTCTCGCGCCTCACTGCGAGTAGGCCTCTTCTGGGCGCACTAGTGGAGAGGTGGTGGGACACCACCGACTTCTTCTATCTTTCTGCCACCGGGGAGATGACGATGACTCCCTTTGACTTCTCCATGCTTACAAGCATCGGAGTAGGGGGTGATCCGATCCCCTTTGATACAGATATGGATGAGTGGGACGCCGCTCAGCTACACTTGCTCGGCGCTCAGCCACCTCTTGCCCGACCAGGGTTTGTGAGGTACTCATGGTTCAAGGACCACTTTAGGATTCAGGCGCCCACGACTCACGAGGAGGAGGAGTAGTACGCCCGCGGCTTCATCATGTTCCTGCTAGGGACCACACTCTTCACCGACTGGGCGAACACTGTCGCCCTTTACTTGCTAAGGGCACTGGTGGACGTGACGCGGATCCAGCGCTGTGATTGGGGTGGCGCAGGCCTGGCCACTCTCTACAGATATATGAGCTCATCTTCTCGCCGCAGTGGACAGTTGCTTGGAGGCTACAGGTGAGCCTGGGAGGTACACTTTCCCTTTCTGTCTTTTCAATTCTACTTTACATTATCTGTACACCACACATACTACACATACGCAATCTGCTTCACACTGGCTGTACACTGCACACGTTGCACAATACACTACACACATTCTCTGGTTGCTGCTTTATTTACATTATGCTTTTCCTGATAAGCATACTCATATCTGTCCTGTTACACTATACAGTTGTGGGTGTATGCCTATTTTCCGAGGCTTGCCCCAATGCCAGATGTAGAGATCCCCCTTGGTGTTCCATTTTCACACCGCTTCGACGTGAGATGCGAGCGGAGGCCATGGGAGTCCTTCATGTTCTTCTGCCGATACTTTGACACCATCACCGCCGTAGAGGTATTTCAAACTTTACAGTTCATTTAAGCTTCGCTTTACATTATACTTTCAACAGTAAATAACAAACTGCATATCATTTGCAGATCACCTGGCAGCCTTAGGCCCCATTGCCGGAGGCTGTCAGAGATGGATACATGGGTGCCTAGGAGACTGCCCGGTTTAGGATCTTGCTGGAGGGCCCAGTCTGTCGGGCATGGTATTTCGGGGAGCGCTTCTTGCGGCAGACCTTGGGCTTGCCAGAGCAGACAGTTCCAGTGCCTCCTCCTACCCATGTGAGGCATACCGAGAGGTACACCTCAGAGGAGATGGTGGACTACACGATTGGCTGGGACTCTGAGCCCTTTAGGGATGAGGGTGACTACGCTGAGTTCATCTAGGCCTATCTGATGCGGCCTTTGACCGGTGCTCGCCGAGCTGAGAGAGAGAGGCCTGCGGCGCCCGCTGCAGGAGTAGGAGCATCAAGGGTGACTCAGGCCCGTGGGAGGAGTGGGTCCCGGAGAGGACAGGGAGCTGGATGGCCAGAGCTGCCCACGACGATGACATGCCGAGGACAGGGTGGGGAAACATACCAGATACCCATCGCTCCTCCTCTGGCTGATCATGAGCTTCTCAGAGTCTACGGCTCGACCTCAGTATGTACTACTATACCTTGCATTCTGTACAGTCATTTCAATTCATTCGATATTCTGCAGAGTACTAATGACTTCAACACTTTTGCAGGCTTCCGTCGAGTACACTCTCCAGTCCCTGGAGCTGACTGCCTCTGTGATAGGGATACTGCAGTGAAGCATCGACCTGTTGACGATCTACGGCATCCCGGTATGTTCCTTCAACCGTAGTCTCAAACTTTGCATGATCTGTTCCATACTGATCCGATGCACCACATTGACGATAAGGCACTTGATACACAACACTCACGGCATTGATACACTATAACTCGGATACTGCTCACAGCATTGCTCACGGCGTCCATACATTGTACTTACACATTGCCCATAGCATTCATACACTATACTCACACACTGCTCACAACATTCATACACTGTACTCACACACTGCTCACAACATTCATACACTGCACTCACACACTGTATTCGGTATTCATACCCTGCTTTGCGTAGCATAACTGATGCATTTGCCATTTATTCCTTTCAGGGCCCATTCTAGATTCCAGCTGCAGGAGGTGCTCCAGCTGGACCATCCGTACCTGCCCGAGGAGGAGGGGGAGTCAGGCGGAGGATGACTATCCACAACCGAGGCAGACACAGGCACGCTCGTGCTGAGAGCAGTTCGCGAGAGCCCTGGACCCTCGTCCAGGAAGAGGACCAGGACAGATTCCCATGCACGAGATGACTGATATTGATCCAGGCTTTTGCTACTTTTCTTCTTTTTGTTTTGTTCAGATGTGGACGCGCCCCTAGGGCCTTGCTTACCACAGTTTGGACTCAAATTGTCACGGTTCTTAATCTGATCTCACAATGTGCAATGTGAGATTGATAAATCACCAAAGAGTCCAAATCCGGCAAATCGTTTTGGAAAACTGATTTTTAAGAAAGAAGTGCCAAACATGGACTGCTTTGCCAGATATAGAGTTGCCACCTAAATATTTTGTTTTGGGGGAGTTTAGGAAACCCTGACTCGTTGCCTAAGGCCACGTGTCCGTTATCACCAAAGTTGCCCTGGTTCGGGAACTTGGGTACGATTGGGAAAGGTCATTTATGAGCACCCCCGCTCGCCCGATCCGAAGATCGGCTTGTACTAAGCATGATATTTTGTTTTGAAAACATATGTGTTCTTATTCCGGTTAATTAGCTAGAATTACTATGTGATGCGCACAATACACAAGTATAGACTAGATCGCCTAATTTGGAACAAAGCATCGCATATTCATTTATTTGGAAATTGTTTAAAGTTTGCTACTCGTAAGTAGGCTAAAACACGGATTTCAATGAATCATTCCAATTCAAGTAATCCAACCTTCACCCACAGGCATTCAGGCAGTTATATCACATAGGCAATTAGCCTCATGGCAAGCATGCTTTCATGTTAACACTCACATACATGCAAGGTGCTAAAGCATAAACACTCACAGTGTACTCCGAGCCAAAATAAAGAATTAGTTATTAATCAATGCATGATCCTAATTCATGTCAAAATGGCTAATGCAACACAAGCAAAGTGCAACTAGAATAGACTCGGCTAATCTAAGAATGACATGTGAAATGTGACAACTCGATACATGTATTCAACTTGGAATTGAAATACTATGCAATTAGTATGATGCGCCGAGCCCGATGCATGCAATACAAATAGATGGATGTAAACATGCATAGCATAAGGATGCTAATCGAAACGTGCCCTAGAACTAACCATCGTAAGTGGTTAAGTAAAAGGGAGAAAGAAGTGGAGGTTGGAAGACATGCATCACACACACGCACGCTTATTACACAATTGCGCCCTCTCGACGGAGGGACCGAAGGAATAATACAAATCAAATAATTAACTAACTAGCGAGCTAACTAATTATTACACAACACTTAACTAATTAAACAAATTAACTAAGCTACTGAACGCAGTAAAGTAGCCTCGGGAAGAGGGACGAATGCATACATGCTCGGCTTCGCTCGGAAATCCATCGCCATGCCATGTTGCCTATGTTTACACTGCTTTGCACCTCTGAAAACTGTGCAGGTCTCAAGAATGCTTCTGAATCACCTTTTGAGCACTGTGGAATATCACCGGCCAAAACTCAAGGCCACTGGCCCAGAGGAACTGGTAATCGACCATTTGTGGGGACCTCGGCCAACAATGAATAGCCGGCCGGCGCTGAAGATGGCCGACCAGCCATCTCTTCCTGCAGAATCCTGTTTTGCTGCAGCAGAGGACAGACAGAGCATGGCAATGCATTTTCAAGACAATGTAAGCACCACCACCCTCCTTATCATGTTTGAGACTCAAAGGAGTATGGTTCTCGACCCTCGGGCCACCAATCACGCATTTCAATGCATGATGGCCAAAGGAGCCGAGTGTGCATTTTAATGGAATGCACACAAAACACATAAAGGATTCCCAACCTCTATCATGGTTTATCAAGGGGCAACGGATACATGCTTAATGCTATGCAACCTAGGCATGCAAGCAAAGTAATGCAACATGAGCATGCAAACAAGCAATGTGCAATAGGCATACAACTTAAACAAATAAGCATGTAAGGCATATAACAACAATGCCAATGACAAACATGCAACATGTGAGGTAAACATGTGACAACATGTTAAGTAAATAAAAAGGGAGAATGCATGCCAAACGCATTATGACTTAAGCATGCAACAACATGCCATGGACCGAGTACACAACAAGGCCCGATTGAACTAGCATGCTACAACATGCAATTTACTGAATATGCAACAAGTATGTGACAACATACAAGGCAAGCATGCAACAACATGCGGGGATGGACTTAAACCAAAATGGAAAACTCTCGAATAGGTCCAAATCAGCGGCTAAAATGATACGACAAAGGCATGGAATACACATACAAACATGCATGCTAATGGTCCACTACTTTAAGCATTGTAGAGCAACTTTTAAGAACACTTAAAGGGAGACAAACATGGATGTTAGGCAAACACATTAAGTCCTAAAATCATGCAAGGGATGATGCCAAATCAACCAAACCATGCAATTAAGGCCTGCAATAAAGCCTAAAATTTGAAACTAGCCAAGGGACTCGAACCAAGGCTACATGAAGCAAACCCCAAAAGGCTAAGGACACTCAAAAGAGTCCCAAGGCAGGTCAAAGTGATCCTAAAACATGCAAGGAATGAGGCCAAAACATGCTAGAATACAATGCCAAACAAAAGGCAAGCATGGCAACAAAAGAGGTGTTACACAACACCTATCGAAACCAAACATGGTATGATTTAAACCCATAAAATCAGAGTTATGCCATGTTAGAATGAGACCAAAAACACATTGAAATGGCATCCTAGAGGCCTAAATATGATGGCATACACAATGACACGCTCATGAGGCATAACACACAAACTCTTCAAGATATGGAATAGGTGATAAATGCAAGTATTTGAGCATGCTATATGGGCTGAAATAACATAACAAGTGATGCCAAACCACTGAAAAGGCCCAAGCAAAGCATGTCAAAGGAGTCGATACTCAAAGCCTACAAGTTAGATTACATGATGGCTATACAAAGCAAGTCATGGGGGATCAAAACAACCAAAATTAGAGCTTTAGCATGTTAAAACAAGGCTAGAAGCTTCATGAAGTTAAGCCAAAATCATGCTAAAAAGACATGTTACAACATGGTGCATGTTAAGGGAAATCATGGGATTACAAGACAAGTATACAAAGCATGCATGGTATGTCTAAACCAACTCAAAATAGTGCCATATCATGGCAAAACAAAGCCTAATATGTACTGAAATGAAGCTAAAACAAGCTAAGCAAACATGCTACAAACATAAACCATTTATGTAAGCATTAAAGACAACAAGGAGAGGGGATGACCCTCTCCTTCTTAGGACCTCAAAATACCATCCCCACCACTGAAATCCCTTTGGATTTCAGTGGTGAGAAGGCCAATACAAGGTGGTCCCGAAGCTGACAAAAAAGGGTACAAAAATGAGGCCAAACAAGGCCTAAGAGGGGGTAAACAACCCCAAACACAGAAGTGATCTTAAACAAAGATCAAGAGCATGCAAAATCAGAACTTTTATCAATTATAAGTTAAGGTCAAAATAGCATGCAAGATAGACTAAAAGCTTGTGCAAAAATGGGGAATAAAGAGGGTAGTTTCCCACCCTTGTAGAACCTCTTCAAGAACAAGGCTCCAGCAAGTTTTCTGAGTCCAAACCAACCCAAGAACACTGAAATCAGCCTCCTAGCACCTCAGCAACCAAGGATGGTGTTCTAGTGTGTGTTTGTGTACAATAGTAAGACAATACTACTATTTTGAGCACAAAACAAGACTAAACAAGGAAGTATAGATACAATCCTATATCTATCCTCTCAAGAACAAATTTTCTAAACCTTGAAGGAGGGAGGGGGGGCTCCCTCTTTATAAAGGCTCAAATCCTAAGGCTTCCAAGAGAAGCCAAGCAAAGAGCAAATCCCTCTATACACATGTATGAAGGGGGTTAATTGTGGATGCCAGCTACACCAGCTGGCATAAAATATCTGCATAAAGCAGATGAACAGGGTTCGGCCACCAAAAGTGGCTGGTCGACCAACATGAGTGCCGGTCGACCAAATATAGTTCCGATCGGCCAACACTCTTGGCCGATGGCAAGAAAAAGGGGCCGATGGCCTCATGCCATGGCCGGTGGGGTGTGGGGATGGCCAACAAGCCACCCTCTTCCCTTAGAAGCAAAAACACAAGTGTTTGGTCCATGACCAAGCACAAAACAGATAAGTTGAGAGATCTTGAGGCAAGGCGCGTAGCCGAGACCTCCGATAAGTCAAAATGAACACGAGCACGGATGATCATCGAGTGTTCAAATGATGACGTCCAAGTCTTGAGGACGTTCAAAAATGGGGTGTCTACAGTTGCCCCTCTTTGACAGAACTCGAAAGTCATAACAATGACGGGAGTGAATGTCAAAGCCCAGAGACGACCCATTTTTGACAAGGCCGAAGACTTAAACAAAGCATACAAGCTAGCAAAGATATGTGCCTGAAGGCAGGGGCAAAATGCAAGAACAATGCACAAAGCCGAGCATAACTTATGATCATGCAAAGAAAGTTGTAACGAAGCATAACATGCAACAGTTTTAAGCAAGCCAAAAGCCAAACTGCATTACAATGCAGAAAGGATGTAAGAGAATTATGTAATTCTCACTAAGTTTGACGCGGAGAATATAATACCGTCCGGTTCGTCTGGTCGCGCCAGCCTCAAATGAACCATACATACAATATCGTGCCTGAAAAAGAAAAAAAACTAACAGGTACAACATTGTTAGAAATATGCATAGCAATGCAAATGAAAAGTGCGTGACAACGCAAGTGAGGGGGTGCAAGACAATGCAACCTAAGTGTGACGCATAACAATGCGATTTGAAACAAGCATAACAATGCGAGGAGGGCACGCGCGACAACGCAAGCCGAGTGGTGCATACAATGCAAACCGAGTAGTGAATAAACATATGTAAGTAAAGCATGCGCGACAACGCATACAATGTGTGTAACAAGAGAGGCATAAACACATGTAAGTAAAGCATACGCGATAACGCATGCAATGTGTGTAACAATGCAAAAGGGTGCATAAACACATGTAAGTAAAGCATACACGAAAACGTATGCAATGTGTGTAACAATGCAAAAAGGGTGCATAAACACATGTAAGTAAAGCATACGCGCCAACGCATGCAATGTGTGTAACAATGCGGGAAGGTGCATAAAAACATGTAAGTAAAGCATACGCGATAACGCATGCAATGTGTGTAACAATGCGAGAAGGGAGAAAGGTGCATAAACACATGTAAGTAAAGCATACGCGATAACGCATGCAATGTGTGTAACAATGCGAGAAGGGGGAGAAAGGGGGTTAGTTACGTCCATACGCGGCACGCGAGTGGAGAAAAGTTAGTGTGACATCCACACGCGGCACGCGAGTGGAGAAAAGTTAGAGTTACGTCCACACGCGGCACGCGAGTGGAGAAAAGTTAGTAAGCATTGGAACATGTTCCGAATGCTCTTAACCAAAGAAAAGGAAACATGGGGACATATCCCGGTGTTTCAGAATAAGAGGGAGAAACATAGGGACGTATCCCGGTGTTTCGAAAAAAGAGAAGAAACATAGGGACATATCCTGGTGTTTCAAAACAAAAGAGAAGAAACATAGGGACGTATCCCGGTGTTTCGGAAAAAGAGCGAGCAAAACAATGCAAGTTAGAGGGGTGCAAGAAAATGCGAATGAAATATGCAACAATGCGAGAGATTGACATGCATGATAATGCAAATGGAAGATGCATAACAATGCGAGTTGTTTGAAATGCATGACAATGCAAACAAAAGATGCATGACAATGCACGTTGTTGAAATGCATGACAATGCAAATTATTGAAATGCACGATAATGCAAATTATTGGAATGCATGACAATGCAAATGAGGCACGCATGACAATGCGTGAACTGGAATGCATGACAATACATGATTTATTGAAATGCATGACAATGCAAATTATTGGAATGCATGACAATACAAATGAGACACGCATGACAATGCATGAACTGGAATGCATGACAATGCGTGCAATTGAAATGCGTGACAATGCATGATTTTTTAAAATGCATGACAATGCAAATTATGACACGCATGACAATGCGAGGGCTGAAATGCATGACAATGATGAACTGAAATGCAAATGAAAGATGCATGACAATGCGTGTAATTGAAATGCACGACAATGCAAACTATTGAAATGCATGACAATGCAAATTATTGAACTGCACGACAATGCAAATTGTTGATAAGGTGCATGATGATGCAAATGAAACACGTGAAATAACATGGATGGGGGGGCAAGACAATGTGACCCAAGGGAGGTGCATGACAATGCAAGCATGGCGTGCGCTACAACGCATATAGACATGCATAACGATGCAAGTGAACAGTGTATAACAATGCAAGTTGTGTGCGCTACAACGCGTGTAGACGTGCATAACGATGCAACCTATGTATGTTTATCATAAACAAGGCAAAACGCATAATGCAACGCATTTAAAGCAGTTATTGAGTCTCTCAAGATACCAAAGGATACGAAAAGGATACACCTTGCGCGTACCGAGCATCACATATAGAAGACATGGTTCGAGGTCGATACGGAAGCCAGTTAAACTTCAAAAGCCACTTCCGTGCACTGTCTTGAGTAATGAAGGTTCCAAACCACATAACTGACCCAACCAAGGGTGTGGGAGGTTCACCGACCACAAGGGGAGCCCACCGGCCATCCATCGGCCACAAAAAGAGCTCATCGGCCAACTATTTAGCCGATCGGCTAACAATTTGGCCGACCGGCCAAAAATGGCAATGTCGAGGTAGTTTTGACATTTAGCCACGGGTCTTTAAATATAGGGCCTCAAACCCTATATTCTCATTTCCTCCAAGCTCGAAAAACCCTCCCCTCTCTCTCTAGGTGATTTTCAAACTTCGATCCTCGCTTTTCTCTTGTTTTCGACACTTTTTCGTCGTTCGATTCGTGAAACCCTCACCGTTTTGCACACTTTGAACCGAACAAATCTTGGTTTCGGTGCACTTTTCTTGGTTTCCACCTTTTGGAGTTTGTTTTCCTTGAGTCATACCTTGACCTTCGTGCATTTTCCACACCCCGACCTTTCCTCCCATTTTTCACCCTCTTGGGGTTGACTTTTGGGTTGACTTTTGGCATTCTTGCCTATTTTCCACATTTTCGGCCATTTTTTCACTCTTTCTGAGATGGCAGAGGACATGCCACAGGGTGGGGCTCCCCCGGAGATGGATGTAGACCCCGAGGTCGAGCTCCTACCTCTTCACATCCGGCCGTTCGATCCGGCGACTTACAGGCCGGCGATACATATGCTGCCTCCCGATGGCATCCGCCAGTTCAGGAGCTATGCGCGGGGCGCGCTACTGGAGCTTTTGTTGCGCGAGCCAGAGTCACATCTGTCTTACGCACGCTTCTGAGGTATATTCTTCCTCTGTTTGATTTTCTACAATGTAGAACACATAACTGCGATAGCCGATTCTGTTCTTTAACTGCTTAACTCAGACACACTAATACATCGCATGCTGTAGTTCACCGTGAGCACACGCACACCCGATATCTATTTGAATCTGAACACGTGCACACACGCTGCATCCTCAACTGAACAATTCAAACACACTGATACATCATATGCTGTAGTTCACTGTGAGGAGGCCCACACCCAATATCTGTGTAGACTCTGACACATGCACACACACTGCATTTTCAACTGAACGTTTCAAACATACTGATACATCATATGATGTAGTCCACTGTGAGGACGCCCACACCCAATATCTATTTTGAATCTGAACACGTGCACACACGCTGCATTCTCATCAATTCTGAGTGCATTCAACACTGTATTTGTAACACTGCTTCGCAACTATTTGTTTTGATCACAGGGAGATTCTCATGCCTTCTGGGGTATGGGAACACTACCGCCCGAGGTTGGTACATGGAGCTACCTGACGTGGTTCGCCGCATTGTTGACCAGGCCAGTTTTGGGACCTTCTGCATGGGACTCTCGCACCTCATTGGGAGCAGGCCCCTTCTTGCTGCCTTGGTGGAGAGGTGGTGGGACACCACTGACTCCTTCTACCTTTCTACTACCGGGTAGATGACGATGAGTCCCTTCGACTTCTCCATGCTCATAGGCATCGGAGTGGGGGGTGATCCGATCCCTTTTGACACAGATATGAACGAGTGGGATGCCGCTCAGCTATACTTGCTCAGCACTCAGCCACCTCTCGCTCGGGCAAGGGTTGTGCGATACTCATGGTTCGAGGATCACTTCCGGATCCAGGCGCCTACCACTCGGGAGGAGGAGGAGCAGTATGCTCGTGGCTTCATTATGTTCCGGCTGGGGACCACGCTCTTCGCCGATCGGGCGAACACTGTCGCCCTCTACCTGCTGAGCGCATTAGTGGACGTGACACAGATTCGCCGCTACGACTGGGGTGGCGCAGGCTTGGCCACACTTTACGGGTACATGAGCTCATCCTCTCGCTGCAGCGGACAGTTGCTCGGAGGCTACTGGCGAGCTTGGGAGGTACACCTTCTCTTTCTGTTTTACATTTCTGCTTTACATTATCTGTATGCCACACACACTGTACATATGCAATATGCTTTACACCGGTTTGCACACTACACGCACGGTACACACATAATCTACTTTATTCTACATTCTGCTTTATCTGATAAGCATACTGGTGTTTGCTCTGTTATTCTTTACAGTTGTGGGTATATGCCTACTTCCCGAGGCTTGCCCCAGTGCCAGAGGAGGAGGTCCCTCTCGGTGTTTCGTTTTCTCATCGCTTCGACGTGAGATGCGAGCGGAGGCCATGGGAGTCTTTCATGTTCTTCCGCTGCTATTTTGACACCATCACCGCAGCCGAGGTATGTCAAACATTACAGTTCATTTAAGCTTCGCTTTACATTGTACTCTCAACATCAGTAGATAATAAACTGTGTTTTATCTGCAGATCACCTGGCAGCCTTGGGCCCCGCTGCCTGACGCAGTTCGGGAGCGGTATGCTGGTGCTCGAGAGACCGCCCGGTTCAGGGTTCTACTGGAGGGACCGGTTTGCCGTGCTTGGTACTTTGGGGAGCGCTTCCTGCGGCAGACCTTGGGCGTGGCCGAGCAGACAGTTCCAGCACCTCCTCCTACCCACACGAGGCACACTGAGAGGTACACCCTGGAGAAGATGACAGACTATACGATCGGCTGGGACTCTGAGCCTTTCAGGGACGAGGGTGACTATACCGAGTACATTCAGGCATATATCATGCGGCCTTTGACTGGTGCTCGTCGAACTGAGCGAGAGAGGCCAGCGGCGCCACCAGCAACAGCAGCAGGAGCAGGGGCACCGAGGGTACCTTCGGCCCGAGGCAGGAGCGGATCTCGGAGGGGACGGGGAGCTGAGTGCCCAGCACTGCCTACGATGATCACATGCCGAGGGCAGGGTGGGGAGACTTATCAGATTCCCTTCGCTCCTCCTCCGGCTGATTTTGAGTTCGTCGGAGTCTATGGCTCGACCCCGGTATGCACTACTAAACTTTGCATTCTGTATATTCTTTTCAATTTGATATCCCACAGAATACTAATGACTTCAACACTTTTGCAGGCTTCCGTCGAGTACACTCGCCAGTCCCTGGAGTTTACAGCCTCAGCGGTAGGGATGTTGTAGCGGTGCACCGACTTGTTGACCATCTACAATATCCCGGTAAGTTCTTTCAATTGCAGCTTCAAACTCCTACAATATGTTTCATACATGATCTGATGCATCACACTATCAACACGACACTTGACACACAGCACTCACGACACTGATATACTGCAACCCATATACTGCTCACAACGTTGCTCATGACATTCATACACTGTACTCACACATTGCATTCTGTACTGATATACTGTTCATAGCATTCATACACTGTACTCAAACATTGCATTCTGTACTGGTACTCTGCTTTGCGTTCTGTAACTGATGCATTTTCCATTTGTCCTTTTCAGGCCCCATTCCAGATTCCGGCCGCAGGAGGTGCTCCAACTGGGCCATCTGTTCCTACTCGAGGAGGAGGGGGAGTCAGGCGGAGGATGACTATCCATAGCCGAGGCAGACATAGGTGCACCTGTGCCGAGAGCCGTTCCCGAGAGCCCTCTCCAGACGATTCTGATGAGGAGGCGGCGTCGTCGCAGGGCGAGGCCGGAGACAGTTCAGATTCTGACTTTGGAGACGGTGGTGGTAACCTTGGACCCTCGTCCAGGAAGAGGACCAGGACCGACTCCCGCACCTGAGGCCACCTATATTGATCCAGACATTCTGCTGGTTTTTCTTTTTTTGTTATGTTCAGACATTTTGTTGCTTTTCTCTTCTTTTTGTTTTTTTCTTTTTACTGGTAGTTTGAGCGCATTGTACTGCTTCAGGCAGGTTTTACTTTCTCAAAACTATGTATTTTTGAAAAGATGATGGAATGAAACAAGCTTTTTGCTGAAAAAGTGTTGCATTTGTACATTTTATGCATCGCATTGCATCGCATCGCATTACATAACAATGTAAATGAATGGAAATTGAACATGCATGTGCTACCAGGCCAGGTATTGACCCAACATAACAAACAAATTAACTCAATAAGCAACAATAAAACCTTGATAGGTTTACAACTCGATAAACAAAGAGCAATAACTTGATAAACAAAATGAGCAACAACTCGATAAGCGAATGAGCAACAACTCGATAGACAAACGAGTAACAACTCGATAAGCAAATTAAAGTAACACAGGTGTGACTTTGCCAAATCAACACCGGAAGGCACTGGAAGTGAAACCAATCACAAGTTCCCAACATGTTCAACACATAGACTGCTCATTCTGAACACACAGCTCGTAACACAGTACTCTGTTTATTTTGAACATACGGCCCATGCAGGACACTGCTGATTCTAAACACACGGCCCCTTCCGAACACTGCTCATCCTGAACTCACAGCCCTTAACACATCATTCTATTCATTCGACACACAGCTCATGCAGGACACTGCTGATTCTGAACACACAGCCCATAACACAACAGTCTATTCAGTTTGAAAACACATGATGCAAAGACAGAATTTGCAGAAGTCGAAACAAACTCAGATGCTCCGAATTCTCCCTCTTTTCTTTTGCATCGTAGTCTGGAACCTATAGCTTCAGATAGGTCCTGGTTCTTAGTGTTCTCACATGACCTAGGTTAAACCCTGCGGTTTTATGAAAGAACGAATCCTTGTTTTGCACAAATATGGAGAATGGCACAGCACTCTGAGCACAAAACGATTCATTTTTGAAATAGAACTGAGAAAGGGGTTCTCAATCGGGTATTGAGCCTACAGTTGACCACAGTCAAAACAACTCAATAAAGACAAACAAAAGGTAAACAACCTAAACACATCTAGTAACACTCGAAACAACTCTAAACAAGAATCGAGACAAACAACAAAACCAAAACGACACTCAGACGCATTACAAAGGCGAGAGACCTCTCAGTTCGGGAGGACCCCATTTCTCTGGGTATTGTTTCCCACCCTTTCTCATTTGTGATTCTCACATCACTCTGGCACTCAATCTCTATTTTTCTGAAAAAGCCCTTTTCTTACTTTTTCTCTCAACGTACACCTCTCTATTCTTTAATCTCTCTTCTTTTTTTTTTCCCTCCCCTGGGTGGTTGATGGATAAATGGGAGATTGTGGGTTCATACCCAACAGCTCGCGGCTATTTCTTTTGGTGACGTCTAGTCGGTGCCACAGATAAGGGAGTGGAGTGTCTTGATACATTCCAATTCGTGCTTCGCACTTGGCTTGATACCTCGTTGCTTAGAGGGTGAGAGAGCTTTCAGCCCTTTGTTGTTAGCTTCAGTTGTGCCCTTTTTGGCGAATATGTTGACAATGGGAAAAAGACAAAACACCTGACTAAACTGTGCCCCTAGTTCATCATTTTGACCATTTTTTTGTTTTCGCTTTCTACTAAAACAATTTTGACCAATATGAGAGTTAGATTAACATACTTGTTCTACTTTTTGATTTGAAATCATGCTAGTCAGGCTATGAGTACTGAAAATTTTCCTTTTTTGGGTCCAAGAAAAGGTCCAGTTTTGGAAAAGATGGAATAATTTTCGAGAGAATATTAGTCAACCTTATTAAAAATTCTCAAAAACTATTTTTGCACACGGCCACCGCTCAACGAGCATGGAACCTACTCTTGAGATGCACAACCTTAGATCCAAAATAATGGAAAATCGCCCCTTGTTTGAAGGACACTGCACGGCAACGGAAAGTTGCCCCTTGTTTGAATAGCACCGCAGCACACTAAACGGCAACGAAAAGTTGCCCCTTGTTTGAATAGCACCGCAGTACATTGTAATCAGTTCTCATGGTGATGATCACAACCGAACTCTCGGATACAGAGAAGACCAAGATGATCAAAACCATTACATGGACACAATCGATTTGGAAGTGTTTATGGCTGGACTTTAGAATGAAGTTGCCTACGTATCCCAAACATGGGAATCAAGCCTTACGTAGTTCCGGTTAAGGTACACTCGTGTATTAACCTCTCCTTTTGCGCTCTAACTTTTGCCAAGGCCGCCCTTCCGGGTTTTTAACCTTGCGAGCTTTGTTTTTCTTTTCTTTTTTCATTTCTCTCTTCTTCATTTCTTTTTTTTTGTCTTTTCTTTTGTTGTTGTTTTTTTTTTCCTTGTATATATTTTTCTTTTTTTTTTTTTGCTCTTTTTCTTTTTTTTCTTGCTCTAACTTTTGCCTGGGTCGCCCTTCCGGTTTTCGGCCCAGCGAGCCTCTCAAGGGTAAAAGTGTAGCTTTGTCCATGCCAAATGGTTTTTAGGATCTCGAAGCCATCTGAATCCAGGAGAGTGGCTGTTGTTCGCTGATGATGCAGGAGCCCATCCAATCGGGACTGAATTTACCCCTAGTGTTGTGGATAGGAACTTGGTTGTCCTTCAACAAAACTTTCTTCCTTCCTCCCTTCTGGGATTCAGCATTCTTGCCGATCTTCATCTTTGACTCTTCGAGTGCATTATCTGATATCTTTTGCCCCTTGTTCGAGGGGTGCTTTTGATTCGGCCATACAAGCCCCACATTGTGGTTGACCGTTGAACATTCTGAATGCAAGTGCATGGTTTGAAAGCAAGGGGTCGAGTCTTGAGGTTGAGAGCGATCCTAAGCTGCACAATCTCAGGAGCGATTCCACACAGGTCTTCGCAGGACCGCGCAAAACATTTTTTGAAATCTTTTAAGAAAGCGACTAATCGCTCGCGCTGAAGACAGTGTAGAACCAATCCGAATCAAGCCAGGATCCTTCTCAGTACTCACACTAACAAGCATGATCTCATTCATTAAGGGCTTAGCACGCCTCTCTTCCTCTCAATTGATCAAATTTTGCAAAACCCGAGGAATTCCTTCCTCTTCGTTTTCAATACACTACTCGAAAAGTTTTGAAAAACTTAGGTCAATGCAATGATTTCAAGGTACAGAAGAGCGGGTGAAATGTACTGCCGTTTCATTCTAAACTTGCTGGCATAGCAGGCTCAAAGTAGCAATAAGCACAAAAACATGACAGCCACAGCTGTTTCGTTCAGATTTCCTGGTTGCAACCGGCTCCACAGTAGAAACAGACTCAAAAGAAAGCAAAAGGACAATCACAAAACAAAATAATGATGTCCGAGGCGACACCCTTGGAATCACCCGACTTCTGTACAACAAAACTGACTCCATACAACAAGACAGACCTTAATCAAAAAGACTGACTCAAAACAATGAGACAGACTCGAAACAAAATCACAGAACTGACACAACACCCGAGTCAGAAAGTATAAAAATTAGCATTCGCAAATGCCCAAAATAGTGCGTGCCAAACGCCACATCTGAAATAAACCAAGCGCCGCCCACAGGTGGAGCAACCCCTGATCACATACTTGTATTATCTTCGAAGTTGACGAACTCAGTGGTGACAGACTTTGCTGAGCTAGGTGGGAGGATGACCTCATCATCGATCAAATCTTGCACTTCGTGGTGAAGACGAAAGCAATTGTCGGTGGTGTGACCAGCTTGTTGATGGTACGCACAGTACTGGGTAGCATCATGTGAGAGAGGGAGATTACTCGGGAGAGGCCGAGGCTCAAGAGGTTTGAGATGACCTTTTTCAGTGAGGATTCGAAGAGCCTGGGACAAAGGCAAGTAGAGGGCATGAAAGACCCTGCGCCCTCGGGGCAAATACTTCGAAGCCTGTGGATCTTTGCCGGACGCACTAGCAAAAGGATCAGCAGGTGCTGCCTTGGCTCTTTGATCTTTTCCAGGTGCAGGGTTAGGATGGGAAGGAGCTGTTCTGGTACGACGGTCCCTATCCCGATTTTCCCTTTGGCTTGAACTACTCTCGGTCTGAGCAGGGAAAATGTCATCCGCAGTCTTAGCCATGACTGCGAGTATTTGTTGCTTATTCAAACCCCCCGGCTTTCAGAGCCTCAACAGCTTGCTGGAGTTGTTCATAGGGATCTGCGTCCACCTTCATCTTGTTCTTTCCACTAGCCTCAGCTTGGTGGACGGTTTGGGTTGCTACTTCAGTGCGAAGCCCCGTTGTTGTCGACATGTCATTGCCGGAACTTGAGATAGCTTCAGGTTGGCTGAGCTCAATTACAATTCGCCCTAGTAGTGGGGGCTCTTGCGGCATGAAGTTCCCGGCATACGACGCAGTTGGTGGCGGGGCCGGCATTCCATAGACTAGATCAGCAACAGATCTTTGATGGTCACCAATCATTCCCATTAGCTCGAAGGTGGTGGGTTCATGATCCTGAAACAACTGGGGTTCCCAGATCGGGCGCGCGGCAGGTGATCTGGGTGGGTGTGGCACCTCGACGTCGGCCTCACCTTGCAACATGATTCCTTGGTTTAATGCGGCTGCCATAACCACAATTTTCTCTGAATTTTGTGCCATCATAAATCCGCTGAACTGAACGGAGGTGACGTGACCGGTGACTGACAGATCAGATGTCTGCCTTGCTTCAAC
This sequence comes from Camellia japonica, assembly GCA_030407325.1. Classification (NCBI taxonomy): domain Eukaryota; kingdom Viridiplantae; phylum Streptophyta; class Magnoliopsida; order Ericales; family Theaceae; genus Camellia; species Camellia japonica. The sequence goes on from JAPPVO010000016.1 coordinate 99,023,094, forward strand.
GAAGGAGAACACTGGTTATTCTGAACTAAATCTCTGAACTGAAAGAGAAAACAGGCAGCATTTCAGCCCAATTTCACCCGAACAGACATAAGCATAGCTGAATAACTGTATTTGACCACTGATCACTGTTCCCGAATTCACTGCCCCAAAACTGAATCTGATATCTGCAGATATAACTGATTCTCAAAACACTGATGCCCGCAGGCCTGATACCCAGACTTGCAAACTGATACGTGCATTCCTGTAGAGGTCAACTCAAAAAGCACATAACAAGCAAGTAAGAGCCAAAATGCCCCTATGTTGGGGTAGGGTTTCCCTGTCTTATTTTCTCAGGAGCTAGGGTTTCACTATGCACACTGCAGTTTCAAACAACCTATAATCGGGTAGTAACCTGTCCTAGTTTGGAATGGTCACTATGGATTCCGAATATGCACTAGGTTGAATGGTCGAAAAGGGTGCCCTAGTAAAAACTGGGGTTTGTGTTCCCGTCATGGCAGAGCCCGCAACCGGTCAGCCTTATGGCACGCTTCTCAAAGCAAGCCTCCAGCAAACCGTTCAGGAATAGCATACGGCAAACATGGTGTCCTAGGCGCACCAATGCACATGCAATGCAAAGAAACACATAAGTGTAATCAAAACAAGATATCATGAGTTCGAGTCAAGTTCTCTAACTCCCCAGCAGAGTCGCCAGAAACTGTGGACGCGCCCCAAGGGCCTTGCTTACCACAGTTCGAACTCAAATTGTCACAGTTCTTAATCTGATCTCACAATGTGCAATGTGAGATTGAAAAATCACCAATGAGTCCAAATTCGGCAAATCATTTTGGAAAACTGATTTTTAAGAAAGAAGTGCCAAACATGGACTGCTTTGCCAGATACAGGTCGCCACCTAAATATTTTGTTTTTGGGGAATTTAGGAAACCCTGACTCGTTGCCTAAGGCCACGTGTCCGTCATCACCAAAGTTGCCTCGGCTCGGGAACTTGGGTACGATTGGGGAAGGTCATCTATGAGCACCCCCGCTCGTCCGATCCGAAGATCGGCCTGTACTAAGCATGATATTTTGTTTTGAAAACTATGTGTTCTTATTCCGATTAATTAGCTAGAATTACTATGTGATGCGCACAACACACAAGTATAGACTAGATCGCCTAATTTGGAACAAAGCATCGCATATCCGTTTGTTTGGAAATTGTTTAAAGTTTGCTACTCGTAAGTAGGCTAAAACACGGATTTCAATGAATCATTCCAATTCAAGTAATCCATCCTTCACCCACAGGCATTCAGGCAGTTATATCACATAAGCAATTAGCCTCATGGCAAGCATGCTTTCATGTTAACACTCACATACATGCAAGGTGCTAAAACATAAACACTCACAGTGTACTCCGAGCCAAAATAAAGAATTAGTTAGTAATCAATGCATGATCCTAATTCATGTCAAAATGGCTAATGCAACACAAGCAAAGTGCAACTAGAATAGGCTCGGCTAATCTAAGAATGACATGTGAAATGCGACAACTCGATACATGTATTCAACTTGGAATTGAAATACTATGCAATTAGTATGATGCGCCGAGCCCGGTGCATGCAATACAAATAGATGGATGCAAACATGCATAGCATAAGGATGCTAATCGAAACGTGCCCTAGAACTAACCATCGTAAGCGTTAAGTAAAAGGGAGAAAGAAGTGGAGGTTGGAAGACATGCATCACACACACGCACGCTTATTACACAATTGCGCCCTCTCGACGGAGGGACCGAAGGAATAATACAAATCAAACAATTAACTAACTAACGAGCTAACTAATTATTACACAACACTTAACAAATTAAACAAATTAACTAAGCTACTGAAAGCAGTAAAGTAGCCTCGGGAAGAGGGACGAATGCATGCATGTTCGGCTTCGCTCGGAAATCCATCGCCATGCCATGTTGCCTCTGTTTACACTGCTCTGCACCTCTGAGAACTGTGCAAGTCTCAAGAATGCTTCTGAATCACCTTTTGAGCACTGTGGAATATCACCGGCCAAAAGTCAAGGCCACCGGCCAAGAGGAACCAGTAATCGACCATTTGTGGGGACCTCGGCCAACAATGAATAGCCGACTGGCACTAAAGATGGCTGACCAGCCATCTCTTCCTGCAGAATCCTATTTTGCTGCAGCAGAGGACAGACAGAGCATGGCAATGCATTTTCAAGACAATGTAAGCACCACCACCCTCCTTATCATGTTTGAGACTCAAAGGAGTATGGTTCTCGACCCTCGGGCCACCAATCACGCATTTCAATGCATGATGGCCAAAGGAGCTGAGTGTGCATTTTAATGGAATGCACACAAAACACATAAAGGATCCCCAACCTCTATCATGGTTTATCAAGGGGCAAGGGATACATGCTTAATGCTATGCAACCTAGGCATGCAAGAAAACTAATGCAACATGAGCATGCAAACAAGCAATGTGCAATAGGCATACAACTTAAACAAATAAGCATGTAAGGCATATAACAATGCCAATGACAAACATGCAACAATATGTGAGGTAAACATGTGACAACATGTTAAGTAACTAAAAAGGGAGAATGCATGCCAAACGCATTACGACTTAAGCATGCAACAACATGCCATGGACCGAGTACACAACAAGGCCCGGTTGAACTAGCATGCTACAACATGCAATTTACCGAATATACAACAAGTATGTGACAACATACAAGGCAAGCATGCAACAACATGCGGGGATGGACTTAAACCAAAATGGACAACTCTCGAATAGGTCCAAATCAGCAGCCAAAATGATGCGACAAAGGCATGGAATACACATACAAACATGCATGCTAATGGTCCACTACTTTAAGCATTGTAGAGCAACTTTTAAGACACTTAAAGGAGACAAACATGGATGTTAGGCAAACACATTAAGTCCTAAAATCATGCAAGGATGATGCCAAATCAACCAAACATGCAATTAAGGCATGCAATAAAGCCTAAAATTTGAAAACTAGCCAAGGGACTCGAACCAAGGCTACATGAAGCAAACCCCAAAAGGCTAAGGACACTCAAAAGAGTCCCAAGGCAGGTCAAAGTGATCCTAAACATGCAAGGAATGAGGCCAAAACATGCTAGAAATACAATGCCAAACAAAGGCAAGCATGGCACAAAAGAGGTGTTACACAACACCTATCGAAACCAAACATGGTATGATTTAAACCCATAAAATCAGAGTTATGCCATGTTAGAATGAGACCAAAACACATTGAAATGGCATCCTAGAGGCCTAAATATGATGGCATACACAATGACACGCTCATGAGGCATAACACACAAACTCTTCAAGATATGGAATAGGTGATAAATGCAAGTATTTGAGCATGCTATATGGGCTGAAATAACATAACAAGTGATGCCAAACCACTGAAAAGGCCCAAGCAAAGCATGTCAAAGGATTCAATACTCAAAGCCTACAAGTTAGATTACATGATGGCTATACAAAGCAAGTCATGGGGGATCAAAACAACCAAAATTAGAGCTTTAGCATGTTAAAACAAGGCTAGAAGCTTCATGAAGTTAAGCCAAAATCATGCTAAAAAGACATGTTACAACATGGTGCATGTTAAGGGAAATCATGGGATTACAAGACAAGTATACAAAGCATGCATGGTATGTCTAAACCAACTCAAAATAGTGCCATATCATGGCAAAACAAAGCCTAATATGTACTGAAATGAAGCTAAAACAAGCTAAGCAAACATGCTACAACATAAAACATTTATGTAAGCATTAAAGACAACAAGGAGAGGGGATGACCTCTCCTTCTTAGGACCTCAAAATACCATCTCCACCACTGAAATCCCTCTGGATTGGGTAAACAACCCCAAACACAGAAGTGATCTTAAACAAAGATCAAGAGCATGCAAAATCAAGAACTTTTATCAATTATAAGTTAAGGTCAAAATAGCATGCAAGATAGACTAAAAGCTTGTGCAAAAATGGGGAATAAAGAGGGTAGTTTCCACCCTTGTAGAACTCTTCAAGAACAAGGCTCCAGCAAGTTTTCTGAGTCCAAACCAACCCAAGAACTGAAATCAGCCTCCTAGCATCTCAGCAACCAAGGATGGTGTTCTAGTGTGTGTTTGTGTACAATAGTAAGACAATACTACTATTTTGAGCACAAAACAAGACTAAACAAGGAAGTATAGATACAATCCTATATCTATCCTCTCAAGAACAAATTTTCTGAACCTTGAAGGAGGGAGGGGGGGCTCCCTCTTTATAAAGGCTCAAATCCGAAGGCTTCCAAGAGAAGCCAAGCAAAGAGCAAATCCTTCCATACACGTGTATGGAGGGGGTTAATTGTGGATGCCAGCTGCACCAGCTGGCATAAAATATCTGCATAAAGCAGATGAACAGGGTTCGGCACCAAAGTGGCTGATCGACAACATGAGTGCCGGTCGACCAAATATAGTGCCGATCGGCCAACACTCTTGGCCGATGGCAAGAAAGGGGCCGATGGCCTCATGCCATGGCCGGTGGGGTGTGGGGATGGCCAACAAGCCACCTTCTTTCCTTAGAAGCAAAAACACAAGTGTTTGGTCCATGACCAAGCACAAAACAGATAAGTTGAGAGATCTTGAGGCAAGGCGCGTAGCCGAGACCTCTGAGAACTCAAAATGAACACGAGCACGGATGATCATCGAGTGTTCAAACGATGATGTCCAAGTCTTGAGGACGGTCAAAAATGGGGTGTCTACATCAGACATTTTGTTGCTTTTCTTTTCCTTTTTTTTTTTGCTTTATTTACCTTTTTTTGCTAGTAGTTTGAACACATTGTACTGCCTCAGGCAGGTTTTACTTTCCTTAAAATTGTACTTTTGCAAGAGACATATGATGAAATGTAGCAGCTATTTTGTTCAAAAAGTGTTACATTTGTACATTCTATGCATCGTATCGCATCGCATTACATTGATGAAATGTAGCAGCTATTTTGTTCAAAAAGTGTTACATTTGTACATTCTATGCATCGTATCGCATCGCATTACATAACAATGTAAATGAGATTGAACTTTTGTTTTGAAAACCAAACTCTCGAATCGCAATTAATCAAGTAGTGAACCAACTAACGACAAAAACACTCGATAAACAAAACAAAGACCTCAACAAGCTAACCAAGTGTAAAATACAACTCGATAAGTAAGACAAAAACTTAAAGAATACGAAATACAACTCGATAAACTAAGGTACAACAACTCGATAAGAAAATAGGCGTGACTTCGCAAAATCAACACCGAAAGGCATTGGAAGGTGAACCAATCACAAGTTCTCAGCATGTTCAACACATAGACTGCTCATAGAACAAGGAACATTTTTAGCCGATCGGCCAAAAAGATGGTCGGTCGGCACTATTTTTGGCCGATCGGCCAAAAATGACAAGCACCTCCAGAATGTTGACACCTGTCTTCCATTCAACACCTTATCTTCTACAAAAGCCTTAGCTTCGTAGTTTTTCTCATTTCAGCTTTGATTTGCACCAAATGGAAGAGTTTCTTGTCCAAAATCTCACAAATTGGATTGCCAACTTGGATGACTTTGATTGAATTTGCGTTCTCCGTTCCTCTATGCCGCGGCAAGGTTTTGAAATCCGGTGACACATGCCTTTAGCTTTTGGCGGACCGGTGACACATGCCTTTAGCTTTTGGCGGACAAGAGGTGTGTTCTACTTTCGAGGATTTCCAAGCTTTAATGGAATCCGATCGTGATGTAGAAATCTTGCCTCAACTCCGGTTCGGCCACGTCCAAGCCTTAAGACGGTTGTGCGGCCTTACTTTGCACGACGCTCGGTCATTGATTCACAATGGAGGCCTGGACATTCCGAGCTTGGTTTGTCAGTTTTCTGGTGCCGGTGATCGCGGCGACTATCATTGGCAGGGTTTTCGGCGACACGCGCTTTGCTTATGCATATTGTCTCACTTTTTGCTTGCTCCGGGCTCGGGAGGGTTTAGCACCCGTTTGATCGAGGTCGCCGAGGGCTTGAAAGAGGGTAAGAGTTGCATCGCCATGACATTGGCCGAGACATTGTTGGGCTTGGATGCTTTTCATCGTCAGGAGACGGCTAGGTTTGCGGGGAGTCCACTACTATTGCAGGTAATGTTTCCCACCCCATCTCATATATGTATTGCTCACATCACTCGGCCCTCAGGCTTGGTTTTTCTCTCAAAACCCTTTGCTCACTTTTTCTCTCAACATACATCTCTCTATTCTTTAATCTCTCATTTTTTATCTCTTCCCAGGTGTGGTTGATGGACAAGTTGAGAGTGGTGGACTCATGTCCGGCATATTCAGCTCGCAGCTATTCCTTCCAGCGACGTCTGGTTGATGTTCCAGATGAGAGATGGTGGTACAACTGGATGTGCAGTTTGTCCGCGGACCACATTACTTGGCACTGCCCTTGGCTTAACTTGCCGGCAATGAGTTACAGCATGACCCGTCAGCCCGGGATCCATTTAATTGGCCTGACACACTGCGTGTTATATTTTCCATTCCGATTCCGGCGCCAGTTCAGACATGATCAGACTTGCCCAGAGGAGGGGATTGAGTACCCTGCTACATTTCCAGTCCGAGGCGCTCAGCTAGCTCGGTATGCCGCAGCATGGAGGACGAGAGAGCTTCTAGCCCACGCTCCTACTTTCAACTGCACCCTCTCTGATGAGTGCATAGATTGGCTCAATGAAGAGGCATAGGTAGGGCCTAGCTTGGTATCAGAGGCTTCGACTAGCTCTAGGAGGGGACACAGGGACACCTGACTATGCCCCAGATTTATTTGCTTTAATAAGAACTTTCAAGTTTTCTTTATGAATGTAATGAAAAGCAACTTCAATTTTGTATTCAAGAGCAGGAGAACTCTGTATTGAAATCAATGAAATTGAAGGTTATGGGTATTGAAAATTTTCCGTTTGGTCCAAAAATGGTCTAAGTTGTAAAAAGATTAATTTGATCAAAATCAACTTTTATTAAAACTTTTCAAAACCATTTTCGATATGGATCAGAACTGGACACGCCTGAGATCTGTCACTGAGATGTACAACCCCGGATTCCAGCAACTGGAAAGTTGCCCCTAGTCTGAGCACTGCACCGGAGATCACAACCGAGCTCTTGAATGCTGAATAGACAAAGATGACCAAGGCGATCACATGGACAAAGTTGATCGGGGAAGTGTTTATGGCTGGACTTCAGGATGAAGTTGCCTACGTATCCCAAAGATGGAATCAAGCCTTACGTAGTTCGGCTCAGGTTCACTCGTGTAACCCTCACCTTTTACGCTCAAACTTTTGCCAAGGCCACCCTTTGCGGGTTTTCAATCTTGCAAGCTCGGTTTTTATAATTTTAAATTTTCTGTGCTCTAACTTTTGCCTAGGTCGCCCTTTCGGGTTTTCGGTCTAGCGAGTCTCTCAGGGAAAGTATTTCTTCAATTTGTCCATATTGATCGGTTGGGAGAACTCTAGGCCATCTAGATCCATCAGAACAACAGCTCCACCTGACCAGATAGACTTGATGATATAAGGATTAGTCCAATTAGGTCTGAACTTGCCCCTAGGGTCGTGGATGGGAGCTCGGTTGTCTTTGAGCACTAAATCTCCTTCTTTCAAATTCCTGGACTTAACTTTCTTGTTGAAAGCCCTGGCAATTCTGCGTTGATAACCTGTGAACATGATACAGTGCTTTCAGCCTTCGCTCATCAAACAGCATGAGTTCTTCAAGCCTGCTCTGCTGCCAATCTGCCTCAGCTATCTGACACTCAGCCAGTACTCGCAAAGACGGAACTTCAACTTTGATGGGTAGAACTGCCTCCATCCCATAAACCAATGAATACAGAGTCGCCCCAGTAGAAGTTCTAATTGACGTCTGGTAGCCCCACAGAGCAAACGGCAACTTATCTGGCCAGTCCCGGTAGGTTTCCACCATCTTCTGCAAAATGTGTTTGATGTTCTTGTTAGCGGCCTCAACTGCTCCGTTGGTTTGTGGCCGATATGTGGATGACTTATGAAAAGCCACGTTGTATTTGTCCAACAAGTCGATCACTTCTTTGTTGAAGTGGGAACCATTATCTGAAATGATCTCGTTGGGGACCCCGTAGCGATAGATGATGTTCCTGATAAACTTTGCAACATGCGAAGCCTTCAATACCGCATAAGATTGGGCCTCAACCCACTTTGTGAAGTAGTCTATCGCGACCAGAATGAACTCATGCCCATTGGACCCCTTTGGAGTAACAGCCCCGATCACATCAATCCCCCAGATTGAAAATGGCCATGGCGAAGTCATGTTGTATAGCTTCGACGGCGGAATGTTCATGCGGTTTGCATGGATCTGACATTTGTGGCATCGCTGGACGAAGCCAATACAATCCTCCTCCATGGTGGACCAATAGTAACCCTGTCTAAGGATTTTCTGGGCTAGCATCACCCCGTTCATGTGCGCTTCGCACTCTCCTCCATGGATGGCCTCTATCAGGTGCTTCGATTCTTCTACATCAACACACAGCTTATGCATTCCGAGATGACCTCTCTTGTACAGTTTACCCCCGCAGACGATGAACTGAGCAGCCATTCTTCTAATTGCCCTCTTATCTTTGGCATTTTCCCCTGGTGGATATGCCTCTTTCTCCAAGAAGTTCCAGACATCGTAATACCAGGGGTTCTCATCTTGAACCTTATCTATGGCAGCAATCAACTCATAGGTCGGTACAAACTTCTGGTCAATGATGATCGGACGCATCCGGACTCCAAAAGGGATGTCAATCATAGAAGATAGAGTTGCTAGTGAATCTGCGAACCTGTTGTTCTCTCTTAACAGATGAGCGAAGTTCAGCTTCTCAAACCAAGGAATCAGCAAGTCCAAGGTCTGGTGGTAGATTCTCATATTTTCTTCTTTGACTTTCCAATCTCCTTTAGCTTGAGATACAACAAGGTTCGAGTCCCCGATGACGTCCAACCGTTTTGCCCCTAGTTCTAGGGCAGCTTCTTGCCTCATACTCTACCTCATTGTTCGAGACTTTGAACCGGAGTTTGAATCCTAGAGGGATACGGGAATTGTCAGGTACTATCAGCAACACCCCTATCCCATACCCATATTGGTTTGACACTCCGTCAAAGTACATCGTCCAAGTTTCGTCTTCGACATGCAAAATGGCCTCGTCTGGGAATAGGTACTCAACTGCTTCATCCCCTTCCACAGGGTGATCGGCTAGGAACTCCGCTACCACTCTCCCCTTTACTGACTTGTGCGTCACATACTTCAGATCGAATTCGGAAAGCAGAAGCAACCAACGGGCTAGCCTACCCGTAAGTGCCGGTTTCTCGAAGAGATATTTGATGGGATCTAATCTTGAAACCAACATTACAAAGTGAGCTAACAGGTAGTGCCGCAGCTTCCTGGTAGCCCATACCAAGGCCAAACAAGCCTTCTCCAGCGGAGTGTAACGGGTCTCATAACCCAGCATCTTCTTGCTCAGGTAGTAGATAGCTCTCTCCACTTTGTCCTCAGACTCTTGTGCAAGCATACAACCCATTGTAGTTTCAGTCACTGACAGATACAAAATCAACAGTTTCCCCGGCTTCGGTGGTGACAACACGGGTGGGTTCTGTAAATATTGCTTGATCTGTTCAAAAGCGGCTTGGCATCGGTCGTCCCATTTGAACTTCGTTCCTTTCTTCAGGAGACCAAAGAGTGGTTCAAAAGTCAAGGTTAATTTTGAAATGAACCGTCTTATGAATTGCACTTTACCTAGAAAGCCTCGCACCTCCTTTTCAGTCATTGGTGGTGGGATTTCTAAGATGGCCTTGATTTTGGAAGGGTCGACTTCAATACCTCTCTATGTAATCAAGAACCCCAGCATTTTCCCTGCTATAACACCAAACGTACATTTCTGAGGATTCAGCTGCAACCGAAATTCTCTGATCCTTTGGAAGAACTTTTGCAAGGCGGTGTAGTGGCCCTCTCTTTCTTTTGACTTGACAATCATGTCGTCCACGTACACCTCAACCTCTTTGTGGATCATGTCGTGCAATATCGTGGTCCCAGCCCGTTGATATGTAGCTCTAGCATTCTTCAACCCAAACGGCATCACCCTATAACAATAGGTCCCCACGGGGTGGTAAAAGCAGTCTGCTCTCGGTCTTCGGGTGCCATTACAATCTAGTTGTAGCCTGAAAAGCCATCCATGAATGACAGCAATGCATGCCCCGCAGTAAAATCCAGTAACTCGTCGATATGCGGCAGAGGAAAGTCGTCCTTCGGATTGGCTTTGTTCAAATCTCTGAAATCCACACATACCTGGATTCTGCCATCCTTCTTCGGTACTGGAATGATGTTGGCCAACCAAGTTGGGTATTCAGATACTAGCAGGAACCCTGCGTCAATTTGCTTGGTGACCTCTACTTTGATCTTGATAGCCCAGTCTGGGCGGATCCTTTTGAGCTTCTGCTTAACAGGTCGGGCCTCTGGGTCAAGAGGGATCCGGTGCTGTACAATCTCAGGATCGATTCCAGGCATGTCTTTGTAGGACCACGCAAAACGTCTTTGAAATCTTTTAATAAAGTGACTAAGCGCTCGCGCTCCTCCCAAGAAAATGTGGACCCGATCTGGACCAGCCACGGGTTCTTCTTAGTACCAATGTTAACTTGGGTGATTTCATCAACCAGCAGTTTTTCAAACCTCTCCTGCTCTTGTTCTAGCAAATGTTTCAAAACCGGCAGAATTTCTTCCTCGTCGTTTTCGTCGAAGTTTTGAAAGTCTAAATTATGCAATAAATCAAGGGTACAGAAAAGTAATTGAAAGCCACAGCCACTTCATTCTCATTAAGCACTTCATCCAGTCCATCTGATTCTTCTGTTACAACAGACTCAAAAGAGAAAGAAAAAGACGACCTGGACAGGACTATGGCATTCGGGTTATCACTCCCATAAATACCAGACTCAGACTCAGACTCAGACTCAGACGAGCTGGAACCTGATTCCGACTCACAAGACTCGATGGAATCAGATTTCGGCTCACTACCTGACCTGGTGTTGCTCGATAAGAATCCCTCCTCGTATTGCCAGACGAGGGAGGGTGCAATAGATGTGTCCAAAATGTTTGAACGTGGGCTCGCAGCCGTTTCATTTCCAATCATAGACACTGAAAGATCATCCCCCAAGCACTCATGTATGATCAGAGGATCTGATAGCAGACAGGCCAGTGCTACCTCCATTTCAAACTCGGTGCTCCCGGAATCCACTTCCTTACACTGCTCAACGTCAGCTGATGGGTCTGTCTGCTCCTCAGCAACATCATCCCCGGATAACTGCAAGTCGAAAAAGATCTCAAATCCCGGCAAGCGCCTCTTCTCTGCGTTCAACCATGGCTCTGGGAAGTCGCAGAATGGAAAGTCTTCCCCCTCCCAGACGAAGCGTCTGTTCAGGGTGCCCTGAATAGGCCGATGCATCAAATCAAAATGCTTTCCGGTCTGCTTGGCTCTGGCTCTCCCAGCCATTTCTTTATCTTTTCTCACCCAGTCCTCTTTGGTGGGTAGATAACCTAGGCCCAAGGTATGCGGGTTGTACGACACTTCGACCGATACTGCAATGCCCTTTCGGCCACTTTTTCCTAATCCCATCCCAGGGATGTGCTGAAGCTTGTTCATGAGGTACACTGACTGTGCGCTGACATACAACCCCTCATCAACAGCCAAAATGTTCTGAATGACCCAGGCCTCGGCTAAGGTAAATCCTGGCAGGAACACATCCTCCGCACCATGCTCGATTTCCAGAACCGGTGTAGACACCTTTGGCGGTGGATGAATTGAAGAATTCCCAAAAACTATTGCCACCCCTTTTCCATGGGGGTATTTCAACATCTGATCCAGGGTGGAAGAGACTGCCTTTACCTGGTGTAGCCACGGCCGCCCCAAGAGTAGATTAAAGTTTGCAGGAACGTCCAAGACATGAAAATCAATCTTGTGTTGTGCTGGACCAACCTGAGTGTGAATCTTCACGGTGCCCATCACTTATCTGCTAGTATTGTCATAGGCCCGTATTACTTGAGCAGTTGGCTCAAAGTCCACGGGCTTCAATCCGATTGCATATGTTGTCCTTGACGGGCATACGTTAATAGTGGATCCTGTATCGACAAGAACCACCGGTACCCACTTGTTTCTGCATTCCACAGAGATGTAGAGAGGTTTGTTATGGTTTGTGCCCTTAGGCGGCAGTTCCTTGTCAGAAAATGTCAATGTCGGGAAGCTCTTCCCGGAAAACCAGTCCTACCAGCTGCTCGGGAGTGGTATCTATTGAAAGTTTGGCCTTGTCCATTGCAGAGAGGACAGCCTGTCTATGTACTCTCGAAACCATAAGCAGTCCCCAGATGGAGATGTCTGCTTGTATCTTTTTCAACTATTTCAGCACAGCTTCATCTTCGAGTAACTTTTCTTTTTGCTTCTCCGCCTCCTTGTCCTTCCCAGATGCCTCTGGTTGCTCTAAGTGCGGGGGCTTGAAATGCCGCCCGCTCCTAGTCATGTGGTCAACTTCGCCGATGTACCAGGTATCATCTGGCTGGTTATTCCCCCAGTCCTCATCTGTGTGAGCAAGACATAGATCATCATCTTTCCACCACATGCCATCGGCAGCTGACAGACACCGGTCCGGCTCCGTTACAACTATTCCTGTGCCCACAGCACCTTCCGTTCCTGTGCCCGCAGCACGTTCTGTCCCCACAGGGGCTTTAGCTTTTCTAGTCCTCTCAGAATCTTCGATCCTTTCTCGCTGAAACTGCTTCAGTACAGCCTGCTGTTCAGTTTCTACTATTCCCAAACTGCCCATATCTTGAGCAAAATTCTTAACACCGGTGCTCTCCGGCGATGCATTCTGCTCTTCGGCCCTTCCGGCCACAGTTGATGTCCCCGTCCTTGACGGACCCTGTTCTAACTGAGGTTGTTCAACAATATCTGGTTGGTCGTCAAGCCACCCAATAGACTCTGCTGGCTCATCAAACCAATTGACTGCCACGTCCCCTGAGTCCTATTCATTGAAGAACTGAAGGTTTGGGATGTCCTCCTCTAATTCCGCCAGATCATCCAGCCCCTGATTAAGTCCATCCTCTCGTACTACACAAATCTCTGCCCCACTGGTAATTCCACATCCGGCCTAGCCTGGCCCGCTGATATAATGTAACCGCTCGGGTCGTTCATGAAGTTCGCAAATCCCTCAGGGTCTGTATCATCAATCTGATCTTTCCCCGCAATCGACCCACTTCCATCTTCAATAGACATCACCACTCCCATCTTCAATAGACATCACCACCGTCTCAGGCTGGATTTGGGAGATGTCCAATATGCACAAGTTAGTGCTGTCGGGGACGAACACCTCCGGCTTGGGTAGGTGAAAAGGGGTGATATATATACTATGGTCGTATGACACAACCCCAGTTTGGATTAGATTGATGCGTTTGGGAGGTGGAGCTTGGTTATGTGGTGGGAGAGGGTTGGTCGTGACATTCGGTTTCTCCGGAGGCACTATCACCCTGTTGTCAATGAGATCCTGAATCTCATGACGCAATCGAAAGCACTGGTTAGTATCATGACCGTGCTGCTGGTGAAAGACACAGTACTTGGCTGGGTTATGGGAAGCGGAAAGTTTATCTGGTAGTGGCCGCGACTCTAGGGGCTTCAAGTGCCCTTTCTTGATCAAAACCCCCAGAGCTTTGGATAAGGGCATATATAGTGAAGTGAAGGTTCTTTGGCCTCGGGGAGAATATTTGGTTGTTTGGGAGCTACTTCCGGAAGCGCCGGTGAATGGTGTAGCTGCAAGGGTTCTCGGGGTGGTGGTGGTGACCATTCCCACATCTGAAGATTTGGTAGTTGCAGCACTGCTTGTGCCTGCATTTGTACTACCGTTGAATGCCCTCTTGAGCTGCTCTCTATCCTGGTCAATCAGACCCTGTTTCATAGCATCCTCGATCTGCACTCCTATCTCATGTAGGTCTACAAAGGTGGAGAGGGGGAGAACGATCATCTTCTGCATAAGCTTGGGTTGGATGTTGCGCACAACCATCTGAATCTGATCCTTGTCAACGGGCCTGATGGTCATCATCGAGGCTTTGGCCCTCCACCGGGTCACGAAATCGGAGAAGCTCTCCTTCGGCTCCTGCCTAGTCGTCTCGAGATCACGGGTTGTAATCTCAATCTGTGTATTGTAGGAGTATTGAGCTATGAAGGCCTCAGCTATCTCCTCTCAACTCCTCTTGACGGAATCCTCCAATTTTGCATACCAAATGGCCGCTACACCCGACAGGGTCCGGCCAAACAAGGAAAGCTTCTGTAATCTGGAGAGGCCCATCGGCCTTAGTATGTCCGAGAACAGCCGCAGATGCACCATAGGATCTCCAGACCCGTCAAAACGGTCTATGTGCGGCATCTTAAATCGGTCCGGTAGCGTCACGGCCGAGTCGGTGTACCCATCCTCAATATCTGGAATGGACTTCACACCCTGGGATTTCTTGAATAGCTTTTCAAGCTTGCTCACTTTTAACGCTGTGGGGTCCACCTCAAACTCAAAGGGAGAATCCGGTAGGTTGGTAGGTGTTTTGGATAGCTGGGGTAGGATCGGGGGCGGAGCCGGCCCTGTTGGAATGTCCGTATTATCTTGGACGTTAACTGTCTCCCCGAGTATGGGAACTCTTGGTGGGGGAGGAACTTGGTGTGAAGCAGATGCTCCGGTTTGCTGTTGTAACCTGGCGATTAACTCTGCCTGTTGGGCCATGACCTCGGCCTGTTGCTTGGCAAACTCCGCTTGATGAGCAGCGTCCTGCTACATAGTTCTCATACTTTCCTGGAGCTGACGCATCATCTCCTCCATTCCTGCCATGTTATGCTGATCTAGCTGAATAACTGGTATATCTATCCCTGCAATCGAAACTGAGACCTCAGCCTGACTGTTCACTGGTGGGGTAGACCACTGATCTGACGACCGCTGTACCGATACACTGCGCCTTTTTGACCTTCGTCTGGTAACCGGGGGTAAAGAAAGGAACACTGCTTGTCCATCTATCAGATCCCTAGATCGATTAAGTCTACGACCTCTGACCCAGAGTGCTCGGGGGATATCTACCTGGTAGGATACAATGGTGCTAAACTACCTTGCAAAAAGATAAATAAAGCATAATAAGGAAATAAAATGACAAGAAAAATAGACAACATAACAGCTTAAATAAAGACCACACACAGTTGGCATAGGCACGCTGAATGAGCTGTTCCAACCACTGATCACTGTCCTAAAAAATCACTGCGCCGAAACTGAATCTGATACCCGCAGATATAACTGATTCTCAAAATACTGATGCCCGCAGGCCCTGATACTCAGACTTGCAAACTAATACGTGCATTCCCTGTAGAGGCACACTCTAAAAGCACATAATCAAGCAAATGAGAGCCAAAACACCCCTATGTTCGAGGAAGGTTTCCCTGTCCTATTTTGTCAGGAGCTAGGGTTTCACTACGCACACATTGCGGTTTCAAACAACCTATAATCGAGTAAGCAACCTGTCCTAACTTGGAATAGTCACTATGGATTCCGAATATGCACTAGGTCGAATGGTCAAAAAGGGTGCCGCGGTAAAACCAGGGTTTGTGTTCCCGTCGTGGCAGAGCCCGCAACCGGTCAGCCTTATGGTACGCTTCTCAAAGCGGGCCTCTGGCAAACCATTCAGGAATAGCATACGGCAAACACGGTGTCCTAGGCGCACCAATGCACATGCAATGCAAAAAGACACATAAGTGTAATCAAAACAAGATATCATGAGTTCGAGTCAAGTTCTCTAAATCCCTAGCAGAGTCGCCAGAAACTGTAGACGCGCCCTTGGGCTTCATGCTACTACAGTTCGGACTCAAATGTCACAGTTCTGAATCTAATCCCGCAAAATGCAATGCGAGACCGATAAATCACCATAGAGTCCAAATCCGGGAAATCGTTTTGGAAAACTGATTTTGAAGAAAGAAGTGCCAAACATGGACTGCTTTGCCAGATACAGAGTCGCCACCTAAATATTTATTTTGGAGGAATTTAAGAAACCCTGACTCGTTGCCTAAGGCCACGTGTCTGTCATCACCAAAGTTGCTTCGGCTCGTGAACTTGGGTATGATTGGGGAAGGTCATCTAGGAGCACCCCCGCTCGCCCGTTCAAAGATCGGCCTGTACTAAGCATGATACCTTGTTTTTGAAAACACATGCGTTCTTTATTCCGGTTATTAGCTAGAATTACTATGTGATGCGCACAACACACAAGTATAGACTAGATCGCCCAATTTGGAGCAAAGCATCGCATATCCGTTTGTTTGAAAATGGTTTGAAGTTTGCTACTCGCAAGTAGGCTAAAACACGGATTTCAATGAATCGTTCCAATTCAAGTAATCCAACCTTCACCCACAGGCATTCATGCAGTTATAGCAAATAAGCAATTAGCCTCATGGCAAGCATGCTGTCATGTTAACACTTACACACATGCAAGATACTAAAGCATAAACACTTACAGTGTACTCCGAGCCAAAACAAAGAACTAGTTAGTAATCAATGCATGATCCTAATTCATGTTAAGATGGCTAATGCAACACAAGCAAAGATGCAACTAGAAATAGGCTCAGCTATTCTAAAATGGCATGTGAGATGCAACGACTGGATACATGTATTCAAATTGGAATTGAAGTACAATGCAGTTAGTATGATGCGCCGAGCCTGGTGCATGCAATACAAATGGATGGATGCAAACATGCATAGCATAAGGATGCTAATTGAAATATGCCCTAGAACTAACCATTGAAAGCAGGTAAGTAAAAGGGAGAAAGAAGTGGAGGTTGGAAGACATGCATCACACACATGCAAGCTTATTACACAATTGCGCCCTCTCGACGGAGGAACCGAAAAAATAATACAAATTAACTAATTAACTAACTAACAAGCTAATTAATTAATTACACAACACTTAACTAATTAAACAAATTAATTAAGCTACAAAAGCAGTAAAGAGGCCTCGGGAAGAGGGACAAATGCATGCTCGGACGGCTTCGCTCAGAAATCCATCGCCATGCTTCATGTTGCCTCTGTTTGCACTGCTCTGCACCTCTGAAAACTGTGCCAACTTCTGTGACACTTCTGAACTACCTTGGGGACATTCTGAGAGTCCATCGGCCAAGAGATAGGGTCATCGGCCAAGTGATAGTGGTCATTGACCATATGTGAGGATCTCAACCAATAATGTTTAGCCGACCGGCACTGAAGATGGTCGGTCGACCATTTCTTCCTGCAGAATGTTGTGTTGCTGCAGCAGAGGACAAACAGAGCATGACAATACATTTGCAAGACAATGTTTGCACGACCACCCTCCCTATCATGTTATGAACTCAAGGGAGTATAGTCCTTGACCCTCAGGCCACCAATCACGCATTTCAATGCATGATGGCCAAAGGAGGCAAGTGTGCAATTCAATGTGGAATGAAATGCAAAACAACACATAAGGGGCCCCAACCTCTATCCTGCTTGATCAAGAGGCAAGGGCATGCACACACAATGCAATGCAACCTAAGTGAGCAAGCAAGCATGCCAACAACTCAAGCACGATGCAAATCTAATGCAACATAAGTATGTTAACAACAATGCTATAATAGGCATACAACCTAAACAAGTAAACATGCAAGGCATGTAACAATAATGCCAATGACAAACATGCAACAACATGTGAGGCAAACATGTGGCAATATGTAAAGGGACAAATATGTAAAGGGACAAGTATGCAACAAGCATGCAACAACATGCAAGGTACTAAATACGCAACAAGCATGCAACGACATGCAAGGCAAGCATGCAACAACATGCAAATGATGAACTTAAACCAAAATGGACAGCTCTCAAATAGGCCCAAATCAGTGGCCAAAGTGATGAAGTGAGGGATAAAAGCATATACAAACATGCATGCTAATTGGCCTATCACCTAGGTATGAAGACACAACTCTTAAGCACACTTAAAAGAGTGAAAAGCATGCAAGTGCGACAACACTACATGCTCTGAAATGATGTTAGAAACGATGCCAAATCACACATATAATCAAAATTATAGCATGCATAAGGCTTAAAGCCTAAGACTAGTAAAGGGACTTGACCTAAAGCTACACAAAACAAAGGGCATATGGCAAGTATAACCCAAAACTGTCCTAAATTATGTCAAGATGAGCCTAAAACATGCAATGGCCAAGGTGAAAACATGCTAGAAAGGTGGGTTCAAAGCATGGAGCATGCAAGGCTACAAAACGGGTGTTACACTACACCTATCAAAACAACATGGTATGATTTAAGCAACCAAAATTAGAGTTATGGCATGTTAGAATAAGACCAAAAATACATTGAAATGTCATCCTAGAAGCCTAAACATGGAGGCATACACAATGGTCCATTCATGAGGCATAAGACATCAACTCTTTAAAACATTAAAGGAGTGATAAGTGCAAGTGTACAAGCATACTATATGGACTGAAATAACATAACAAGTGATGCCAAATCACTGAAATGAGCCAAGCAAAGCAAGCTAGGGGATTCAATACACAAAGCTTACAAGCTAGATTGAACCAAAGCTATACAAGGCAAGTCATGGATGACCAATACAACTAAAATCGGATCTTAAACATGATAAAACATGAACAAAATCTTCTTTAAGCTAAGCCAAAATATGCAAGAATGGTAGTCTAAACACAAGATGCATGTTAAGGCAAATAAGGGGATTACAAGGCAAGCACATGATGCATGCAAGAGACCACTAAACCAACTTGAAACAGAGGTATATTATGGCAAAACAAAGCCTAATACACACTAAAATAAAGCTAAAACAAGCTAAGCATACAAGCCACCAACATAAGCCATTTATGCAAGCATTCAAGACAACAAGGAGAGGGGATGACCCTCTCCTATTTAAGACCTCAAAACCACCTTTCCACCACTGAAAATCCTCTAGATTTCAGTGGTAGAAAGGTCATGCAAAGCTTAAAGCAAGGGTAAAAAGGGATGGCCTAAAACAAGGCCTAACAAGGCCTTGGGGGGGGGAGGGAGGGTAAACAACCCCAAACCAAGAAGAGACCTTAAACAAAGGTCTAAAGCAAGTAAAAATAGAACTTTTATCAGTTAATAGCTAAGCTTAAAACAATAAGCAAGAAGAGCTAAAAGCTTAAGCCAAAATGGGGTATCTAAAGCAAGAATGATCACCCTTGAAGAACACCTCCAAGAACACAACACCAACACCTTTTTCTGATCAAAATTAGTCCAAGAACTCTGAAACTAACTCCCTAGTATCTCAGCAACAAAGGGATAGTGTAATGCTAGGTGTTTGTGTGCAATAGTGTGAACAAAACACCCTTTTGAGCACAAACACACCCAAAAATGTAGAAAGAGATGAAATATAGAGATAGATAGATATAGAACTCCTATATCAATTTTTCAGAACCTCTGAGAAGGGAGGTGGGCCTCCCCTCTTATAGAAATCCAATTTGCAAAGCTTCTTGGAGAAGCTAAGCAAAGGGCAAATCCCTCCATACACGTGTATGGAGGGGGGGGGGAATTGTGGATGCCAGCTATGCCAGCTGGCACTAAATATCTGCATAAAGCAGATGAACAGGGTTCGGCCACCAAAAATGGCCGATCGACGAACAAAAGGGCCGGCCGACCAAAAATAGTGCCAATCGGCCAACACTTTTGGCTGATGGCAAGAAAACAAGGCCGATGGCCTCAAGCCTTGGCTGGTGGGTTGAGGGGATGGAAAACAAGTCACCCTCTTCCCTCAGAAGCAAAAACACAAGTGTTTGGTCCACAACCAAGCACAAAACAAACAAGTTGAGAGATCTTGAGGCAAGGCGCGCGGCCGAGGCCTTCGGGAACTCAAAACGAACACAGGCATGGATGATCATCGAGTGTTCAAACGATGACGTCCAAGTCTTGAGGACGGTAAAAAATGGGGTGTCTACAGTATCCCAGGTGATGTTCATTTTGAGCTGGCCAAGGAGGGAATAGAGCCTTGAGGTCGACTTGATTTGTGCCCTTTTACCATGGTATCCATAATAGAGGCATCGCTTCCTAGTACAACCCTTAATTTGTGAATTCCTTGGGCAGACAAGGTTGTGCCCAACCTTGGGCTCAACTAACACATTCAAAATAATAAATAGTGTAGCCGAACTGAATTGTCGATTGAGTCTAACCCTAGGTTTGGCCGAGATATTCCACTAGTACACACTGAGCAAAAATAAAGGTGGTTTCTATTGGTACCTTAAAGTGAGGAAGGGCCGCACAAAACTTATAGAAAGAAACATAGACAAAGAAATGAACGATGATGACTTTTTGTGGGTTTCTGAAAACTACGAGGACACTGAGGCAAACATACCGGGCTAGTATATAAACAAGAATAAGGGGACTGTTGGTAAGCCAATGTAACCTGGTTAAACTCTTCATGCCGAAATTTTATTGTCGATCTGACACTCATCCTCTGTTAGCAGATTATACACATTTGGTAGTAAGTTATAGCCGAGCTAATCCAGTGGCTATAAGGGCCACGCTAAGATTTCCAAGCCAGTTTTTCCACGAATTGCTTGCCTACGAACTGAGCTACTGATACAAAGGACTGCGCAAAAGCAAAGTTACTGATTTCCTATGCAAACCAACTCTAGAACCAGACCCAAATCTTCCAAAGATTACATTGATCCCTCTAACCGCCGAACAAGAAATGACCAAGATCTAAGCTATCAAGTCCATGATTACGAGGGATGAGCTTTTCTACCGCACAAAATACATAGCCAAAAGGTCAAGAAACCGTGCTGAATACTGGCACGGTTTTAGCTTTGGCTTCAACTGGGGCTTCTACTGTATCATCCCGGCCGAGAAAAAATTCAATGACTTCTAGGGCTGACCAAACTTTGGTTGACGAGGACATAGAGGAGCCCAATGTAACTAAGCAATCAGATTCCACCGGGCTAGCTGAAACTACCATGGCTGCGAACCCCTCATCCTCTACCTCTCTCCCAGCATGGATGTCTTCCTTACAGTTCAAAGGTCATGTTGTTAATGAGAAGGACTTCGTCTATGCTGACAAGGACAACCAACTTGGTTTCAATTTAGCCAGGGCCCTTTACTTGCCGGTTGATATGGAGAGACATCAATAGTTGACCAATCTGAAGGCGGTCAAATCTGTGACCAAATATTTGGTTCTTATACGTCTATCTCCTTAATTCTTTGCCCAATTGTTTGCTCAATTTATTCAAGTCTCACTCATTTAATTTTTGCAAATTGTGCAAAAAAACTACGTTGTCCATAAGTGCATGGTTGTTCTAAGGCAAAGCCTTTGCGAAGCCATGCGGGAGAACAAAGAGAAAGCAACTGAGCTGGCCACTCTTAGGGATGCTTTTGCCAACTTAACAATTACGAGAGTCTAGCAAGCTGAAAAGTTGGGCAAGGCGGATGAAGAGAATGCCAAGGCAATGGAGGAAAAGAAGAGGATGTATCTAGCCGAGCTACAAAAGCTAAAGGACAAGCACAAGGCTGAGTTGGAAAAGAAGGTTGACGATGCTGAAGATGCAGGCTTCGCGGAGGGGGAGAGAATCTATGCCTACCAAGTGGAAGCAACAAAAGACATCTTCTTTTAGTGCAGCTGGAAAGTAGCTGAAAAGCTTGGCCAGGCTGAAGATAGCGATTTCTTTAGGAATCCCTCTTCACTTCATTTCTCACTACATAGAAGCATATGCAGTAGTCATGCAGAAGAAACTGTTGGAGCCTCTCCTAGCAGGCACTGCGGTGGAGCAATCACCCACTAAAGTTGTAGGTACCAACACCCCACAGCTTGAAGCAAATGTGGATGAAGTCATAACCGATCTGACCGCTGAAGTGGAGGATACTGTGACTGAAAACGTGGACCCTGCAGCTTAATCTCTCTCTCTCTCTCTCTCTCTCTCTCTCTCTCTCTCTCTCTCTCTTTTCTTTCCTACTATAACCGGGCTGACTGTCCCTCCTTTTGTAACCGACTTTTGATTTAATGGAAATCCAAATTTTTGCAAGTCTTGTTTCATTCTTGTATTTCATCTTTGCCTTGCCGAGCTGATTCTGCTTGGGCAACGAAATTTGGAGAATACACTCACTTTCCATCTTTGCCGAGCTAAGTCTGCTCCAGCAAGGAATCTATTTTATAGAAAACACCAACTTCCTAGCAAGGAGTTCAATTGTCATGACCTGAACCCACCCCTATGGGTTAAGGCCATAACCGGCCAGTAATCACGAGATTACCTACGGCCTCAAACCAAATAAGACGAAACTCATCAGAGTAAAGGGGCCAAACGGAAGCAATTTTAAAACTTTATCCATAGAGCCGTGCTTATATGCACATCATAACATTCCATATATACATATGTTAATAACTCACAATAGAAAATATAGTAACATAAAGTTCTATACAGACAGGATCATTCAAATCTAAGTCAGCCAAAACAAAGCTACATACAGACGTACACCAAAGTCCACGCCAACATGACAAAATGACATAGAATGGCAGAAGGGCGAAGACGTGTCTCGTACATGAGACGCAACGGCTGACTCTTCAAAACCTTAATTGTTCCATACAAACTTCACTGGGGCTGGGTTTGGACTTCTCCTGGCTCACCTACAAACACATGAATGAGCGTGAGCGATAGCCCAGTGAATAATATCAAATAAGGAATATACAATGGAACAATATACATCAAACGGCCTTGGGCCCAATTTATTTTTCTAACTAATACATACATTCATAGATATATGTAAGTTAAGTAACTGCGGTTCCAAACACATCATACGGCCTCGGGCCCAATCCATTCGCATCATTCATGTCAAACTGGCCTTTGGCCCATTCATACTTTCAGGTCAAACTGTTACTCATGTCAAACTATCATTCGTGTCAAACTGTTATTCGTGTCGAACTGTCGTTCGTGTCAAACTGGCCTCTGGCCCATTCATTTATGTCAAACTGGCCTCTGGCCCATTTATTCATGTCAAAACGGCCTTCGACCCATTCATTCATGTCAAAACGGCCTTTGGCCCATTCATTCATGTCAAAACGGCCTTTGGCCCATCCATTCTTTCTTGTCAAAACGGCCTCTGGCCCATTTATACTTTCGTATCAAACTAGCCTTTAGGCCTTTCGAACTTTCATATCAAACCGGCCTTTAGGCCTTTCAAACTTTCATATCAAACTGGCCTTTAGGCCTTTCAAACTTTCAGATTAAACTGGCCTTTAGGCCTTTCAAACTTTCATATCAATTTGGCCTTTAGGCCTTTCAAACTTTCTCCACCATTCAAATTAATGAACTTTATAAAACCTACATAGAAGTAAGCAATTGGACAACAACATATTTCAGATATTACTCACAGTGATCGGCTTGTGGATTTGCCCTGGAGCTTGACCCTACATATTATATAACACATATGGGTCACAAATAATTCAATCCGTTCTTTAATTCACATATTCCTCTTTAGGCTTCATTCTTATCTCTTTAATTCAATTATAATGCTCAATGTATGCCTAAGAGTGCTTAGTAGTGAAAGGGAACGGAAAACAGAACACATAATGCATTTTCAAAATTTCAGAAAACAGGGTCCCCGCTCGAGCGTGTACTTCCCCGCTCAAGCGGACCCAATGGGCCTGCAGAAGTGCTGGTTGCATCAAATTCACGCTCGAGCGGAAGGTCTGTCTACATAGCTTCCCGCTCGAGCATGGACTTCCCCGCTCGAGCGGACCGATGCCTGCAAAAAAATACTGGGAGCATGAATTCCCCGCTCAAGCGTCGGTTCCCCCACTCGAGCGGACATCATAAATTCTGGGTTTTCCAGAATGGTTTCTTGAGTTCAATTTCGACATTTCAACCACATTTCTTGCATATTATGGCTCCAATTTCACACATACATATACCCACATGATACCAACACGAAATCATAACACAATGAAGCTCCATTTCTTGAATTACTTACATGCATGCCTCAAATAACCCAAACTCATCACCAATACATCAAATTCAAACATGCAAAGCTCATACCTCCATGATCTACTCTTGCATGTGAGAAATATTCACTCATATCAACTTAATTGGTGAAGAGATGATCAAATACATGGATTTCAAACAAGGTTCAACATAGATTATACACATTGTGTTCAAATATGGAAATTCATAGTAATTTTCTACATGCATGCATCTATTGACTTTAAATTCAACACATACAACTCAAATTATGTCAATTCTCACTCTTGATTACCCTACTAGCTTGAATACACAAAATCACAAGTCCAAACTTATGAATCAAGGGATGATTACTCACCTAGGAGCTTAATCCTGACAATCTATGGTAAATTCTTGAGTGTGCCTTCAAGATCAGCAAGTTTTGAGGCCAAAACTTCAATTTTCCTTCACCCTCTCTCCCTCTAGCCGACCCTCCATTTTCTTTAGTGTTTATGATCAACCAAGTAAAGCTTAAAAGAGAGAAATTGGGTGTGTAGTGCCCATATGAAAAGCCCCTCTTGTTATATTATTTTAATATCAAATAATAGAGCACTAAGTCACTAATTAAATCAATTTAATTTGATCTGAATCAGTGTTCAATTAAATTTCACCGTAGGCTCTAAAAATTATGCCAATCACAATGGCGCAATCAATTTCGGGTTCTATGGCCGATAAGGCCTTCAATTTAATTTCCAAAGCAGATAATCAAACATATATTCCTACGGTGAACAGATAGAAATTCAAAACCATATATTTTCACATAATGACACACAAAATCATACTAGACACATAATCCTACTCACATTAAGGACCAATTAACATAATGCAGAACATGGGTCTTACAGTCTTCCCCCATTTAGGAAGTTTGGTCCTCCAAACTTATTTTACCTTTAGTCGAACACAAGTCGGAACACTTTTCATTCAACGGTTCCAACCCTTTTTGATAGCCATTTACTTAGTCCCAAAATCAAGCAACATTCAGTTCTCAATCAGTCAGAGACTTACCTTTTCTTCCATACAAGGCTTGTATGGTGCCATACCGAAACTAGAGTGTAAGCTGTGGTTGTAAGCAGAGTCTGCCAACAACGAATAGACTTTCGAAATTCCCTGAAGGATCTACTGAATGTATTTGGGGCCTTTCTCCCAAAAGTTCTTTCTAATTATACATCGATTTTCGGACGGCAAGCAGCGTCGAATCACAATCTAGTCCCCATTACCCCTTGAAGGCTTATTAGAATTCGGGCACATTTGGGATTCCTGTCTAAAACAATAGATACTGGGACCCCATGCAAACAAGCAATTTTATCGATGTAACCGGTGGCTGGTCTATAAGTATCACACGAAGATTTTACAGGGAGGATATGAGCAAACTTAGTAATTCTACATATAGTAACCCAAACGGGACTTATACCTTGGGTGTCCGAGGTAGTCTCACAATGAAATTCGTAGTCACATATTTCCATTTCCATTCCGAAATAGAGAGAGGTTGTAGTAGTTCCGCCAATATCTATTATTCAACTTTGACTCGTTGGCACCGAAAACATTCAGACACAAATTCAACAATTTCCTTCTTCACAATAGGTCGCCAACATATTTGTTTCAAATGCCAACTAACCTTACCATAGAAGTTTGATCCATTTCCTAGTCACAGAAGTTCAACTCATTCCTCAGTAATTCCGCAATTCACAACCCAACTCAGTACTTAGTTTAGTGACTCATCACAGTTATCCAAGGTTAACCAAAAGTCTTCAGGAATATGAAGTGGATCTAGATACTAATTCCCGAATCAACAAAGGTAGCATCGAAGCAATCAATTTCTAACACAATACATGTGTCCTCAATTCATTCAACAGTTTACGGTTTACAATTTAGTCCACACTCAATCCCCTGTTCTATCGAGTCTTTCCATATTATCTGATAATCGTCAAAAGCATAAGGTAATGCATATACAAATCCCCATGATGTCAAGGACAATATCGAAGGAGTCAATCACATATTAAGCACAATTTACACATCCCCAGAGCCCTAATTACAGAATATAATGGCATTGAGCAGTTATTTACATAGAGCGTACTGAATTCACACACTTTCGGATAATCAGGGTTTTTCACAGCTCCTTTGATGCTAACAACATCCACATAATACCAAAGGATGACATTCCAGACAAAACAAAGGAATACTCGTCTCCAAATCAAAGCACACCCGTTCACGACCGCCGACTCGAGATCGATTAAACAAACCCACCTGTGCAAAACCATCGGTGGCAAAAGAGATATCTCAACAAAGGTGCTACATAGGCTTAACGTCCCCTAGCACGAAAGGACGTCCCAAGAATGTCATCAAAACAAACATAATACCACTCACCATAACTTGATTTCCCAAAATCCGATAACACTGAAGCAACTACTCTTCCATACAAAACATATTCTGATCAGTCAAGGATAAATGTTTAGTACTGCTTATAGTCAAATCAATTTGCCGCCATCGGTTTCCATAGCGTCAAACAAACAAGAATGTGACAATACACAAGCATTGTTCCATAAAACTCCCAATCATTGGATTTGCTTAATCCTGTTCACTTGTAACACGTATGTCTCCAACAACTATAGGTCGGTTCTTCATAGTGTTCATGGTTAGATTGGTCTGTTGATAGCCCACAAAAGGTCTTTCAAATAAGTCAGGTACTCCAAATAGATTCAAGTTTTGGGTCTATCAATTTTTCTGCCAAGAATAATATGGCCATTTATTTATACACGATTCTTAATCCCCTTTCTACAAAATCAGATTAGATAGAGGGTCTTATCGATCAATCCAAGCAAAGGTCTTGCCAAATTAAGTCAAACAAAGGCCCCATCAAATTATATCCAATGAGGGTTCCACCAGGCCAAATCAGACAAAGGTTCTATCGGATCAAATCAGAAAAAAATTTTCTCAAGTAGAGTACATTTGGTTCTGTAAGGCATACTTCGTTTGCTTAGGTACATGGTTGATAGTTTCACAACTGTTCTAAGTTCATCAGTCCTCAAAGTCATATCGGAGTCATTCATCACATCCGTTCATATCAAAGTATTTCAAGTCATGTACAATATAGCATTGTCCACATAAGTTCAGGTGTAGTTGCATATGCATGTAGTTGTTCATATAAGGAGATATGTATCATAATCAATATAGCAGTTCTCAAATAAGTCTTAGATGCAAGCACATGGTACACAGTAACAGATTAAACAAAGTTCTTTGATTACACATAATATAGGATTTGTCACGCAGAGGTTCCAAATCAGTCACAAAACATAGGTTGATGAGTCAAGCTTAATATAGTCACATAGTATAGTCAATTTTCTACCAATCAGAATACATGATCTCGTAATTTATAGAGTTCATTATTTGGGGTGCTCAACCCGGTCACACAATCACAGAGTCATAATTCCAGTGGTTCAGTCTTTAAAGACAGTAATATAATAAATTACCCCGAGCATAGGTCCAGATGTACATGTGCATGTGCAAAGTTAATCGATATCCCAATACATTCAATGAATACGGTCTCGATCTTGTGAGTCTAACCAATCTAGATACACATGCAGCAGATACGAAAAAAGATGCCGATCCGAATCAATTAATATCCCAAGCAAAGATGTGCACATGTACTAATTCAGAATCAATCATCACATAAGCATTCGTTTATAAACAGTATAGATACCTGGGACAACGGTCGCAGTATTCTGAGTGCTTTCTGGAATGAGTGCAATTACTCTATCCTGATTAGCAATTCCTACCATTGGTACGAATCTAGCTGAGGCAGAAGATTTATTTACATTTTGTACAGTTCGGGGATAGTTCCTTACCATATGGTCCATTTTACCACACCTATAACGAGCCCAGAAGTCCGATAACAAACCCCTCGGCGTTTCTTACACTGATGGTGGCAAAGGTTCTCACCGTAGTGGCAACCGACGTTGTTGTCTCAAAATCTCTGCCATTTCTTGTACTATTCTTTCCAGTCTATTAAGTCGGGCTATGGAAGAGTCTGCCAACTTGTATGCCCTTACTTTATCCGTGTTCTACACAAATTCTTATTACGCCTTGCCAAATACCGGGATGCCCAATACAAAGATAAAAACAGATACACATGCGTACATTCGCACATAGGCACATTGTTATTTTCTCATTTTATGTATCGACAAGACACAATTAATCACATACGTAACAGATGATTGCATACTTATCAGATATCGCATGCTGAACATTTACTAAGTAATTATATACTCAAATCATGTTCATATGTGTGCATTATAACAAACAAACTTGTTGTACACATTAGTGTAACAATTCGTATCTCATATAATCACATGTTCTCACCATCTGATTAAACTTGCATTATATTTTATACAGAAGATTCACAGGTATGCATATTGTCATGACCCGAACCCGCCCCCGTGGGTTAAGGACATAACCGGCCAGTAATCATGAGATTACCTACGGCCTCAAACCAAACCAAACCAAACGTATTTTAACAGAGTTAATGGGGGCCAAACGGAAGCCATTCAAAACTTTGTCTATGGAGCTGTGCTTACATGGCATATCAAAACAAACCATACATATATATATTAATAACTCACGACTGAAATACAGTGCTATAAAATTCTGTTCAGACAGGATCATCCAAAACTAAGTCAACCCATGAAACTATATACAGACGTATACAAAACTTCGCCAACATGACAAAATATAAATACATAACAAAAGGGCGAAGATGGGTCTCGTGCGTGAGACACGCGGGCTAACTTTCCAAAACCTATGCTGATCCATGTAGGCCTTACTGGGGCTGGGTCTGAACCTCTCTTGGCTCACCTACAAACACATGAATGAGCGTGAGTGAAAGCCCAGTGAATAATATCAAGTAAGGGAAATGCATTGAAACATTATACAACAGATGGCCTTGGGGCCAATTCATTCATGTCAACTGGCCTTTGGCCTTTTCAAACTTTCATATCAGACTGGCTCTTAGGCTTGTATATCAAACTGGCTCTTAGGCCTTTATATCAGACTGGCTCTTAGGCCCTTCAAACTTTTCAGATCAAACTGGCTCATAGGCCTTTCAAACTTTCATATCAAACTTGGCACATAGGCCTTTCAGATGTTTAGATTAAACTGGCACATAGGCCTTTCAGACTTCCATATCAAACTGGCACATAAGCCTTTCAGACATTCAGATCCA
Source organism: Camellia japonica (assembly GCA_030407325.1). NCBI lineage: Eukaryota > Viridiplantae > Streptophyta > Magnoliopsida > Ericales > Theaceae > Camellia > Camellia japonica. The sequence continues at coordinate 99,052,380 of JAPPVO010000016.1, forward strand.
ACTGGCTCATAGGCCCTTCAGACTTTCATATCAAACTGGCGCATAGGCCTTTCAGACTTCCATATCAGACTGGCACATAGGCCTTTCAAACATTCAGATCAAACTATGTCCACCATTCAAATTAATGAACTTTACAAAACTTACATAGAAGTAGCAATTGGACAATAACATATGTCAGATATTACTCACAGTGATCGGCTTGTGGATTTGCCCTGGAGCTCGACCCTACACATTCCACGAACACAAAAGGGTCACTACCAATTCAATCCGTTCTAAATTCACATTTTCCTCTTTAGGCTTTATTCTCATCTCTTTAACTCATTTACAATGTTTAACACATGCCTAAGAGTACTTGCAAGTGAAAGAGAACGGAAAACGAAACACAGAATGCTAAAACAAAATTTCAGAAAATAGGGTCCCCGCTTGAGCGTGGACTTCCCCGCTCGAGCGGACCCTTGAGGCCTGCAAAAGTACTGGTTAGGTCGAATTTACGCTCGATCGTCCACTCTGGCACTCGAGCGGAAGGCCTTTCGACATGGCTCCTCGCTCGAGCGTGAACTTCCCCGCTCGAGCGGACGCTATGTCTGCAAAAAGTACTAGATGCATCATTTTTACGCTTGAGCGTGAACTCGGACGCTCGAGCGGAAGTTCATCCCACATCGATCCCCGCTCGAGCGTGAACTTCCCCGCTCGAGCAGACACCAAGCCTGTAAGAAAATACTGGGAGTTCGAAATCTCCGCTCAAGTGGCCATCAAAATTCTGGGTTTTCCAGATTGTGTTCTTGAGCTATAATTCGATTCTCAACCCACGTTTCATGCATTTTGTAGCTCCAATTCCACACATACTTGTACTAACATGGTATAAACACCAAAACACATCATCATGGAGCTCAATTTCAAAGATTTAACACATGCATGGCTCAAATTGACACCAACTCAATTCTAACATACACATTCATGCATTCAAAGCTCTTATCTTCATAGATTGCACATGCATGTGATGTCTAGCTCCCATTCTCAACTTAGATGATACCAATGGTGATTATACATGAGCTTCAACTACAAATTTACATGGATTTCAACCAAATTGCAACATGAATCATGTAATTCAAGCTCAATCATGCAAATTCCAAACAACTACATACATGCATGCATATATGGTCTTCCAATTCAACAAAACAAATTCAAAACATGCTCTTGACCATTACTTAACTTTGAACACACAAGATTACACCTTAAACTCATGAATTCAAGAATCAATTGCTTACCTAGAAGCCCAATCTATGGTTAATCCTTGAACTAGACTTCAATTATCCAAGTTTGAGTCAAAATTTACACAATTCTCTCTCCCTCTCTCTCTCTCTCTAACAGCCGGCCCTCTCTCTTCTTAGAGTTTTTCATCAGCCAAATGAAGCTAAAGGAGAGAAATAATGGTGTAGTGCTCAAATACAACAAATCCCACTAGCCACAATTAATAATTTTAAACAATTTGAGCACAATGCCATTAAATAAATCAATTTAATCTGGCCCGAATCAATTTTCAATTAAATTTCACCGTAGGCTCTAAAAATTACGCTAATCACAATGACGCGACCAATTTCGAGTTTTATGGCCGATAAGGCCTTCAATTTAATTCCCAAAGCAGATAATCAAACAGATATTGCTACGGTGAACAGATAGAAATTCAAAACCACATATTTTCACATAATGGCACACAAAATCATATGAAACACATAATCATACTCAAATTAAGGACCAATTAGCACATTACGGAACAGGGGTATCACAGTCTTCCCTCCTTTAGGAAGTTTGGTCCTCCAAACTTAATTTACCTTCGTCGGGAAACAAGTGTGGGTATCGTTGTCGCATTTCCTCCTCGTTTTGCCATGTAGCATCTGTCCCATAGTGTTCTTTCCATTCCACTTTCACCATTGGGATGGACTTGTTTCTCAATTGCTTCACTTGTCGATCAACAATTCGTACCGGCCACACAGCATATTCCATATTTTCATCAATAGCTACCCGGTGATAATCAATCACATGAAACGGGTCTCGGAGGTAACCCCTTAACATCGATACATGAAACACGTTATGGATTTGTTCAAATCCCGGTGGCAAAGCAACTGGACCAAGCCTTTCCAAAATCTGAAACAGCCCAATGTAACGGAGCAACAACTTGCCCTTTTTTCCAAACTTGACTTGGCCCTTCATTGGCGACACACGAATGAACACATGGTCACCGACCTCATACTCAAGAGATCTCCTTCGAATATCTTCATAGTTCTTTTGTCGGTCTTGAGCTGTTCTGAGCCTTCGACGAATAGTCTTGATTTTCTCAGAAGTGTCTTGCACAATTTCAAGCCCAAGCAAAGCTCTATCTCCGACCTCTGTCCAACAAATAGGTGATCTACACCTCCTACCATACAAAGCCTCGTATGGTGCCATACCGATGCTGGAGTGGAAGCTGTTATTATAAGCAAATTCTGCAAGTGGCAAATAATCTTCCCAACTCCCCTGAAAATCCAAGGCACACATCCGAAGCATATCTTCCAAAGTCTGTATTGTTCGTTCTGATTGCCCATCTGTCTGTGGGTGGAATGCAGTACTGAACCTTAGTTCTGTTCCCATAGCTTCCTGCAAACTCTTCCACAACCTAGATACAAATTTCGGATCTCTATCCGACACAATAGATACCAGAACCCCATGCAAACGGACAATCTCCTCAACTTAAATAGTAGCCAATCTATAATCATTAAACGTAGTTCTAACTGGCAGAAAATGTGCATATTTAGTTAGTCTATCAACTACAACCCAAATGGAATCCATAACTCGAGAAGTCCGAGGTAGACCAACAACGAAATCCATAGTCACATGTTCCCACTTCCATTCAGGAATAGGGAGAGGTTGAAGTAGACTACTTGGTTTCTGATGTTCAGCCTTGACTTGTTGACATTGAAGACACTTGGACACATATTCTGCAATTTCTTTCTTCATTTTAGGCCACCAATAGGCTTGTTTCAAATCCCGATACATTTTATTGTTACCCAGATGCATAGCAAATACGGATCTGTAGGCTTCATCTAAAACCCTCTTCTTTAGTTCCGGAATATCTGGGACACATATTCTGTTCCGAAATCTCAACACTTCGTTCTCAATGCTGAACTCTGCTTTCGGACTTGTCTCAATTTCACCAATCACTCTCTTGAGGAATTCATCCTCGTTCTGTTTCTGTTTAATTTCTTCAATAATTGCTGGTTCAGCTGAGATAGCGGCTATCAATCCGCCCTGTTCACACATCACTACTTCAATTTCAGATTTCTCAAAGTCTTGAAGAATCTCCTTCTGTTCAGTAAGCAAACAAGCCACACTTCCTGTTGATTTTTTGCTCAAGGCATCAGCAACTGTATTGGCTTTCCCGGGGTGGTACTGAATCTCAAGGTCATAGTCTTTTATCAGCTCAAGCCATCTCCTCTGTCGCATATTCAGCTCTTTCTGTGTAAAGAAGTATTTCAAGCTCTTGTGATCTGTGTAGACTTCACACTTTGCCCCATACAAATAATGCCGCCAAATTTTCAAAGCAAAAACAACTGCGGCTAATTCTTAGTCATGTGTTGGGTAGTTTTTCTCGTGCAGTCTCAATTGTCGGGAGGCGTAAGCAATAACCTTTCCATTCTGCATTAACACACAACCCAAACCTTTATAAGATGCATCACTGAAAATCACAAAATTCTCCATACCTAAAGGTAGTGTCAAAATCGGTGCAGTGGTCAGTCTTGTTTTCAATTCATGAAAGGCTGATTCTCTTTCACTGTTCCACTCAAAAGGTTGCCCCTTGCGTGTCAGTTGGGTAAGAGGCATAGCTATTTTTGAAAAATCCTTCACAAACCTCCTGTAGTACCCAGCTAAACCCATAAAACTACGAACTTCTGTTACATTGGTCGGTGTAGGCCAATTCACAATTGCCTCTATTTTCTGTGGGTCCACTGAAATCCCTTCCCTGTTGATCACATGCCCTAAGAAAACAACTTCATCCAACAAAAACTCACATTTCTTTAGTTTAGCAAACAATTTCCTTTCCCTAAGTATTTGCAAGACAGTTCTCAAATGCTGTTCATGTTCAAATCTATCTTTAGAGTATATTAAAATGTCATCAATAAAGACTACGACAAATTCATCAAGGTAGGTCTTAAAAATACGGTTCATTAAGTCCATAAATGCTGCCGGAGCATTAGTCACTCCAAATGGCATAACCAGAAACTCAAAATGGCCATACCTTGTTCTAAACGCTGTTTTCTCAACATCTTCTGCCTTAACTTTTAGCTGATGATACCCAGATCTCAAATCAATCTTAGAAAACACTTGTGATCCCTGCAACTGATCAAACAAATCATCAATACGGGGTAGGGGGTATTTGTTCTTTATTGTTACCTTATTCAATTCCCGGTAATTGATGCACAAGCGCAAAGTTCCATCATTCTTCTTCACAAACAACACTGGTGCACCCCAAGGTGAAATGCTAGCTCGGATAAACCCCTTGTCAAGCAGGTCTTACAACTGTTCTTTCAATTCTTTCATTTCAGCAGTAGCCATTCTGTAGGGAGTTTTAGAAATGGGCTGGGTGCCTGTCACAGTTTCAATAGTAAACTCTATCTCCCTATCTACCAATTCCCCCAGTAATTCATTTGGAAACACATCTAGAAATTCTCTAACAATAGGAATTTCATTCAATTCAACATTCACAGATTGTTCAGTCAACACATAGCACAAATAACCCTGGCACCCTTTCCTGATTAGTTTACATGTTTTCATTGTAGATATCAAATAAGGTGGAGGCACTACCCCATTTCCCACAAACACAATCTCATTATGTTCTGGTGGTTTAAACACAACCCGTTTCGTCACACAATCTATGGTGGCACAATACTTGGTCAATCAATCCATGCCCAAAATTACATCAAAATGCCTAAAGTTAAAGGGCAACAAATCTACATATAGGGTAGCATCCTCAACACGCATATCATAAAACCGGTATATAGATTCACACAATACAGATTCCCCAGATGGAGCAGACACGCATAGCAGATATGGCAGTAATTCTAAGGGTCTATTCAGTCTAGATGCAAATGCATATGTTACAAAAGAATGCGTTGATCCAGAGTCAATTAGCACAAAGGCATCCTGATTACATATAGAAAGGGTACCTGAGACATCTGCGTTGGCATTCCGGGTATTGCCCGGAACAAGCGCAAAAACTCTCCCCTGTCTCACGGTATCCCCGGTGGTAGCGGATCTCAAAGTGTTTCCTGGCTTTGGGGTCGATGCAGTGGAACTAGTAGCTTTCTTTCCTCCATTTTGATTGCAATCTCGGGCCATGTGCCCTTGTTTACCACACTTGAAACAGGCCCCTGACACACGGTAACAAACCCCACGGTGCCTTTTGCTACAAATGTTGCACATGGGGGATGTGTCTTGGGAAGAATTCGAGGTACTTGAGGAGCCCGTGTTTTGCTTTTTCAGAAACTTCTTCTTCGAAAAGAAGCCTTGTCTTTTGTTACTTTTCCATTCTGTTGTTGGCTTGGCTTGTCTAGCTATGTTGGCCTCTGATATGATGGCCTTGTCCAGCACTCCAATGTAGGTTTCTAGCTTTAAGACATTCACTCTTTCAAGGATGTGACTTCGAAGCCCACCTTCAAAATGCCTCACCTTCTTATAGTCTGTATCAATCACATGTGGCGCAAACCTGGCCAATTCAGTGAATTTGGCCTCATACTCAGCCACTGTCATACTATCTTGCTTTAATTCCATAAATTCTGCCACTTTCCTATCCTGAACACACTGCAGAAAGTACTTGTCATAGAAGATTTCTAGAAATTTTGCCCAATCAACATCCCTATGATTCTCACGCATTAACATCCACCATCTTCGGGCCTCGTCTTCTAGCATAAAAGTGGCTAGAAGCACTTTCTGTGTCTCCGAACATGGGAACACTTCAAACAGTTTTTCAATGCCAAGAACCCAAGCTTCAGCCTTCAAAGGATCTAATCCACCATGGAACTGTGGTGGTTTCATTTTCTTGAACTCCTTGGTGAGAGCTATGGTTCGGTTATCATTCTGATTATCTGGCACAGGAGGTGCCGGAGGTGGAGGTGGAGGGTGCGGCTGTTGCCACTGTTGTTGCCATTCCTATTGTTGCCTCAATGTCTCTGCCATTTCCTGAATCAGTCTTTCCATTCTATCCAGTCTGGCAGTAGAAGATTCCTCTATCTCATCACCTCTTGTTCTCACCATCTGATTAGACTTGCAATATATTTCATACAAAAGATTTACAAGTATGCATATATTAAAGAGCATACATATTCAGATAATTTGCAATGCAGGCAAATCCTAACTTATAACACATAGTTGTTCACATCAAAACATTGAAGCATATACTTGATGCTTTCAAATTCAGACTTATTACATGAATGCATCCTAGATCTTTTCTAGACGCTTATTGCTCTTTTGGACAAGTGTGTGAGTTATTAACTCGTGCTCTGATACCACTCTGTCATGACCTGAACCCGCCCCCGTGGGTTAAGGACATAACCGGCCAGTAATCATGAGATTACCTACGGCCTCAAACCAAACCAAACGTATTTTAACAGAGTTAATGGGGGCCAAACGGAAGCCATTCAAAACTTTGTCCATGTAGCTGTGCTTACATGGCACATCAAAACAAACCATACATATATATATATATATATATATATATTAATAACTCACGACTGAAATACAGTGCTATAAAATTCTGTTCAGACAGGATCATCCAAAACTAAGTCAACCCATGAAACTATATACAGACGTATACAAAACTTTGCCAACATGACAAAATATAAATACATAACAAAAGGGCGAAGATGGGTCTCGTGCGTGAGACACGCGGGCTGACTTTCCAAAACCTATGCTGATCCACTTAGGCTTTACTGGGGCTGGGTCAGAACCTCTCTTGGCTCACCTACAAACACATGAATGAGCGTGAGTGAAAGCCCAGTGAATAATATCAATGTAATGACCCCAAAATGCGTATAATATATCATTTTTATTTACCTATGAGATGATGTGTTTGGATTTAATTACATCCATTAGAATTGAAGCATTATCAGTTGAGTTGCGGACTTAAAATTGAAATTACCGACCTTTATGGGTTCAAAAATTAAAATTGAGTACTTGGGTATGTTAATGGGAATTTTTAGAACTATTGGGAAAAATTAATTTGAAATCTAATTTGTCCGATTCGTTAATGGACGTTTGGGTGATTAACTTTATACTGCAAATTAAAGGCCTTAGAAGCTTCAGAAATCAGAACAGGGGACATATTTATGATCAGCATGATTTTTAGAGTTATCTGAAAAGTTTAATTGAAATTTAATTTTGCGCGATTCGTAAGGCCACGTTTGGTTCTCTTTATTGTGTTATGTTGGTGTGTGTATATTTATATATATAATGGGTGCCTTATGAGTGGATGGACTCATTACTTAGAATCAAAAAACAAAAATATCTAGAGGAAAGGGGAGAGCTACGTGAGAGAGGGTGAGATGAAGAAACTCAACAAGAAGAAAGATTGAGAAATTAGAAAGGATTGAAGGATTGAAGGATGTAAAGCTTAAGGTATGTGTAATTCATTCTAATTGGTTCCTCTCCTTGATAATTAAGTAGGAAGCTCTTCATGTTCTACAAATTAGGGTTATGTAGGGAACAAGTAAGTGGTGAATGATTAATTAGAATCATATTTCTTGAGCTTGATTATGTAGCTAAATGATCATGTGTGTATATATGTCTATGTATGTGTGAAGATGGGAATGTTATGAAATGAAGTTGTGTTTGTAAATTAAGATCAAAGATTCAAATTGTATGAAGGTTGATCTATGTTGTAACTCCTATTTACATGATTTTGAACCATGTTTCATCCCTTAAAAGAACCTATTTTGAGCCTTGAAGAAGTGTACCAAAAGTTGCATTTTTCTGCATTTTCGCACAGCTTTCTGCCCAAATCGCCGCACGTGCGGGGCTTCTTGCCGCACGTGCGGAAGACAGCTTGTCCAGCCAACTTTGATCGAGCATATCTTTTGCATCCGGACTCCGTTTTGAGTGATTCTTGAGCCTAAAATCAAGCCCCGGAAGTCTAGTTTCCAATGGCGCTGGTCTCACTCTCAAATTATAAATACAGAAATAGTTATGCCCAAATTAGTGACGACTGGTCACTTTCTGTCAACCGATTTTGCCCCTTTTCTTTACTTAAACCATTTCCCATCGATTTCTCCTATTTTCTAAGGCATGGATTACACCTTATTAAAGTATAATGAGTGGTACCACCATGACTAATTGATTAAATGATCAAAGAGAATAAGTACAGGATCGAGTATAACCTCATATTATGTGTTGTGCATTGTAATTGTAGATCGAGACGAGGACATTGTACCATTACCACCGGGAACCAATCACTGTGAGTAATAGTACTCGATGTATCTTTAATCGTTACTAATTATTGTTATTGACGTTATATCCTTCGTTGTAAGAAATATTGTGAAATTGTGGAAACATCAAAAGTGTATGCTATGTGAGGGGGAACCTTGTGAATTATGAAAGCATTAAGAGAAATTGTGAAGTTATAACATGATGTGGCCAAGGGCCGAATTGTGAAGTTGTGAACCGACAAAATCGTTCTGCCAATGAATTATGGACTCAGACTACTTCTATGATTTCTGCATTGCTTATGTTTTTGTATGTGTTACAAGTTTAATTGAGTATTAGCGCATTCGAGCGGAAGGAGGACGCAGGATAATCAAATAGAATAACGATGCTTGGATATTCCGAATCATTTTGCTTTGTCACTAATGAGTTAAGACTATTTTGAGGTAAACTGTACTGTCTTTACTCCGAATCATTTTGCTTTGTCACTAATGAATTAAGACTATTTTGAAGTACTGTACTGTCCTTACAAATAATATTGTGAGAGCACGTATATGATTTGTGGAGTATGCTTTACTTGTTGTTAACCATTGCCATTAACTGACTACGTAACTCATGTAATGGTTGAAAGGATTTATGTGCCTCTGTACAACCTTAAGACTAATCAGTTCGAAAGTTATCTGAAGTTATTCTGCTTTGCGGGTTGTCCCGAGGTCTATTGATTTATGGTAGGGAACAACAATACTTACGTATTTCTGGAAGCATTCAATCTGTGAAATGTGTTCACCTTTTGCTAACAATCATCTGTAATGTTTTGTCTTCTTTTTGTTTTCTGTAAGTTCCTACAGTACATAATTGTGATCGAAACGTGGTATAAATGAAACTGTGGAAAGAATTCATGAACATTCTGTAACATTCTGGGCTGGGGGCCATTGTGTAACATTCTGGGCCGGGGGCCATTCTGTAACATTCTGGGCCGGGGGCCATTCTGTATTTCTGGGCCGAGGGCCGTTCTGTTATTCGCAGGCCTAAGGCCGTTCTGAAAATACAATAGCATTGAATTAACCTTTTTGAGTTCTACAGTTGCATATATATATATATATATTTCTGGGCCTATGGCCGTCTTGTATCTGTGGATTTATAGCAAACTGGATCCATGACTGTAATGAAAATAATTACAGAATGTAATTGATCATATGCTTCTACAGTTTTATACTTTATTACTCAAGTTGAACATTACATTGTTTGGGTACTATTATTCACTGAGTTTCGCTCATTCCGTATTTTGTCTATTTCTGTAGGTTATCAACCCGGGAGCCAGTCTTAACGTCTGAAGCCTGTTTACTTTTGTCAACCTCGTATGTTCAGGTACATAGGAAGATTCGTCCCTTTTTGTAAACTTTTATCGAGTTTTGGTTCGTATTTTTGTTTTGTACTACCTGTCTTGGGTTGTATGTAATTAATGTTTTTTGTTATACACCATTTTAAGGCTAGGCCTGCTTGTATGTATGTATGTAACCGGTGCACAGATGCACATATCCGAGTATTATTTTCCTGACATGGTTTGTGTGATCCTGGCATGACAATAGTAGCTCAATGGATATGGTTTGACGTTTTTTTTTAGATATATAACGCTTCCATTCAGGCCCCGTATGATATGTATAACAGGTTTAGTGTCTGTTTTCGAATGGGTCGTGCCCAAACTTTTAGGGGCGGGTTTGGGTCATGACAATCAAGTAAGGGAAATGCATTGAAACATTATACAACAGATGGCCTTGGGCCCAATTCATTCATGTCAACTGGCCTTTGGCCTTTTCAAACTTTCATATCAGACTGGCTCTTAGGCCCTTCAAACTTTTCAGATCAAACTGGCTCATAGGCCTTTCAAACTTTCATATCAAACTTGGCACATAGGCGTTTCAGACGTTCAGATCAAACTGGCTCATAGGCCTTTCAGACTTCCATATCAAACTGGCACATAAGCCTTTCAGACATTCAGATCCAACTGGCTCATAGGCCCTTCAGACTTTCATATCAAACTGGCGCATAGGCCTTTCAGACTTCCATATCAAACTGGCACATAGGCCTTTCAAACATTCAGATCAAACTATGTCCACCATTCAAATTAATGAACTTTACAAAACTTACATAGAAGTAGCAATTGGACAATAACATATGTCAGATATTACTTACAGTGATCGGCTTGTGGATTTGCCCTGGAGCTCGACTCTACACATTCCACGAACATAAAAGGGTCACAACCAATTCAATCCATTCTAAATTCAAATTTTCCTCTTTAGGCTTTATTCTCATCTCTTTAACTCATTTACAATGTTTAACACATGCTTAAGAGTACTTGCAAGTGAAAGAGAACGGAAAACGAAACACAGAATGCTAAAACAAAATTTCAGAAAACAGGGTCCCCGCTCGAGCGTGGACTTCCCCGCTCGAGCGGACCCTTGAGGCCTGTAAAAGTACTGGTTAGGTCGAATTTATGCTCGATCACCCACTCTGGCGCTCGAGCGGAAGGCCTCTCGACATGGCTCCCCGGTCGAGCGTGAACTTCCCCGCTCGAGCGGACGCTATGTCTGCAAAAAGTATTGGATGCATCATTTTTACGCTCGAGTGTGAACTCGGACACTCGAGCGGAAGTTCATCCCACATCAATCCCCGCTCGAGCATGAACTTCCCCGCTCGAGCGGACACCAACCTTGCAAGAAAATACTGGGAGCTCGAAATCTCCGCTCGAGCGGCGGTTCTCCCGCTCGAGCAGCCGTCAAAATTCTGGGTTTTCCAGATTATGTTCTTGAGTTATAATTCGATTCTCAACCCACGTTTCATGCATTTTATAGCTCCAATTCCACACATACTTGTACTAACATGGTATAAACACCAAAACAAATCATCATGGAGCTCAATTTCAAAGATTTAACACATGCATGGCTCAAATTGACACCAACTCAATTCTAACATACACATTCATGCATTCAAAGCTCTTATCTTCATAGATTGCACATGCATGTGATGTCTAGCTCCCATTCTCAACTTAGATGATACCAATGGTGATTATACATGAGCTTCAACTACAAATTTACATGGATTTCAACCAAATTGCAACATGAATCATGTAATTCAAGCTCAATCATGCAAATTCCAAACAACTACATACATGCATGCATATATGGTCTTCCAATTCAACAAAACAAATTCAAAACATGCTCTTGACCATTACTTAACTTTGAACACACAAGATTACACCTTAAACTCATGAATTCAAGAATCAATTGCTTACCTAGAAGCCCAATCTATGGTTAATTCTTGAACTAGACTTCAATTATACAAGTTTGATTCAAAATTTACACAATTCTCTCCCTCTCTCTCTCTCTCTAACAGCCGGACGTCTCTCTTCTTAGAGTTTTTCATCAGCCAAATGAAGCTAAAGGAGAGAAATGAGGGTGTAGTGCTCAAATACAACAAATCCCACTAGCCACAATTAATAATTTTAAACAATTTGAGCACAATGCCATTAAATAAATCAATTTAATCTAGCCCGAATCAATTTTCAATTAAATTTCACCGTAGACTCTAAAAATTACGCTAATCACAATGACGCGACCAATTTCGAGTTTTATGGCCGATAAGGCCTTCAATTTAATTCCCAAAGCAGATAATCAAATAGATATCGCTACGGTGAACAGATAGAAATTCAAAACCACATAATGGCACACAAAATCATATTAAACACATAATCATACTCAAATTAAGGACCAATTAGCACATTACGGAACAGGGGTATCACACATATACTAAAGAGCATACATATTAAAATAATTTACAATGCAAGCAGATCACAACTTATAACGCATAACTATTCATATCAAAACATTTAACCATGTTCTCGATGCTTCCAATTTCATACTTACACTTGAATGCATCCTGGATCTTTTCTAGACGCTTATTGCTCCTTTGGACAAGTGTGTGAGTTATTAACTCGTGCTCTGATACCACTCTGTCATGACCCAAACCCGCCCCTATGGGTTAGGGCCATAACCGGCCAGTAATCATGAGATTACCTATAGCCTCAAACCAAATAAGACGAAACTCATCAGAGTAAAGGGGCCAAACGGAAGCAATTTTAAAACTTTGTCCATAGAGTCGTGCTTATATGCACATCATAACACTCCATATATACATATGTTAATAACTCACAACAGAAAATATAGTAACATAAAGTTCTATACAGACAGGATCATTCAAATCTAAGTCAGCCAAAACAAAGCTACATACAGACGTACACCAAAGTCCACGCCAACATGACAAAATGACATAGAATGACAGAAGGGCGAAGACGTGTCTCGTGTGTGAGACACAAGGGCTGACTCTTCAAAACCTTAATTGTTCCATACAGACTTCACTGGGGCTGGGTTTGGAATTCTCCTGGCTCACCTACAAACACATGAATGAGCGTGAGCGATAGCCCAGTGAATAATATCAAATAAGGAATATACATTGGAACAATATACATCAAACGGCCTTGGGCCCAATTTATTTTTCTAACTAATACATACATTCATAGATATATGTAAGTTAAGTAACTGCGGTTCCAAACACATCATACGGCCTCGAGCCCAATCCATTCGTATCATTCATGTCAAATTGGCCTTTGGCCCATTCATACTTTCAGGTCAAACTATCATTCGTGTCAAACTGTTATTCGTGTCAAACTATCGTTCGTGTCAAATTGGCCTCTGGCCCATTCATTTATGTCAAACTGGCCTCTAGCCCATTCATTCATGTCAAAACGGCCTTTGGCCCATTCATTCATGTCAAAACGGCATTTGGCCCATTCATTCATGTCAAAACGGCCTTTGGCCCATTCATTCATGTCAAAACGGCCTTTGGCCCATCCATTCTTTCTTGTCAAAATGGCCTCTAGCCCATTTATACTTTCGTATCAAACTAGCCTTTAGGCCTTTCGAACTTTCATATCAATCTGGCCTTTAGGCCTTTCGAACTTTCATATCAAACTGACGTTTAAGCCTTTCAAACTTTCATATCAATCTGGCCTTTAGGCCTTTCAAACTTTCATATCAAACTGGCCTTTAGGCCTTTCAAATTTTTATATCAAACTGGCCTTTAGGCCTTTCAAACTTTCATATCAATCTGGCCTTTAGGCCTTTCAAACTTTCTCCACCATTCAAATTAATGAACTTTACAAAACCTACATAGAAGTAAGCAATTGGACAACAACATATTTCAAATATTACTTACAGTGATCGGCTTGTGGATTTGCTCTAGAGCTTGACCCTACATATCATATAACACATATGGATCACAAATAATTCAATCCGTTCTTTAATTCACATATTCCTCTTTCGGCTTCATTCTTATCTTTTTAATTCAATTATAATGCTCAATGTATGCCTAAGAGTCCTTAGCAGTGAAAGGGAACGGAAAACAGAACACAGAATGCATTTTCAAAATTTCAGAAAACAAGGTCCCCGCTTGAGCGTGTACTTCCCCGCTCGAGCGGACCCAATGGGCCTGCAAAAGTGTTGGTTGCATCAAATTCACGCTCGAGCGTGAACTTGGGTGCTCGAGCGGAAAGTCTGTCTACATAGCTCCCCGCTCGAGCGGACCGATGCCTGCAAAAAAATACTTGGAGCATGAATTCCCCGCTCGAGCGTCGGTTCCCCCACTTGAGCGGACATCATAAATTCTGGGTTTTCCAAAATGGTTTCTTGAGTTCAATTTCGACATTTCAACCACATTTCTTGCATATTATGGCTCCAATTTCACACATACATATGCCCACATGATACCAACACCAAATCATAACACAATGAAGCTCCATTTCTTGAATTACTTACATGCATGCCTCAAATTAACCCAAACTCATCACCAATACATCAAATTCAAACATGCAAAGCTCATACCTCCATGATCTACTCTTGTATGTGAGAAATATTCACTCATATCAACTTAATTGGTGAAGAGATGATCAAATACATGGATTTCAAACAAGGTTCAACATAGATTATACACATTGTGTTCAAATATGGAAATTCATAGTAATTTCCTACATGCATGCATCTATTGACTTTAAATTCAACACATACAACTCAAATTATGTCAATTCTCACTGTTGATTACCCAACTAGCTTGAATACACAAAATCACAAGTCCAAACTTATGAATCAAGGGATGATTACTCACCTAGGAGCTTAATCCTTACAATCTGTGGTAAATTCTTGAGTGTGCCTTCAAGATCAGTAAGTTTTGAGGCCAAAACTTCAATTTTCCTTCACCCTCTCTCCCTCTAGCCGACCCTCCCTTTTCTTTAGTGTTTATGATCAACCAAGTAAAGCTTAAAAGAGAGAAATTGGGTGTGTAGTGCCCATATTAAAAGCCCCTCTTGCTATATTATTTTAATATCAAATCATAGAGCACTAAGTCACTAATTAAATCAATTAATTTGATCCGAATCAGTTTTCAATTAAATTTCACCGTAGGCTCTAAAAATTATGCCAATCACAATGGTGCAATCAATTTCGGGTTCTATGGCCGATAAGGCCTTCAATTTACTTTCCAAAGCAGATAATCAAACAGATATTCCTACAGTGAACAGATAGAAATTCAAAACCATATATTTTCACATAATGACACACAAAATCATACTAGACACATAATCCTACTGACATTAAGGACCAATTAACATAATGCAGAACAGGGGTCTTACATCAATAGTCGGACAAATCACCAACTTCCCTCCTTGTCGAGCTAAAATTTGCTTCGGCAAGGAATACAATAGCTAGACAAATCACCAGCTTTCATGTTGCCAAGCTAAAATTGCTTCGGCAAGGAATGCTACAGTTGGGCAAATCACCAACTTTCATCTTGCTGAGCTAAAATCTACTTTAGCAAGGAATACAATAGTTGGACAAATCCCTAACTTTGATCTTGTTGAGCTAAGATCTGATCCGGTAAGGAATACCACAATTGGGTGTGGACGTCCCCGAACGCCCCGGGAGGGAATGAGTCCCCCGTTCCGTTCATTTGTGGGTCTACTACAGTTCAGGACTCACATGTCACGGTTCTTAATCTGAACCAAAGAGTCCAAATCCGGCAAATCGTTTTGAGAAAACAGATTTTTAGAAAAGAAGTGTCAAACATGGACTGCTTTTCCAGATACAGAGTCGCCACCTAAATATTTTATTTTTGGGAAATTTAGGAAACCCTGACTCGTTTGCCTAAGGCCACGTGTCCATCATCACCAAAGTTGCCTCGGCTCGGGAACTTGGGTACGATTGGGGAAGGTCACTTCGTGAGCACCCCCGCTCGCCCGATCAAAGATCGGCCTCTACTAACCATAATATCTAGTTTTGAAAACATTATGCGTTCTTATTCCAGTTATTAGCCTAGGTTTACTATGTGATGCGCATAGCATACAAGTATAGACCGGGTCGCCCGAATTGGAACAAAACACTTCGTGTTTGTTTTTGAAAGATGGTTTGCTACTCGCAAGTAGGCTTAAAATGCAGATTTTGCCACCCTTAGGTGGGCTTTAGAAAGGATGGTTTTGCCACTATCTAGTGGGCTTAAAACTCACAGTCAATGATTTGTTCCAATCCAAATAACCCAACCTTCACCCACAGGCATTCAGGCAGTTATATCACATAAGCAAATAGCCTCATGGTAAGCATGCTATTATGGCAGTCACTCACACGCATGCAAGGATGCTAAAGCGTAAAACTTACCGAGTACTCCAAGCCAAAACAGAAGCTAATTAGAAATCCATGCATGATCCTAATTATACAGAAATGCCTAATGCAACACATGCAAAAATGCAACTATAGCAGGCTCGGATATTCTAAACATGGCATATGAGATGCAACAGCTAACAAGTACTCAACTTGAAATTGAAATACAAATGCAGTTAGTATGATGCGCCGAGCCCGGTGCATGCAAAACAGATGAATGAATGCAAACATGCTATTATACTGTATGCTAATTGAAACATGCCCTAATCTAACCATCATAAGCGGGTAAATAAAAGGGAAGAAAGACGTGGGGTTGGAAGACATACATCACACACACGCACACTTATTACAACATTGTCCTCGCATAGAGGGTCCGAAAGAATAATATACAGTCCCGAATAAATACAGTCCGAATAAATGGTACAGTCCGAATAAATACAAAACCCTAATTTAATTAACAAATTAACTAGGAAAAACAGTAAACTAGCATGCAAGCTAGGGACTGCCTCAACTCTGCTCCGGATGATGAATGATGCATGTTTGAGTTGCTTGGTGCGGAAATCCATCGCGATGCCCCGATTAGCCTCTGTTTGCAATTGTTCTTGGAAAGCGCGCCAAGTTCCGGAAGGCTGCTGATTCTTGATTTGCTGCAACAAAGAGCAGGAAAGGGGCATGGCAATGTATTTTCATATATGTATGCTTGACTACTCTTCAGGGAGTGTAGTCCTCAATCCTCGTGCCACCAATCACGCATCTCGATGCATGATGGCCGAGGAGTCGAATTGCACGACTTAATATGAAATGAATGCACATGAAAACATAACAAAACCTAAACTCCATCATGGGTCATCCGGAGTGTCGGCGACTGGGGAATTGAGGCACGTTCCGTCACTCGGAGTACGAAACGTACCTCGTTTCCCGTGCTCAGGCTAACTCCTATCCCAAACACATTGCAATATGCATGACATGCATGAATGCAACTAAGATACAACCTAACATGCACAATGCTATGAAATGGCACACACGATGCACGAGGTAACACGACATACACAATGCGCTAACATACAACCTAGCATACACAATGCTATGAAATGAAATGGCATACACAATGCATAATGGACTTACACTAACACAAGTAGACCTTAGCCACACTCACATAGGAGGCCATAAAATGGAAATGAGACACTCGAGATGCGTGCACACATGCACGCAAACCGAGGACCGAACCTAAGGCACAAATGCCACTCTACCAAAGCATGGTAAGGCATGGAACACGATATGCAAACAAGAAAATTTCAGCACTAAAACATGATGCTAAACAGCCCCGAAGCATGGCAATATGGCACCCGATGCATGAGATGAACCCTGAAACACAAGACTAGGCATACGCAATGACCTATAGCTATACAAAGCATGTATTATTTGATCATGAAGCATGAAGACAGAGTCAAGGCAGTCCCAAAACATGAACTTTTCCTGTTTAAAGTATGGCCAAAAGGTGCTAGCAAGGTTGCTTAAAATAGCATGCAAATTGGACCAACAAACATGGATTACATGGCAAGTACATGAAGCAAGTGAGCACTCACCAAACCAGCAAAAATCAGTGAATAAATCAAATGAAAATAGGCCCAAATAACCACTGATATGCAACCATGGCATGCCAAAATGATGAGTTGCTTTAGAGGGCCGTACAAGGGATTCTTAGGCACATATAAGATAGACATGAAGCATGACCAAAACAACTATGAAAATCAAATATGATAGTCCCAAAACTCACCAAATTGACCCTAGAAAGTGACTTCAAAGCATGCAAGATAGGGTCTCTTTGGAAGGCCAAAATGACCACCAAACAAGAGAAGGAGAGAGGGGGGTCCCCCCCCCTCTGATTTAGAGGCTCAAAACAAGATCAAAGCCACTGGAAATCCACTGGATTCCAGTGGCTAGAAGGCCAAAATAAGCATGAAACAAGAACTAGGATATAAGACTCAAAATGGGAGGCAACCAAGCATACAAGATAGCATGTGACCTCAAAAAAAAAATGGAACCTTAATAAAACATGAAGATGATGCCCAAACAAGCCTTTTTCCAGTTTATGAAAAACCTCAAAAGTGAACACAAGTAAGGCTAATCTATCATGCAAAAATGGCCCTAAAAGAGGAAATAGAGATAAGGGACAGCAGCTGGCCCCAAATGGCAAGGAGCCCTTCAACAAAGTTGAAGAGGGGCTCAAAAAAAGGCACTTAACAGTTTACATCAAGCCACGAAAATAAACACAAGTGAGGATAAACTACCATGCAAGAAAAGGCCTAAAAGAGGGATAAAGAGGCAAGGGGTAGCTGCTGGACTCAAACAGAGGAGAGCCCTTCAACAATGTTGAAGAGGGGCTCAAAACATGATATATTACAGTTTATGACCAAGTCCAAAATAGCTCACAAATAGGCCTAAAATACTATGCAAAAATAGGCCTAAAAGAGGGTTTAAACACAAAGGGTAAGAAGGAAGCCTCAAATAGGGAAAGGCCCTTAATCAAACATGAAAAGGAGGTTAAAAAAATGACTATTTACAGTTTGGGTCGGAGCCCAAAAATGCTTGCAAGCAAGGCTTAGATATAGAGCAAGATAGGAACAAAAAAGAGGGAAAAGAAGCTTACCCTTGAAGACCAATGAACCAACAGCTCTTGGCCTGAGAAATGGTGCTCCTAAGCTCTGAAAGACAGCCCCAAGTTGTTGGAATGGATGGTGGTGGTGTGGTGCTATGAGGTGGTGTAGAAATGGTCCAAGAACAAAGGTTTTTTTAGACTTGGATAAGAGGGAGAGGGAGGGATGTGTATACAAAGCTCAAAGAAATTTTTCTAACCCCTAAAACACAGCTGGGGGTGCTGGTTATATAGGCACAAGAGTGGAGAAAAGGAGGGGAAAATTGAATTCAAATTTCCCCCCCAAAAGGTTGACCCTCGGGCATAGGGCCTAGAGGAAAACAAATTGCACATCTAGAACACACTTAGGGAGGGGGTCATGGCCGGCCAGCTCAAAAGGGCAAAAAAGGTCATCCAACTAGGTAAGTGGCCGGCCTGCTACATTTTCTGGCCGGCCTGCTACTTTTCAGGAAAAAAATGGGTCTGCCGGAAAGAAGGGTGGCCGGCTAGTGATAGGTAAGTCCAATGGTGGCCGTTCAAGTGTCCAAATTGAAGCCCCAGAAGTTATCTTTCCAATGGCACAAACCTTGCATTAAAATTCCTCCTGTGGAAAAAGTTATGCCCTTTTTGGTGAAGCTGCGCAGATTTCGGTCCAACCGGAGTGATGCCCTACTTCAATCAACTATATCTCCCCCGTTTGGAATTGGATTTAGGAGATTCTTGAGTGAAAAATGAAGCCCCGGAAGTCTTATTTCCAACGGTGGTGGCCTCATAGCTTGATTCCAAGTATGAAAATGAATAGGCCCGATTCGGCGAGGGCTGTTCGACTCTTTCTTAACGGTTCATGCCCATTTTCTCCCCCAACTGGATTTCTTCCCTCTTCTCCTCTTTTCTTCAACTCCAAACCCCTAAGTAAGGTGTTTTGAAAGATTTTTCAAAGATTTCATCTCTCTTTCATTCATTTCCACTTTGTCCTTGCTCGGTTTACCAAAAAGCGCAACATTTGACAAAATGCGAGCCTCGGAACATCGTAAAAACTTTATTTCAAAAATGTTTTGAAAGAGAGGGTTTTAAGACTAAAATCTTTTGATCAAGATCGTTTTGGTCCAAAAAAAGGGGTATGAAGTTGAGATTTGACTCTCTCTCCTTGCTGAAGAAATTGAACCTTTGCACTGCACAACTTCCAAAACCATCAGTCGCGTCCAAGTCTTAAAGGTGGTCAAAAATGGGGTGTCTACATTGGGCAAATCACAAACTTTCTTCTTGCGGAACTAAAATCTGCTTCGACAAGGAATACCACAATTAGGCAAATCACCAACTTTTATCTTGCCGAGCTAAATCTGCTTTGACAAGGAATACCACAGTTGGTTAGATCACCAACTTTTATCTTGCCGAGCTAAAATCAGCTTTGACAAGGAATTTTGAAATTGAATTGTGCTGATTGTTCATAGAATACTAGCTAAAAACCGTGTAGATAGTTCAAAAATACAACAATTTCTAATCGTAGAACATTCATTTTTTTTTTCCCAACAAAAATGGAAGACAAGGAACTACACCTTGGGCCAAATTGGGTTACATTTAGAAGTAATACACTTTTAGGTTGGCAGCGTTCCATGGTTTGGGGATGGCTTTACCATCCATATCTTCCAAGTGATATGCCCATTTTTCAGCTAGACCGGTTACTTTGTATGGTCTTTCCCAATTTGCCCCCATTTTTCCCTCACCGGGTACGAGAGTGTAGCCCATGGCTTTATGTAGCACCCAATCCCCTACTTTGAACAAACACGGGTGTACAATCTTGTTGTACTTTTTCAACAACTCTTGTTGGTAGGCCGTGATGTGGACTGGTGCTTTTTCCCTTCTTCCTTCAGCAAGGTCCAATTCTAGAGCAATTGTTTCGCCATTCGAGTCCGAGTCAAAATTCTCACTTCTTATGGTCGACATACTAATTTCCAGTGGGATGACCACTTCCATTCCATAAGCCAATGCAAAAGGGGTTTCTCTTGTTGATTGTTGCGGAGTTGTGTAGTATGCCCAAAGTACATGGGGCAACTCCTCAACCCATCTTTCCTTGGCTTTCTCCAATCTCTTTTTTAGCCCATCTAAAATTGTTTTGTTTGACACTTCAGGTTGTCCATTTGACTGAGGGTAGGCTGGTGTGGAGTTGTAAAACTCAATTTTCAAATCCTTGTGAAATCCTCTGAAAAGTTTTCCATCGAACTGCGTGTCGTCTGTGATTAATTCTTTTGGGACTCCAAACTGAGTTATCACATTTTTCCAGATGAACTTTTTCACATCTTTTTCTTTGATAGATGCTAAGGGCTCATCTTCTACCCACTTGGTGAAGTAATCTGTCGCTGCGATGATGAACTTGCAATTACACGAGGTGGTGGGCAATGGCCCAACAATGTCCAACCGCCACAGAGCAAACGACCAAGGGCTTGAAAGGGGTAGGAGTTCTCTGGCCGAATGGTGGATTTGATGGGCAAACTGTTGGCATTTCTCACACCTTCGTATATACTTCTGAGCGTCTGCTTGCATGCACGACCACCAATACCCTTGGGAAATGGCTAGGTAGGCTAAAGATCTCCCCCCAATGTGGTTTCCACATATACCTTCATGAATTTCATAAAGGAAAGCTTTCGTCTGGCTGGGGTGAATGCAATTCAAGTACGGCCCCGTGAAGGACTTTTTGTACAATGGGCGAGTTGGCGAGAGCCAAAATTGCCCATATTTAGCTTGGATCTTATTTGCTTCCTTCTTTTCAGTGAGCAAGGTTCTATCTTTCAAGAAGGCGATGATTGGATCCATCCAAGATGGACCCAAGCTGACACAGAATACTTTCTCACTTTCTGGTTCCTCAATGCTTAGTTTCAAAAAGAATTCAATCAATAAGGGGTTGGGTGTTGTAGAGCTTGCCATGGATGCTAGTCCAACTAACTCATTCACCTTGCTATTTTCTTCTCAATCGATCTACTCTACTCTTATGGGTTGGAACTTTTTGATCTCTTATCTAACTAAGGCTTGGTATCTTGCCATTCTACCATCCTTGGCTTCGTATTCTCCCGATACCTGGTTCATCACTAGCTTTGAGTCGCTATAGACTATTAGGTTGGTTGCTCCCAAATGCTGAGCGCTTTTTAGCCTTGCGAGAAGCGCCTCGTACTTTGCCTCGTTGTTCGATATGGGGAACCCCAATCTGATGACTTGCTCAATTACAAGGCCCTTTGGAGAGATGAGGACAACTCCTAATCCAGCTCCATGACGGTTTGATGCTCCATGGATAAAAAGTTTCCACATATTTTCAATGAATAACTTCCAACAGTCCACTGGATCTTGAGAGTTCATTTATGGGGCCAAGATTATTTCTTTGTATGGATTTGTTGACTCATTAGATGGTTTTCCTTCTACGCCTTTGTTAGAATGCCCATTGTTACTTTACCTTTCCCTTGGTGTGACTCCCTCTCCCCCTAGTAGCATCACATTGCGTTGTTGATTCCAAGGGTGGGCTGCTAGGGTGAGCTGGAGGTAGTGGTGGTTTCATCTGGTGCAAAATCTCTATTAGATGTGCTATTTCTGCATCGGCCAAACGTTCTTCAGCAGGCCCTCAGGTTAGGTTGACGAGGCAAACCAGACGAGTCCTAGGAGAGAATTTGGCCACAAAGTTTGCTACAGCTTGTGCTTTGATTGTGGTTCTTGGTTGGAATTTTAAGTTGTATTGTCCTAGCTCAACCACCCATTTCAAGATTCGACTAGAAAAATAAGCTCTTTCGAACAACACTTTCAGTGAAAACTCCGTTAGCACGTGCTAACGGCGTACTACGAAATGACCAAGTAAAGGAAAAGCTCCTCTCCAGGCTCTAGAGTCACTAAGAGTGGAGGGAAGGATAGGTATGCTTTCAAGTCCGCTAAAGCTCAGTCACATTCCTCGTCCCATAGGAATTTGGACTTCAGAGATTGAAAGAATGGCCTGCAACAATCTGATGACTGGCTAATAAATCTGTTTAGCGCGGCTGCCATCTCGGTGAGATATTTCACATCCTTTGTTGAGTTTGGCCACTCCAGCTCTTGCACTACCTTGATCTACGAGGGATCCGCCTCTGTTCCTCAGTGGGTCACCAAGAATCCCAAGAATTTCCCCGATCCTATGCCGAAGGCACACTTGGAAGTGTTCAAGCGCAAATTGTGGTGCTTAAGAACCTCGAATACATCAGCAAGGTCACTTAGATGGTCAAATTGATACTTGCTCTTGATCACCATGTCGTTGATGTAGGCCTCAATCACTCGACCAAGCAGATGGGCGAACATTTTAGTGATCATTCACTAAAATGTGGCCCCTACATTCTTTAAGCTAAAAGGCATGGCATGGTAATAGCACAGTCCTCTCAAGGTTGTAAAAGACGTGGCCTCTTTGTTCGGCTCATACATAGAGATTTGGCTATATCTACGGTATGCATCCAAGAAGCTAAACCTTGTGTGGCCGGCTGTGAGGTCTACCAGTTGGTCTATTCTTGGAAGCGGAAAGCTATCTTTGGGACAAGCTTTGATGACCATCTTGCAGTTGACACACACTCGCCACTGACAACCTTTCTTTGGTACTACCACCATTTGGAGACCTATTTGGGGTAGTGCACTTCTTGGATCACCCCTACTTCGAACAAACTTTCCACCTCCTTTGTGACCACTTTGGCATAGTGAAAAGATCGTCGAGCTTGCTGTATGATAGGACGGGCATTAGGAAAAACATTCAACTGATGGCAAATGAAGCTTGGATCTACGCCAATCATATTATAAGGCATCCAAGCGAACACTTCCAAGTTAGCAACTAGAAAAGCCACAATTCCCTGCTGCTCTCTACTAGACAGGGATGAACCCAGTAAAAAAAAACTTGCTTGGCTCATTGTTATCAATTCAAACCTCCACCAAATCCTTTACAGCTTTCTCCTCGACTTGCTTTTTGACATTGTCAAGGACTTCCAGGTCTTTTCACCCTTCCACCATATGGACAAAGCCTTTGGGAGCATGATTGCCATTCACTGCCACAAAGCCTTGCTTGGACATCACTTGGTCTCTCCAAACTTATTCGATTACTCCCGTAGCATAGGGGAAGCGCATGACCTGGTGGTAGGTTGACGTCACCACTTTCATGGCGTATAACCATTCTAACCCCAAGACTAAGTTGTAGGTGGACTGCACCTTTGGGAGCATAACTACCATTCACTATTACGAAGCATTGCTTGGACATCACTTGGTCGCCCCAAACTTATTCGATTACTCCCGTAGCAGAGGGGAAACGCATGACCTGGTGGTAGGTTGACGTCACCGTTTTCATGGCGTGTAACCATCCTCACCCCAAGATCAAGTTGTATGTGGACTGCACCTTCAGAACCTAGAACTTAACTTGTTTGGTGACTAACCCTGCTTTGACCGGTAGTATGATCTTGTCCAAATGCCATTCCGATTATGAATTGAAGTCGACCAAGGGATAAGTTGCGGGTGCCAAGTCTTTCCCCTCCAGCTTCAACTGCTTGAAGGCATCATAATACATTATCTCGACCAAACTACCTTCGTCGATCAAGATCCTCCTAATGTCAAAGTCCCTAACGTCAACTTTTTCTTTTTTGACCATAGGTTGATCAGACAACACTTCCCTCATGCGTTCTGATTTTTTAATCATCCCTCTGAGCTCGCATACCCTCATTGGCTCAATTATCGTGATTTGCTTGAATGACTCCCGGGAGGGGGGGGGGGAGAGGAGGTTACGTCTATGGTAACTAAGCCATCATGCTCAGCTTGTCCTTGTGGTATTGCCAAAACGCCTCCATCAACATATCTGTCAAGATGCCTCGTGACAACCAGTTATTCTAAATGTTGCTTTAGAGGCATGCAATCTTCCATGTGATGCCCTCTTTCATGGTGATAGGTGCAGTGGTATCTCGGATTGAATTTTCACTAAGTGCTGCCTAGCTGGGCTGGCCACTAGACATATGTCTTGTCACAGATTTCACTCAAGATGTGGTAGATTGGTATTTTGTAGACTGTGGTGATGCCAGTCTGAGACTTCAATCTTCGCTTAGCCTTTTTTTCCTCGTCTCAAGGGTTGTCGGCTCGATTGTTGTAGCGAATTTTATCATAGTTGGGACTCCGTCTTTGCTCTTTCCTTCGGTTATCCGGACGGTTTTCCTCTTGTTCGACAACATGAACTTTCCTCGTAGAATTTTTTGTCTGCTATTACCGGATTTGTCCTCGCGATAGCTGCAGTCGCATCATCTTCAACGCTTATGTGCTCGTTGATCCTCTGCATCAATAGCTCCAACGTGGAAGGCTGAGTCATTGTGAGTGAGTCCCTCAGTCTATGCCCGACTGGTAGACCCTATTTGTATTAAACAATAGCTAGGTTGCTTTGGCAATCATGGATCTCATTGTATGCCTTCCAGTAACTAGCGTTGTATGCCTTCAACGTTTCTCTTGGTGTTATGCTTACCCCGAGGAGGTGGTCGACCTCCTCTGGCGCCAGTGTATTTGTCTCAAATCTGGTGACAAATGCTTTGGCCAACTGCTGCCAACTATGAATGCTCCCATTTGGCAGTCCTTCAAACCATTTGAGGCCTAGCTCGCCCAAGCTTGATGGGAACAACACGAACATTAGGGCATTGTTACACCTATGAACAACCATGACATGGTGAAAATGACTTACGTGCAAGTAAGGGTCAGTCCTCCCATCATAAAGGTTGAACTTGGGTTGGTGAAAGCCTGCGAAGAGAGGTGTGTCCTCAATTTCTGAAGAAAATGTAATGGCGTTCAACCTTGCCAAGTCCCTATTAACAAGTGCGTGCACTGCAGCTCATGGTGGCAACATACTGGTTGCTATGCTCTTATGTGATCTTGGTGCTAACCTCTGCAATGCTGACACCCTTTCGGCCTTCTTTTACTTTGCTCTTCATTCTAGGACATCTCTTAGGTCCTCAGAATGAGAAAAGTAGGAGTATCCAGACTTCGTAGTAGGCTACGATAGGTGATAGTTGTTGTCCTCGACATAGGACCTCTCTGTTGACGAGGGAGAACTATCCTTTTTGAAGCTTCTAGTTATGGAGAGCGCCAGTGCTTCCCTGCTCCTCCAATCATCTAAACGAAGGGATTGGGTGCGCTTACTGTGGTATTCGACCCTAGCTACGTACTTTCCCTTTAATTACCCCTTCGTGGTCTTCATTTCTATTCTCATTTTTTGAATAATGGCGTCTTGGCTCCATAGTTTGTTCTCCAAGTGTTGAGTGTGCGACTCTTTATGTCATCGTGCTTCAAGACCCCTTGAACGTTCTGGGCTCTTTACGTATTTGTCTCGAGCTTCGCTAGTTAATCTGGCTGCTGGGGCACCTAGATTTGCCATCGTTGGGATAGAGGGAAAGTCATCTCACCTTCTAACATATTCTAGTGTTCCTCTGTCGACAGCGGACATTGGAAGGTCATCGTTGTTCATCATCTTTCCAGAGACTCGCAAAGAGCAAGGTTTTGTTAAGAAGTTCCCACAGACACCCCCAATTGTATGGGGAGTAAATATTCTTCACTTCCATACTCCTTGCCTCCGTGTTGGTCTCACTCTAAACAACTTTGTCTCTTCTGTAAACACAACAAAAATGAGCCAATTGGTGGGTGTCTTGCCAGAAAACCCCTCCGACGGTCAAGTCATCACCCTTAGAGAATATAGGAGAATAAGAGAGTACTTTTGTTTAAGATTGCTCACCTCTCAGAATGAAGTCTAGGGCTTTTATACAAGTAGATGTCCCTCTTCTCCACATAGTGTGCACCACTCCCATGATCTTGGGGCGTGGATATTCTGTTATTTTATTACCTTACACGCATGCATTTGTTAGAAGTAGACAACATGACAATCAACAATAACTTGGACAATTCAAAGTTTGTCCCACACGTACCATTGGAAGCGAACAACATTCATCTGAACTACTCTTGGCCAAGCTGACTGTAGCTCGGTCCAGCTTGTGAGTCTTACCCATGGGTCCAACACTTGTGCTACTGTTCAAAGCCTAGCTGCATAATTAGCTCGGTTAGAGACATGCAACGGCTTAATTTTGCAAAGTTTTAGCCTTGTTCGGTCCATCATGGGGGACTTAGCTTGGTCCATATACAAAATATCTTGGTTGATTCTATCAGACACAAACTTGAAATCCCTCGCTAGTTTGGCCTAGCTGACCACGAGGCAATGGACTTAGTTCGGCCCATTACGAGAATAACTCGGCCCATTCTGAGGAATAGCTCAGCTGAAACACAAATCCTTAGTTTGGCCTAGTGTAGACACCCCATTTTTGACCGTCGTCAAGACTTGGATGTTCTTGCAGATACATCCAGTGACGAGTTTGATTGCTCGTCGAGCGCTCGGAATCCGCGGCGGAACGCCACATGTTTGAGCTTTCAAATCCCTGTATCAATTCTATCTCATTTTTGTACCATGTTTTGGTCCTTTCAACATGTTATTTTTGATGCATTGCTGGCCATCTTGAGGCACGGCCAGCCATGGATTTTGGCTTGTTGGTCATCAACGAGCCCCTATCGGCCATCACTGATGGTCGGCTGACCACCAATGTATCAGTAGATATTTTCTGATATTTTGGGCCAGCTGTTTGCACAGGTTGAGCCATCTTCTTGCACATGTACGGCTGGATCTCTTTGAGGGGATTTTGTATCTTCGATATATAGAAGCCTTCCTCTTGCATGTGAAGGGTTGGAAATTTTGAAGACAAAATAATTTCTCTTTCTCACTCTCTAGAATCCTCTCTCTCTTGATATTTTATGCCTTAAAGCCTAAATTCTCTACACTCTTGCATGTGAGCCCTTGATCAAACTTGATCACCATTGTGTTGAGGTTGCTTGAGGTCCTACTTGAGCTCTAAAAAAGGATATTGGCTTGGTTTGACTTGCCTTTGTTGCCTAAATAGCATCTTGTCTTCAAGAGGTAGAACACTTGTATTTTAAGCCTAATTTAAATACTTGTTTGGCCATCTTTGCATGTTATTTTGAGGCTGGTTTTAACCTCTGAAAATATCTGTTTTCATGGACTAAAATAGTGGTTTGAGGTTCGATTGGAGTTAGGGGTGGTCCACCCTTCTTGTAGCTTGCTTGTTAAGTTGTTGTGCCATCTTTCAAAGCTTTCTAAAACAACTTTTTTTTCCCTTTTAACCAATGAATTCCAGGGGGTTTTCAGTGGTAAAAACATTGTTTTGAGGTTCAAAATGGGAGGGGGCAGCCTTCCCTCCTTGTGTCTTGTTTGTAAGTGTAGATAGCTTAACATGTGAGCATGTTTTTCTAGCTATTTGTGACTTGATCTCAGCATGTTTTTGCTATTATTTTGGCATGTTTTAGCTCTTTTTTTGGCTGGTTTGGTCACTTGAGGCTTGCTTTGTATGCTTGTAGTGCAATTGTGCTTAATAGTCTAGTTTGTGCTATGTGTTGGCCTTTCATTCTAGCCTTTTTCAGCTTACTTCAAGCATGTTTTTGGACTCCTTTTAGGCAATTTTAGGACTGTTTTGAAGTGTTTGTACCTTTTGAGCTTTGTATTGCGTGCCTATAGTGCAGTGACCTTCACTAGTTTGGTGTTTTTGGCTTTTGAACATATTGTGCATGAGTTGCTTGCATGTTGTAGTACCATTTTGCATGTCATTTCAGTGTTGAAATATCTGCAACCTCCCTCATTTCTTCACTTTTTCATTTTCTTTGAGAGTTGGTTAGCCTTAAGGTTGTGTTTAAGCTTGAGATTGAGACTTGTGCTTAATGGTTTTAATCCTCTTTTGAGGGTTTCTACTAACCAATGGCATGATCTATCTCATGTCTTAAATCATCATTTGGTTAACCCCTCTCTCATTAGAGGACACTCACCTTGGACTAACCGGTTAAAGAATGGATCGGTAATTAAAATGAGTAAATAAAACATGACAAGTAAAACTTGAGCAAGTTAAGCATTTTGTGTTTGCATTGCATGTGTTCAATCGGACGTTATATTGAACACAAGGTAGATTGGAGCATTTCATACTCAAAGTGATGAAATGAACCAATCTCCTTTGTCTCCATTGCCTTTGATTATTCATGGCAAGGTAGTGGTATAGAGTCTTGTTTTGTGCATACAATGAAATTGTACTCCTTGGATCTTTGGCCATCATGCATTGAAAATGCTTGATTGGTGGTTTTGGATCCAAGAGTGCCACTCCTTTGATGTTTTGAGATGATAAGGAGGGGCACAGTACAAACATACCCTTGGAAAAGCCCTCCCATTTTCTCTGTTTGTGCTCTGTTGCAGTGTATTGACTTAGAGCATCAGTGGGCGGCAGTGGCTCATTGGTGGCCGGCAGTGGCTCACCCTTGGCCGGTAGAGGCACATTTTTGGCCAGTAGGGGGTCGGCAGAAAGCATTCATGGCCCACAGGCCATTGGTGCAATCCTTAGCATAGAATTGGTAAGTTGGAGCAGAAGGCTCTGGAGTGTAGTCAACCCTATAAACAGAGCCTCTCAAGAGAAAATCGGAAGGCTTTTTGGGGCGAAAACCGAGTGCATGCATCCTACATTTCCTAAAGCAGAGCTGAGGCAGCGTAGTTTAGTGCTCTAAATGTTTAATTAGTGTACATTTGTATTGTAATTTAATTAACTAGTTTCTAATTAGTTAAGTGTTGTAATAATTAAGTAGCTTAGCTTAGCTATTTCTTTATTTTGTTTTGTAATAATTAGTCTAATTAGTTTAATTAGATTAGTTAGCTTAGTTTAGCTTAGCTTAGCTCTTATTCATTCGGACCCTCTTTCACGGGGGCATAATGTTGTAATAAGTGTGCGTGCGTTTGTGCATGTCTTCCAACCCCACATCTTTCTTCCTTTTATTTACCTGCTTTTGATGGTTAGATTAGGGACATTTTCAATTAGCATACCTTATGCTCGCATGTTTACATCTATTCATTTGTCTTGCATGCACCGAGGCTCGGCGCATCATTCAAACTGCATTGTCAATTCAATATACTTCTTTGAATACGTGTTTCAAAGCATGTTATCAAATTGTTGCATTCATATGCCATCTTAGTAGCCGAGCCCATTAATTTCATGTTGCATGTGTTGCATTAGGCATCTTAACATAGTTAGGATCATGCATTGTTTCTAACTAACTTTTGTTTTGGCTTGGAGTAGTCGGTAAGCTTTTACGCTTTAGCATGAGTGTGATTTCCATATTACCATGTTTCACATGCTTGCCATGAGGCTACGTGCTTACTTGATAAACTGCATGAATGCTTGTGGATGAAGGCTTTGTTGCTTGAATTGGAACAATTCAATGAGTGTGAGTTTTAAGCACACTTTGCAAAGTGGCAAATCATATTTTAAATCCCATCATGTTTGATGGGAAATCTGTGTTTTAGCCCACTTGAGGGTGGCAAATTCAAACCATTTTCGAAAGCAAACATGAGTTAAATTCGTTCCAAGTCCTGCGATTTAGTCTATACTTGCTTGTGTGCGTCACATAATGAAGTTAGCTAATAACCAGATAAGAACACATGAGGTTTATAAAACAACATATCATGCTTAGTAGAGGCCGATCCTTTGATCGGGCGAGCAGGGGTGCTCATTTCAGGACCTTCCCTCTCGTACCCAAGTTCCCGAGCCGAGGCAACTTTGGTAATGATGGACATGTGGCCTTTGGCACAAGTCAGGGTTTCCTAAATTTCCCAAAAACAAAATATTTAGGTGGCGACTCTGTAATCTGGCAAAATAGTCCAGTTTTGGCATTATTTAATCTAAAATCAATTTCCCAAATTGATTTGCTAGGTTGGACTCTTTGGTGTTTATCAGTCTCACATTGCACTTTGTGAGATTAGATTCAGAACCGTGACAGGAGTCTGAACTGTAGGACCAATTCGAGCTCTCCGAAAAGGGGGCGCGAAGAAAGTTGAGCTACAGTTGTTGGCGACTCTGCTGGAGACTTAGAGAACTTGGCTCAAACTCATGATATGTTGTTTTATTCACACTTATGTGTTTCTTTGCATTTGCATTTGCATTGGTGTGCTTAAGTCACAGTGTTTGCCATCTGCTATTCCTGAGCAGTTGGTCGAAGGATTGCTTGGAAAAGCTTGCCATAAGGCTAACCGGTTGCGGGCTCTGCCACGATGGGAACACAACCCTTGGATCTGGACTACCGTTGTACTGTTTGATCCTCTTTCACTTCTCAGTGTTAGGTGTGAGAGGTATATTAGGTAGTCTTGTTGAGGCCCGTTTTTTGACCAATTGACCTAGTTGCATATCGGAAGCATTAAAGACTGTTCCAAACTAGGATAGGTTGCTCACCCGAATGTAGGTTTATTTGAAACCGCTTGCCTGCGTAGCGAATCCCTAGTTCCTGACGAAACTAGGACAGGGAAACCTTACCCCATCATAGGGGTGTTTTGGCTCTCACTTGCTTGATATGTGCTTTTAGAGCGTGACTCTGCAGGAATGTATGTATCAGTTGTAAGTCTGGGTATCAGTTTGAGGATATCAGTTTTGAGGCAGAAATTTGGGGTAGAAATCAGTGTTTGAGTATAGATTGTCCAGCTTATGATTTCAACTGTGTGTTGTCTTTGTCTAAGCCGAGGTGCTGTATGTTTGCTGATTGTTGTTTCTTTTTTTGCTTTATTTTCTTTTTGCAAGGTAGTATTTTACAATTGCTTCAGACGAGGCAGTTACCCCCCGAACACTCTGGACCAGAGTAAGGAAGATTTACTGATCTGAGGATCTTATTGGAGGACAACCAGTGTTTGATTCACTATCCCCAGTTACGAGACGAAGGATAGTCAGGCATAGATCACCGGTTCAACAGTCGCCAATTCAGCAATCACTATCTACGTCACCAGTGCGTAGTTGGGCCCAGTTTTCTACTTCCACCTCAGAAAGAGAGTATACACCGATTCTGATAGATCAGCACCCCTCAGACAATATGGAGGATATGATGCGCCAACTTCAACAAACCATCGAGGCCATATAGCTGGACGCTGCTTGCCAAGTGAAAGTTATCGCTCATCAAACAGAGATTGCAGCCCAGCAGGCTAAACTGATTGTTAGGCTTTAACAGCAACAACAACAGCAACCATAACAAGCAGCGGCTTCTGCTTCGCATCCACTCCCAATCAGGGTTCCAATACCCAGGGATACAACTAATGTCCAGGAGAATGCGGACACTTCGGCAAGGCCGGTCCCACCTCAGACTTCCAAAGCACTGGTCTACCCAACAGAGGCACCGTTTGAGTTTGAGGTCGACCCCACCGCTCTAAAAGTAAGCAAGCTTGAGAAGCTTTTCAAACGAGCTCAGGGTGTCAATTCAATCCCAGATATAGAGGATGGCTATACATATTCGGTAGTGACATTGCCAGATAGATTTAAAATGCCACACATAGACTGCTTCGACGGCTCGGGTGATCCCATGGTCCACTTGTGGCTATTTTCAGATATTCTGTGGCCGATGGGCCTGATTAGACTACAGAAGCTATCCCTCTTTGGCCAAACCTTGTCGGGTATCGCGGCTATTTGGTATGCTAAACTGGAAGATTCTGTGACGAGGAGCTGGGAAGAGATGGTTGAGGCCTTTATCGCCCAATATTCCTATAACACTCAAATCGAGGTCACAACTCGTGATCTCGAGGCTACTCGTCAAAAGCCAAAGGAGGGCTTCTCCGATTTCGTCACTTGTTAGAAGGCCAAGGCCTCCATGATGACAACCCGACCAGCTGAAAAAGGCTAGATAAGAATGGTCGTTTGTAATTTGCAACCGAGGCTGCTGTAAAAGGTGATAGTTCTACCTCTACCTACATTTGCCGACCTTCATGAGATAGGGGTGCAGATAGAGGATGCGATGAAATAGGGTCTGATAGACCATGAAAAAGAGCAGCCCAAGAGGGCTTTTACACGCAGTTCAAATGTGGCTACGAGTAGTATTGCAGCTGCAAGGACTTCTGATGTTGGTATGGTCACCACCACACCGAAAACAACCACCCCCTTTACCGGTACATCCGGAACTATACCATAACCTGCAAAGTACCAACCCCGAGGCCAAAGGGTTTTCACCCCACTCTACATGTCTCTAGCTGCGGCCTTGAGGGTCTTGATTAGAAAGGGGCATCTGAAGCCCCTGGAGCCGCGCCTATTGCCTAATCCCCTCCCTCCTACACACAACTCGACCAGGTATTGTGCCTTCCACCAGTAGCATGGTCATGACACCAACCTATGCTTTAGACTCCGTCATGAGATTCAGGATCTCATTGACAACAAAGTGATAGCGCCACCTAAGAAGCCTAACGTCACTACAAATCCTCTCCCACCACATAACCAACCCCCTCTTCTACCCAGGCAAGTAAACCTTATCCAAACAATGGCTGTCCCATACGACCCCAACATATACATCACCCCCTCCCACCTACCTAAGCTGGCGCTGTTCATCCCAGAAAGCACAGACTTGTGCATGATGAGCGCGTCGATATCCCAACCCAAACTTGTGGTGGTGGCTGTGGCAGAAGAAGGTATGCCTGAGGGTTCCATGAGCTTAACTAAAGAAGAGTACAATCCATGCCATTACATTGGGCCAACTAGCCAGGCTAGACCAGGGGTGGAATTGCCAACATGGATGGAGGTTAATGTAGTCTAGGAGGACGGGCCATGCCAGGGGCTGGATGACTTAGCTGAGCTTGAGGAGGACATCAGTAATTTGCAGTTCTTCGACGAACAGGATATGGGGAACGTACAGATTGGTTGGTTTGATATGAACGGATCAACAGATAATACAGGATGGCTCAGTGATGAACCAGATGTAGATGAGGGGTCTCAACCGAAGCAAGAACAGTTGGAAACAGGGATTGCTACAACGGTCAGAACGGTCGACAACAAGGGGAAGTTGCGGAGAGCACCGGTACTAAGAATTTTGCTCAAGAATTGGGTAGTATATGTATAGCTGATACAGAACAGGAGGCCGCGCTGAAGTGGTTCGAACAGGAAAGAACCGAGACTGATCAGAAGGCTAGAAAAGCCAAAGGTCCTACGGGGAATAACTGTGTTGCGGATACATGAGTACTTATAACGAAACCAGATAGTTGTTTGTCGGTTGCTGAAGGAATGTGGTGGGAAGATGAGGATTTACATCTCGCCCACACAAATGAAGATTGGGGACAGAATTTGCCAGATGATACATGGTATGCCGAGGAAGTTGATCACATGACTCGGAGTGGGTGGTACTTTAAGCCCCCACACTTGGACCAACCAGAAGCATCAGGGAAAGATAAGGAAGTTGAGAAACAGAAAGATAAACTGTTGGAGGAGCAAGCTGTACTGAAGCAGCTTCAGAAGAGTCAAGCGGACATCTCCATCTAGGGTTTGCTCATGACTTCACGGGTGCATAGACAAGCCGTCCTATCAGCAATGGATAAGGCTAAGCTCTCTATCGACACAACCGCCAAGCAGTTAGTGGGACTGGTGTTCTCAAGTGGTGCTTCACCGACTTCGACCTTTACAGATAAAGAATTGCCGCCTGAGGGCTCCGAGCACAACAAGCCACTATACATCTCTGTGGAATTTAAAGAGAAGTGGATACCAGTAGTCTTGGTTGATACCGGGTCTGCAATTAATGTGTGTCCATCGCGCACAGCTTATGCTATCGGTTTGAAGCCAGCAGACTTCGCACCAACAGCCCAGGTGATTCGAGCTTACGACAATACAAGTCGAGAAGTGATGGGGACAGTTCGGATCATAACTCAGGTTGGCCCGGCACAATAGGACAACGAGTTTCACGTCCTGGATGTTCCAGCCACCTTTAATTTACTCCTTGGACGACCATGGCTGCACCAAGTAAGAGCTGTCTCTTCCACTCTGCATCAAATGCTGAAGTACCCCCATGGGAAGGGGGTGGCTATTATTTTTGGGAACTCTTCCATACATCCTCCGCCGAAAGTCACTACACCGATACTAGAAATTGTACACGGCGAGGAGGATGTCTTTTTTTCTGGGTTCACCTTGGCCAAAGCTCGGGTAGTGTAAGATATTCTGGCTATTGATGAGGGGTTATATGTCAGTGCTCAATCCGTCTACCTCATGAATAAACTACAACATGTACCCGGGATGGGATTGAGAAGGAGCGGCCGGAAGGGCATCGCTGTATTGGCTGAAGTGCCACACAACCCTCATACCTTTGGTCTAGGTTACACGCCTACCAAAGAAGATTGGATAAGAAAGGGGAAGGAAATGGTGGGAAGGGCCAAAGCTAAGCAAGCTGGGAAGCACTACGAGTTGGTGCATAGACCCATTTAAGGAACCCTAAATGGCCGCTTTGTCTGAGAGGGGGAGGATTTCCCATTTTGCGGCTTCCCTGAGCCATGGCTGAATTTAGAAAAGTGGCGTTTGCTCGGCTTTGAGATCTTTTTCGACCTACAGTTGCAAGGGGATGAGGTTACAGAAGAGTAGACTGACCTACTAGCTGAGGTTGAACAGTGTATAGAGGATGAGACCGATGGCATAGAACTTGAGCTGGGAGTAGCATTGGCTTGTCTCCTCTCGGATCCTCAGATCACACTAGAGAGCTTAGGAGATGACTTCTCTGTTTCCATGATTGGAGGCCAAACAACTGTGGACCATTCTGTCGGCATTCTGGATGCATCTATCACACCCTCCCTTATTTGGCAGTTCGAGGATGACTTTTTGTCCAGCAGTTCTGAATCAGGTAGTGAACCGAAATCTGATTTCACAGAGTCTGTGGAGTCGGAATTAGATTCTAGTTCTTCTGAATCAGAGTCTGGTATTCCTGGGGTTGATAACCCAGATGCCGTTGTCTTGCCCAGGTCGTCTTTTTCATTTTCTTTTGAGTCGGTAGTAACCGAGGAATCAGATGAACTGGAAGTTGTGAATGAGAATGGTACCATTGCTGTTTCTGAGTACTTTTCTGTGCCACTTGTTTATTGCATTAATCAGGACTTTTAAAACTTTGATGAAAACAATGAGGAAGGAATTCCTTTGGTTTTCAAACATTTGATTGATCGAGAGGAGGAGAGGTTTGTAAAACCCTTGGTTGATGAAATCATTTCAATTAATGTGGGTACTGAGAAGGATCCGCACCTGGTCCAGATCGGGTCCACGTTGTCTTCGGCAGAACGCGAGCGCTTAGTCGCTTTATTAAAAGATTTCAAAGATGTTTTCGCGTGGTCCTACGAAGACATGCCTGGAATTGATCCTGAGATTGTATAGCACCAGATCCCTCTTGACCCTGAGGCCCGACTCGTCAAGTAGAAGCTTCAGAGAATACGTTCGGATTAGGCTTTGAAGATTAAGGAAGAGGTCACCAAGCAGATAGATGTAGGGTTCGTGCTAGTATCTGAGTATCCTACTTGGTTGGCCAATATTGTTCCGGTGCTGAAGAAAGATGGCAGAATTCGAGTGTGTGTGGATTTCAGAGATCTGAACAAAGCTAGTCCGAAGGACAACTTTCCTCTATCGTACATCGATGAATTGGTGGACTTCAATGCAAGCCATGCGTTGCTCTCCTTTATGGATGGGTTTTCGGGGTACAACCAGATCTTGAAGGCACCCGAGGATAGAGAGAAGACTGCCTTCACCACATCATGGGGAACCTACTACTACAGGGTGATGCCGTTCGGTGTAAAAAATGCTGGGGCTACTTATCAACGTGCTGCAACCACGATCTTGCATGATATGATCCACAAAGAGGTGGAGGTGTATGTGGACGACATGATTGTCAAGTCCAAGGAAAGAGAAGGCCACTACACTGCCTTGAAGAAATTTTTCCAACGGATCAGAGAATATTGGTTGTGATTGAATACTTAGAAATGCATTTTTGGTGTCACAGCAGGGAAAATGCTGGGTTCTTGATTACACAAAGGGGCATCAAAGTCGATCCTTCCAAAATCAAGGCCATACTAGAAATGCCACCACCAAGGACTGAAAAGGAGGTACGAGGCTTTCTAGGTAAAGTGCAATTCATAAGATGGTTTATTGCGAAATTAACCTTGACTTGTGAACCACTATTTGGTCTCCTGAAGAAAGGAAAGAAATTCCAATGGGATGACCGATGCCAGGTTGCTTTTGAGCAGATCAAGCAGTATCTACAGAACCCACCCATGTTGTCAACGCCAGAGCCGGGGAAGCCGTTGATTTTGTATCTGTTTGTAACCGACACGACAATGGGCTGCATGCTTGCACAGGAATCTGAGGATAGAATGGAGAAGGCCATCTATTACCTGAGCAAGAAGATGATGGAATATGAGACCCGTTACACTCCGTTGGAGAAGGCTTGTTTAGCCTTGGTATGGCCTACCAGAAAGTTGAGGCACTACCTATTAGCTCACTCCGTAATTTTGGTTTCGAGCTTAGATCCTATCAAATATCTCTTTGAGAAACTAGCACTTAAGGGTAGGCTAGCCCGTTGGTTGCTTCTTCTCTCCGAATTTGATTTGAAGTACATGCCTCACAAGTCTGTGAAAGAGAGAGCGATAGCAGAGTTCCTAACCGATCACCCAGTGGAGAGGGATGAGGCGGTAGAGTAGTTGTTGCCAGATGAGGCCATTCTGTAGGTCGAAGAAGAGATTTGGACTATGTATTTTGATGAAGCGTCTAATCAGTACGGTTATAGGATAGGGGTGTTGCTGATAGCGCCCGACAATTCCCATATACCTTTAGCTTTCAAACTCCGGTTCAAGGTATCAAACAATGAAGCAGAATACGAGGCATGTATCGCTGGCTTGGAAGCCGCCCTGGAACTAAGGGCAAAAAGGTTTAATGTCATTGGGGACTCGAACCTGGTTGTATCTCAAGCAAAATGAGACTGGAAGGTTAAAGAAGAAATGATGAAAATCTATCACCAAACCCTAGACGTTCTGATCCCTAGGTTTGAGAAGCTAACCTTCACGCATCTGTTAAGAAAGAGCAATAGGTTCGTTGACGCTTTATCAACTCTATCTTCCATGATAGACATCCCTTTGGGAGTCCGGATGCGTCTAATCATTATTGAACAGAGATATGTGTCGGCTTATGAGTTAATCGTCGCGATAGATGAAGTACATGATCAGAACCCCTGGTATCATGATATCTGGAACTTCTTGGAAAAGGAGGGTTATCCACTAGGGGAAAACGCCAAAGATAAAAGGACAATACGGCGAATGGCTACTCAGTTTATCGTCTGCGGGGTAAATTGTACAAACGAGGCCATTTGGGAATGCACAAGTTGTGTGTTTATGCCGAAGAGTCGAAGCGCCTAATGGAGGCCATCCATGGAGGAGAGTGCGGATCGCACATGAGCAGAGTGATGCTAGCTCGGAAAATTCTCAGACAGGGTTACTACTGGTCAACCATGGAGGAGGATTGTATTGGTTTTGTTCGGCGATGCCACAAATGTCAGATCCATGCAAATCGCATGAACATCCCACCGTCGAAGCTGTACAACATGACTTCACCATGGCCATTTTCAGTTTGGGGAATTGATGTTATTGGGGCAGTTACTCCAAAGGGGTCAAACGGGCATGAGTATATCCTGGTGGCAATAGACTATTTTACAAAGTGGGTCGAGGCCTAATCCTATGCAGTGCTGAAAGCGTTGCGTGTAGCCAAGTTTATCCGGAATAATATCATCTGCCATTATGGGGTTCCGAATGAGATCATTTCGGACAATGGTTCCCACTTCAAGAAAGAGCTGATCGACTTGTTGGAGAAATACAACGTGGCTTTTCATAAGTCATCCACATATTGGCCGCAAACCAATGGAGTTACTAAGGCCGCCAACAAGAACATCAAACACATTCTGCAAAAGATGGTGGAAACCTATAGGGACGGGCTAGATAAGCTGCCATTTGCTCTTTGGGGCTACAGAACATCAATTCGAACATCTACTCGGGCAACTCCGTATTCTCTGGTTTATGGGATGGAGGCTGTCATGCCGATTAAAGTTGAAGTTCCTTTGCTGCGAGTTATGGCTGAGTGCCAGATAGCAGAAGCGAATTGGCAGCAGAGTAGGTTCGAGGAACTAATGCGGTTCCACGAGAGAAGGCTGAAAGCACTGTACCGCCTCCAAAGTTATCAACACAGGATTGCCAGGGCTTTCAACAAGAAAGTTAAGTCCAAGAATCTGAAAGAAGGGGATTTGGTGCTCAAAGACAACCGAGCTCCCATCCATGACCCTAGGTGTTATGACCCGAACCCGCCCCCGTGGGTTAAGGACATAACCGGCCAGTAATCATGGGATTACCTACGGCCTCAAACCAACCAAACGTATTTTAACAGAGTTCATGGGGGCCAAACGGAAGCAATTTGAAACTTTGTCCATAGAGTCGTGCTTATATGCACATCATTACATACCTATGTTAATAACTCACATCAGAAAATGGAATAACATAAAATTCTGTACAAACCAGATCACTCAAATCTAAGTCAGCCAAACGAAACTATATACAGACACATTCAAAGACTCCGCCAACCTGACAAAATATAAATACATAACGAAAAGGCGAAGACGTGTCTCGTGCGTGAGACGCAAGGGCTGACTCTTCAAAAACTCTGACTGTTTCTCACAATATCACCGGGTGGTTTTGGACCTCTCTTGGCTCACCTACAAACACATAAATGAGTGTGAGCGAAAGCCCAGTGAATAATATCAGATAAAGAAGATATACAAACAATATGTAGAACAACATGCTTCAAACGGCCTTGGGCACACTTTATATCATATTTCCATTTATCATATACATACACAATTTAAGTCAAGTAACTATGGTTCTAAACATACTGGCCCTTGGCCCATTTATCTTCCATTCGTGACAGACTATTATTCATTTTAGACTTATCATTCTTATCAGACTATCATCTATATCAAACTGGCCTTTAGGCCTTTCAAACTTTCATTCGTGTCAAAACGGCCTCTGGCCCATTCATTCATGTCAATCGGCCTTCGGCCCAATCATTTATCAATCGGCCTTTGGCCCAATCATTTATCAATCGGCCTTTGGCCCAATCATTTATCAATCGGCCTTCGGCCCAATCATTTATCAATCGGCCTTCGGCCCAATCATTCATCAATCGGCCTTCGGCCCAATCATTTATGTCAATCGGCCTTCGGCCCAATCATTCATCAATCGGCCTTCGGCCCAATCATTTATGTCAATCGTTTGTCCATAATTCAAACTAGCAAAATTATAAGGGAATAAGCAATTGGACAATTGACAAACTTCAAAATATCGATACTACTCACAGTGATCGGCTTGTGGATTTGCCCTGGAGCTTGACCCTACATATTTCATGAACATAAAAGGATCACTAACAGTTCAATCCGTTCTTTAATTCACATATTGCTCTTTAGGCTTTATTCTTATCTTATTAACTCATTTACAATGCTTAACATATGCCTAAGAGTGCTTACAAGTGAAAGAGAACGGAAAATACAACACAGAATGCATTTTCAGAATTTCAGGAAACAGGGTCCCCACTCGAGCGTGGACTTCCCCGCTCGAGCGGACCCTTAAGCCTGCAAAAGTGCTGGTTACCTCAAATCCCCGCTCGAGCGTGAACTCTGCCGCTCGAGCGGACTGCCTGTCTACATAGCTCCCCGCTCGAGCGTCAACTCCCCCGCTCGAGCGGGAGCCATGTCTGCCAAAATGCTGGGAGCTCGAATTCTCCGCTCGAGCGGCACTTCCCCCGCTCGAGCGGGAGTCAAAATTCTGGAAATTCCAGGTTGTGTTCTTGAGCTCCAATTCGATTTTCCAGCTACCTTACTTGCATGCAATGGTCCAAATCTCAAATATAATCATACTAACATGGCACCAATGCAAGATTATAACATTATGAGGCTTAATTTCACAAATAAAGCACATGCATGCCCCAATCTCCCATCAAACTCATTTACAATATACAAATTCATGCATTCAAGCTCCCATTCATATAATTTGTACATGCATGTGATGAATTAGCCACAATCTCAACTTAGATAACATAAATGGTGATCAAAACATAAGCTCCAATTTAAATTGCACATGGATTATACATCTTCATGCTCAAACATGCAAATTCAAGGTACTTCCTTACATGCATGCACATATTAAGCTTCAATTCAAAAAACCAACCCAATTCCATTTCAATCTTACTCTTGATCACCAAATTAGCTTGAACACACAAAATTACAAACTATAATTCAAGAATTACTCACCTAGAAGTTTTGATCTTTTAAGCTCTAGTCAATTCTTGAGCTAAATCTCCAAAATTTCCAAGTTTTAAGCCAAACCCTCAATCTCCTACTCTCTCTTCTTCCAACCGACCCTCCCCTCTTTTCTTTGAGTTTATCATCAGTCAAAATGAGGCTAGGGAGAGAAAGATTGAGTGTTTAAAGCCTTGACAACAAAACCCACTAAGGCCAACATTAAAATAATAAAGTAGTTGGGCTCTAATTCATCAATCTAATCAGTTTAATATGACCAGAATCAATTTCTAATTAAATTTCACCGTAGGCTCTAAAAATTATGCCAATCACAATGGCGTAATCAATTTTGGGTTCTGTGGCCGATAGGGCCCTCAATTTAATTCCCAAAGCAGATTATTCAAACAGATAGAATTTCAAAATCACATATTTTCATATAATGGCACACAAAATCATATTAAACACATAATCATACTCACATCAAGGACCGATTAACATATTACGGGACAGGGGTATCACAATCTTCCCCCCTTTAGGAAGTTTGGTCCTCCAAACTTATTTTACCTTTAATCAAAAGCAATTCGGGATACCTTTCATTCAATGGTCTCAATTCTTCCGATAGTCATTTGCTTAGTCTCTAAATCAAGCAACACCCCGTTCTCAACCAGTCAGAGACTTACCTTTTCCGCCATACAAGGCTTTATACAATGCCATACTGAAACTAGAGTGCAAGCTGTTGTTGTAAGCAGGGTCTGCCAACGATGGACAGATTTTTCTGACTTCCCCAAAGATCTAAAGCATGTATCCGGAGCATTTCTCCCAAAATCTCAAAAGTTCCTTCTGATCATACATCAATTTGCGGATGGAAAGCGGCACTGGATCACAATTCAGTTCCCATTGCCTCTCGGAGGCTTGTCAGAATTCAGACACATTTTAGGATTTCTATCTAAAACAATAGATACTGGGACCCATGCAACGAGCAATCTTATCGATGTAAACAGTGGCTAGTCTACAAGCATCATACGAAAGTTTTACATACAATAACCCAAACGGGACTTATACCTTGGGTGCTCAAGGTAGCCCCACAATGAGATTTGTAGTCACATATTTCTATTCCCATTCCGAAATAGAGAGAGATGGTAGTAGTTCTGCCAATATCTGTTATTCAACTTCGACTTGTTGGCACTGAAAACATTTAGACACTAATTCAACAATTTCTTCTTCACGATAGGTCGCCAACGTATTTATTTCAAATGTCAACTACTTTACCACAGAAGTTTGGTCCATTTCCTTATCACAGAAGTTCAATTCATTCTCCAACAATCCCACAATTCACAATCCAACTCGATATTTAATTCAGTGATTTATCACAGTTATCCAAGGTCAATCAAAAGTCTTCAGGAATACAAGGTGGATCCAAATACTGACTCCCGAATCGACAAAGGTAACGTCGAAGTAATTACCCACACAATGCATATAGTCCAGACATCCCCATAGTACTGATTGTAAAGTATAATATTATCGAAGCATGCAATTTCTGACACAATATACGTGTTTCTCAATTCATTCAACAGTTTACAGTTACAATTCAGTTCAATATTCAATTCCTTGTTCTATCGAGTCTTTCCACATTATCTGATAGTCATCAAAAGCATAAGGCAATCCATATATAAACCTCCGTAATGTCAAAGGCAATATCAAAGGAGTCAATCACATGTTAAGCACAATTTACACATCCTCAGAGCCCCAATTACAGAATATAATGGCACTGGGCAGGTATTCACAAGGCGTACTGAATTCACATACTTACGGATAATCAGGATTTTTCAAAGCTTCTTGGATGTCTATAACATCTACATAACACCAAAGGATGACATTCGGGACAAAACAAAGGAATAATCGTCTCGGGATCAAAGCGCACCCGTTCACGACCGTCGGTGGCCGACCCGAGATCGATTAGACAAAACCCACCCGTACGAAACCGTCGGTGGCAAAAGATATCTCAATCAAAGGTGCTACATAGGCTTAACGTCCCCTAGCACGAAAGGACGCCCCAAGAATGTCATCAAAACAAACCTAATACCATTCACTATAACCTGATTTCCCAAAATCTTATAACACTGAAGCAACCACTCTCCCTTACAAAACATATTCTGATCAGTCAAAGACAAATGTTCAGTACTGCTTATAATCAAATCAATCTGCCGTCATCGGTTCCCATAGCGTCAAACAAACAAAGATGGGACAACACTCCTTACGACACCCAATCACGGGGTTTGCACAATTTGGTTCGTGTCTAACACATATGTTCTCGATAGTTGGGGGTAGGTTCTCAACGGCATTCATGGTTAGATCAATCTGTTGATAGCCCACAAGAGATCGTTCAAATAAGTCAAGTTTTGGGTCCATCAATTTTTCTGCGAAGAATATTCTGGCTACACATTTACAAACAATTTTCAATCCCCTTTTTCAAAATCAAGTCAGATAGAGAGTCTTATCAAACCAATCCCGACACAGGTCTTGCCAAATTAAATCAAACAAAGGCCCCATCACATTATATCAAATGAGGATTCTATCGAGGCAATATCAGGTAAAGGTTCTACCGGATCGAATCGGATAAAAGTTTTCTCAAATAGGGTACATTC
Organism: Camellia japonica; assembly: GCA_030407325.1. Classification (NCBI taxonomy): domain Eukaryota; kingdom Viridiplantae; phylum Streptophyta; class Magnoliopsida; order Ericales; family Theaceae; genus Camellia; species Camellia japonica. Next base: position 99,096,053 of record JAPPVO010000016.1, read on the forward strand.
GGTTCTGTAAGGCATACTTCGTTTGCTTAGGTACATGGTTAATAGTTTCACAACCGTTCTAAGTTCATCAGTTCTCAAAGTCATATCAAAATTATTCGTCACAACTGTTCACATCAAAGCATTTCAAGTTATGTACAATATGGCATTGACTACATAAATTCGGGGGTATATGAACATGCAGTTACTCAAATCAGGAGGTATGTACCATAATTAATACAGCAATCCCCAAACAAGTCTTATATACAGGCACATGGTGCACAGTAACACATTAAACAGAGTTCCTCGGTTGTACATAAGATAAGGTCTGTTACGCAAGGGTTCCAAATTAGTCACAAATCATAGGTCTGCGAGTTAAGCCCAATCAATTTTCTACCAATCAGAATACATGGTCTCACAATTATAAAGTTCATCATTTAAGGTGCTCAGCTCAATCACACGATCACAGAATCATAATTCCAGTGGTCTAGTCATTGAAGTAGTAATATAACAAATCACCCTAAGCGTAGGTTCAGATGTACAAGTGCATGTGCAGAGTTAATCGATATCCCAATGCATATTTCACAAATTTCCCAATGGAGCATATACTTTCAATGAATACGGTCTCGATCTTGTGGGCCTAACCAATCTAGGTACACATGCAGTAGATACGAAAGGACATGCTGATCCGAATCAAATAATGTCCCAAACAGAAATGTACACATGTACTAATTTCCGAATCAATCAACACATAAGCATTTGTTCATAACAGTATAAATACCTGGGATAGCGTTCGCAATATTTTGAGCATTTTCTGGGATGAGTGCAATTACTCTATCCTGAGTAGCAATTCCTACCACTGGTACGAATCTAGCTGAGGCAGAATATTTATTCCCATTGTTCAGTTCGGGGACAGTTCCTTACCATATGATCCATTTTACCACATCTATAACAAGCCTCAGAAATCTGGTAACAAACTCCTCGATGTTTTTACACTGGTGGTGGCAAAGGTTTTTGCCGTAGCGGCAATTGACGCTGGTGTCGTAAGACCTTTGCCATTTCTTGTACTACTCTTTCCAGACTATCAAGTTGGGCTGTGGAAGAACCTCCCAACCTATATGCCCTTAATTTATCCATACTCTACACAAACTCTTATTAAATCATGCCAAATACCGGGATGTCCAATACAAAAATAAGCACATAGTCACATTTGTACATAGACACGTCTTTATATTCTCATTTCACATATCGTACGCAATTAATCACATACGTAACAGATAATTGCATACTTATCAGATATCGCATGCTGAACATTTACTAAGTAATTATATACTCAAATCATGTTCATATTTCACATAGACACCCGTAGGCAGAATTGAATGCACATAAACAACTTTTCATGATTCATATATTCATGTATGTGCATTATAACAAAACAAACTTGTTGTACACATTAGTGTAACGATTCATATCTCATGTTCAAATCATGTGTGGTACTTCCTTTAGCGTAACATATCATGTTGGTCAAGCATATCAAGTTTCATAATGGAACCTCTGGTACCGGATAACATATCTCATACATAGGCCACGGTATTGTTTCCCCCGGGCGAGGGCCTATGCCACGGTATTATTTCCCCCGGGTTAGGGCCTCATGACCATAAGCCACAGTATTATGTCCCCTGGGCGAGGGCCTCCGCTAAGGATACCACAATTACGTTCAAGGAAAATTCGGCCAATCTTTCATTCATACAAAACATGGCATCTCAGAAACTTATCATTTCATATCAACAGAAAATAATTATAGTTAAACATAACCTTACAGAGTTATTACTTACCATCTGATTAAACTTGCATTATACTTTATACAAAAGATTCACAAGTATGCATATACCAGAAAGCATACATATTCCCATAGTTTACAATGCAAGCAATTCACGAATTTATAGCACGTAACTGTTCATATCGAAACAATTAAGCATATTCTTGATGCCTTCCAGATTCATTCTTATCACATGAATGCATCCTAGATCTTATCTAGACGCTTATTGCTCTTTTGGACAAGTGTGTGAGTTATTAACTCGTGCTCTGATACCACTCTGTCATGACCCGAACCCGCCCCCGTGGGTTAAGGACATAACCGGCCAGTAATCATGGGATTACCTACGGCCTCAAACCAAACCAAACGTATTTTAACAGAGTTCATGGGGGCCAAACGGAAGCAATTTGAAACTTTGTCCATAGAGCCGTGCTTATATGCACATCATTACATACCTATGTTAATAACTCACATCAGAAAATGGAATAACATAAAATTCTGTACAAACCGGATCACTCGAATCTAAGTCAGCCAAACGAAACTATATACAGACACATTCAAAGACTCCGCCAACCTGACAAAATATAAATACATAACGAAAAGGCGAAGACGTGTCTCGTGCGTGAGACGCAAGGGCTGACTCTTCAAAAACTCTGACTGTTTCTCACAATATCACCGGGGCTGGTTTTGGACCTCTCTTGGCTCACCTACAAACACATGAATGAGTGTGAGCGAAAGCCCAGTGAATAATATCAGATAAAAAAGATATACAAACAATATGTAGAACAACATACTTCAAACGGCCTTGGGCCCACTTTATATCATATTTCCATTTATCATATACATACACAATTTAAGTCAAGTAACTATGGTTCTAAACATACTGGCCCTTGGCCCATTTATCTTCCATTCATGACAGACTATTATTCATTTTAAACTTATCATTCTTATCAGACTATCATCTACATCAACTGGCCTTTAGGCCTTTCAAACTTTCATTCGTGTCAAAACGGCCTCTGGCCCATTCATTCATGTCAATCGGCCTTCGGCCCAATCATTCATCAATCGGCCTTCGGCCCAATCATTTATGTCAATCGGCCTTCGGCCCAATCATTCATCAATCGGCCTTCGGCCCAATCATTTATGTCAATCGTTTGTCCATAATTCAAACTAGCAAAATTATAAGGGAATAAGCAATTGGACAATTGACAAACTTCAAAATATCGATACTACTCACAGTGATCGGCTTGTGGATTTGCCCTGGAGCTTGACCCTACATATTTCATGAACACACAAGGATCACTAACAGTTCAATCCGTTCTTTAATTCACATATTGCTCTTTAGGCTTTATTCCTATCTCATTAACTCATTTACAATGCTTAACATATGCCTAAGAGTGCTTACAAGTGAAAGAGAATGGAAAATACAACACAGAATGCATTTTCAGAATTTCAGGAAACTGGGTCCCCGCTCGAGCGGACCCTTAAGCTTGCAAAAGTGCTGGTTACCTCAAATCCCCGCTCGAGCGTGAACTCTGCCCCTCGAGCGGACTGCCTGTCTACATAGCTCCCCGCTCGAGCGTCAACTCCCCCGCTCGAGCGGGAGCCTTGTCTGCCAAAATGCTGGGAGCTCGAATTCTCCGCTCGAGCGGCACTTCCCCGCTCGAGCGGGAGTCAAAATTCTGGAAATTCCAGGTTGTGTTCTTGAGCTCCAATTCGATTTTCCAGCTACCTTACTTGCATGCAATGGTCCAAATCTCAAATATAATCATACTAACATGGCACCAATGCAAGATTATAACATTATGAGGCTTAATTTCACAAATAAAGCACATGCATGCCCCAATCTCCCATCAAACTCATTTACAATATACAAATTCATGCATTCAAGCTCCCATTCATATAATTTGTACATGCATGTGATGAATTAGCCACAATCTCAACTTAGATAACATAAATGGTGATCAAAACATAAGCTCCAATTTAAATTGCACATGGATTATACATCTTCATGCTCAAACATGCAAATTCAAGGTACTTCCTTACATGCATGCACATATTAAGCTTCAATTCAACAAAACCAACCCAATTCCATTTCAATCTTACTCTTGATCACCAAATTAGCTTGAACACACAAAATTACAAACTATAATTCAAGAATTACTCACCTAGAAGTTTTGATCTTTTAAGCTCTAGTCAATTCTTGAGCTAAATCTCCAAAATTTCCAAGCTTTAAGCCAAACCCTCAATCTCCTACTCTCTCTTCTTCCAACCGACCCTCTTCTCTCTTCTTTGAGTTTATCATCAGTAAAAATGAGGCTAGGGAGAGAGAGATTGAGTGTTTAAAGCCTTGACAACAAAACCCACTAAGGCCAACATTAAAATAATAAAGTAGTTGGGCTCTAATTCATCAATCTAATCAGTTTAATATGACCAGAATCAATTTCTAATTAAATTTCACTGTAGGCTCTAAAAATTGTGCCAATCACAATGGCGTAATCAATTTCAGGTTCTGTGGCCAATAGGGCCCTCAATTTAATTCCCAAAGCAGATTATTCAAACAGATAGAATTTCAAAATCACATATTTTCATATAATGGCACACAAAATCATATTAAACACATAATCATACTCACATCAAGGACCGATTAACATATTACGGGACAGGGGTATCACACTAGGGGCAAGTTCGGACCTAATTAGACTGTCCTTATATTATCAAATCAATTTGGTCGGGTGGAGCTGTCATTCTTATGGACCTAGATGGCTTTGAATTCTCCCAGCCAATCAAAATGGACAAGTTGAAGAAATACTACCCTTGAGTGGGTTGCTAGGCCGAAAATCCGAAAGGGCGACCTAGGCAAAAGTTAGAGCACAAAAAATTAGAAAAAAGAAAAACTGAGCTTGCAAGGTTGAAAACCCAGAAAGGGCGGCCTTAGCAAAAGTTAGAGCACGAAAGGAGAGTGTTAATACCCGAGTGAACCCGAACCGAACTATGTAAGGCTTGATTCCCATCTTCGGGATATGTAGGCAACTTCATTCTGAAGTCCAGCCATAAACACTTCCAAATCAACTGTGTCCATGAGATTGTTCTAGTCATCTTTGTATTTTCTGCATCCAAGAGTTCGGTTGTGATCTCCAGTGCAGTGCAGTGCTCTTCAGACAAGGGGCAACTTTCCAGTTATTGGATTCGGGGTGGTACATCTCAAGGATAGATTCTAAGTGTGTCCAGTTCTGATCCTTATCGAAAATGGTTTTGAAAAGTTTTAATAAAAGTTGATTTTGTTCAAATTAATCTTTTTACAACCTAGACCATTTTTGGACCAAAAGGAAAATTTTCAATGCCCACAACCTTCAATTTCATTGATTTCAATACAGAGTTCCTCGACTCTTGATAGAAATCGAAGTTGCTTTTTATTACATTCAAAAGGAAAACTTAAAAGTACAGATTAAAGTAATAAACTTGGAGCATCGATAAGTCAGGTGTTTCTACGCCCCCTCCCAGAGCTTGTGAAAGCTTCAGATGCTAAAGTAGGCCCGGTTTGTGCCTTATCTTCAAGCCAAGCTATGCATTCGCTAGAAAGGGCGCAACTGAAATTGGAAGCGGGAGCTAGAAGTTCTCTTGGCCTCCATACAGTGGGGTACCGAGCTAGTTGTGAACCTCAGATTGGAAATGGAGTCGGGTAATCTACCCCATCTTCTGGGTAAATCTGGTCATGTCTGAACTGACGCCTGAATCAGAATGGAAAGTAAAAGACACAGTGTGTCAAACCAACCAACTGAATGCCAAGCTGTCGAGACATGCTGTAGCTTATCTCGGGCAGATCAAACCAGGGGCAATGCTAAGCAATGTCAACAGCGGATTTGTTGCACATCCAGTGGCACCACCACCCCTCATTCGAGAAATCAACTAGCCGTTGGCGAAAGAAATAGCTACGTGTTGAATACGCAGGGAAAACGTCCACTACTTTCAACCTATACATGAGCCATACCTGGGGAGGGATGAAAAATAAGAGAGATTAAAGAATAGAGAGGTATATGTGGAGAGACAAGTGAGAAAGGGTTTTGAGAGAAAAACAGAGCTTGAGGGTCGAGTGAAGTGAGAAATACATGTGAGAAGGGTGGGAAACATTACCTGTAAGAGTAGTGGACTTCCTGCGAACTTGGTTGTCTCTCGATGATGGAAAGCATCCTAGCCCGTTAAAGTTTCGGCTAGTCTCAAGCCAATGCAGCTCTTGCCCTCTGTAGACACCCCATTTTTGACCGTCCTCAAGACTTGGACGTCACCATTTGAACACTCGGTGATTATCCGTGTTTGTGTTCGTCTCGAGTTCCCGGAGGCCTTGGCAGCGCGCCTCGTCTCAGGACCTCTTGACTCGACTGCTTCGTGTATGGTTTTGGCACCAAACACCTGTGTTTTTTCCTTGAAGGGCAGGGAATGGCTTGTTGGCCATCCTCACACCCCACCGGCCCTCCCCTACCATCACCGGCTGCATATGTGTACCACCGGCCATGGTTTCTTAAAAACAATGGCCGGTCGGCACTATGTTTAGCCGACCGGCACTTTATTGTGCCGGTGACCTATTTGGTTGGCCGATGACCTTTCTGCACCCTTTGGGGCATGGTGCATGCCAGCTGTGCCAGCTGGAATGCACCCACACCACTCCCCATGCACGGGGATGACCCCTTTGCACCTTTGAACCCCCAAACCTTCTAGAAGGTTGAACCCTTTGGCCAAGCTTCTTGGAGAAGCTTGGCCAGCTGTCTTAGCTTCTCCAAGAAGCCAAGACCCCTTTGCACCTCTTGACTCTTTCTCCTTTGCTTAGCCACTAAGCTTCTTGGCTTTATTTTGCCTATATAAGCATCATATCTCTCCCTTTGTTTAGAGGTTGGCCATTCTTGAACAAAAAACCAGAGCTTTGTATCTATATATCTGTCATATATCTCCTCTCTCTAGATTTTCCCTCTCTCTCCTCTTGTGTGTGTGTTTTTAGGCTTAAAAGTGTAGTTTTACTTTACTTTTGCACTCACACACACACTATCACACCTTAGCTCGAGATTGGGAGGCTTGGAGGGTTGATTCTTGAGCTTTTGGACTGGTTTTGATCAATAGAGAGTGGCTGGATCATCTGTTCTTCAAGGTTTCTTCAAGGGTGAGCACTTTACTTTAGTTTCCCATTTTTGCAACAAGTTTCTACCTGCCTTGTATACTGATTTGGGTCTTGTGTATAACATGAAAAAGTCTTATATTTTCTTGCTTTAGAACTTTCATTAAGGTCACTTTGTGGTTTGAGTGCAAACTCACCCTCTTAGGCCTTATTTTGGCCTCTTTGGTGCCTTTTCTTGAGGCTTTGTTTGCCTTGGTGTTTTGGTCTTCTCACCACTGAAAACCAGTGGGTTTTTAGTGGTGAGGAAGGTGGTTTGAAGTCTTGTATAGGGGAGGGACACCCCTCTCCCCTTTGTCCCTCTTTTGCCTTTGTTTTTGGCTCATAAGGGAGCATGCATACTTGGTTTGTTTTGGCCTCATTTCAGAGCTTATTTGGTGTTCATATGATATGTTATATCTCTGTTTTTGGTTGGATTTGTAGCCCTTAGCATGCATCTTATACTTGCTTTGAAATGCTCTACTTTGCCTAGAAATGTGCCATGTGTTTAGCCTTGTATATCCTCATGTTTTAGCTTGGCTTATTGAAGCTTTTGGTCATGATTTGTCATGTTTTAGGTCTGTTGGCCACTGATTTTGCCATGTGTGGCATGTTTGATGTAGTTGCTTTGCATTGTGGCTTGTGAGCCTTAAGGATGTGATCCATGCATATGCATTGGTTAGGTTATTTAGGTGATTTGGAATCATTCAACATGCTATTTCAGTCCACATGCCATGCCTATATGCCTCCATTTATCATCTATTTCATGTTTTGAAATGTTGGTCTCTTATGCCTTGAAATAGGCCTTGTGCATGCTTGTATGTTTAAGGTATTTGGGCTGCCATATCATGTGTTTTTATGGCCTTTTTTTGCATGCTAAACATCTGTTTTTGGTCGCTTGGTTCATGCCATGAGTGGTCTTGTTAGTGGTGGTGGAGTACCCTCTTTTGTGCCTTAGCTTTAGGCTCATAAACTTGCATGCTTGTATAGCATTTTGTCCATGATTTTGAGCACTTTTGGCCACTGTTTTGGGGTGGATTGAGGTCTGCCCCATTATGGTTTAAGTCCACCATTGCATGTTTACCACATGTTTGTTGCATGCTTGATTAACAAAGCCTTGTTACATGCTAGTTCCTTTGCATGAATTGTCCATGTTTGCATTACATTTTGCATCTTACATGCCTAGTATTGCATACTTGCCATGATATGTTGCATTGCATTTGGCATGCCTTGCATTTCATCTCATGTTGCATTTTGAGCCATGTTTGCATAACATGCATTGCATTGTTTGGTTTGGGGTGTCAAGCCAAATTGAGGGTTGAGAGGAGTTCATACTACAAGTGATGCAACTTGTCTCAACTCTCGGTCACCGAGGCCCTTGACCTTGACATGATAGGGTCTTGGTCTTCATTTGTGTGTTGCATGCATATTCATTGAAATGCAAACTTGACCTCTTAGGCTATCATGTACCAAGGTGCATAATTGATGGCCCAAGGATCAAGGGCCATGCTCTCTTGAGTCTAACACATGATAGGGAGCATGGCCATGCTTACATGTGCCCAAAATTCCATGCCATACACTGTCTGTCCTTGTTGCTGTCAAAAACCAGATTCTGCAGGAGTTGTTTGCCGACCGGCAGTAAAGAGTGCCGACCGGCAATGTATTGGTGGCCGACAACCTCATAAGCAGCCGACAGACATTTTACATGGCCGGTGGCCATTTCATCCAGCCGATGGTGTGAAGCAGTTTGCATAGAAGGTATTCTGGGACTTTGGCAGTCTTTGGAAAGGCAGGACAGTGAAAACAGAGGCAGCAGTGGTATGGTGCGGGTTTTCCGGGCAAGACGGATCGAGCATGCATCATTTGCGCACCCCGAGGCAGGGCTGAGGCCCCCCTTCTTTTTACATTCGATTTAATTTGATAATTAGAATTTTTGTAATAATTTATTCTGTATTTGGACTGTACTATTTGGACTGTATATTCTTTTGGTCCCTCCGTGTGAGGGCACATTTGTAATAAGTGTGTGTGAGTGGTGTGTATGTCTTCCAACCCCCACTTCTTTCTCTCTTTTATTTACCTGCTTATGATGGTAGATTAGGGCATATTTAAATTAGCATAACAGTATGATAGCATGCGTGCATCCATACATTCGTTTACATGCACCGGGCTCGGCGCATCATACTAACTGCATCGTATTTTCAATTCCAAATTGAATACATGCTACCTGTGTATTTCACATGCCATGTTTAGGATAGCCGAGCCTGTCTAGATTGCATCTTTGCCTGTGTTGCATTAGCCACTTAACATGAACTAGGATCATGCATTTGATTACTAACTGGTTTCTGTTTTGGCTTGGAATACTAGGTGAGCTGTTATGCTTTAGCATACTGCATGCGTGTGAGTGTTGCCATAAATAGCATGATTACCATGAGGCTAGCTGCTTATGTGATACAATTGCTTGAATGCCTGTGGATGGAGGTCGAATTGCTTGAATTGGGATAATGCATTAAAACTGTGAGTTTTAAGCCCACTAGTTAGCGGCAAAACCATCTTTTCTGAAAGCCCATTTGAGGGTGGCAAAACCTGCATTTTAGCCTACTTGCGAGTAGCAAACCATTTTCAAAACAAACATTAAATGTTTTGTTCCAATTTAGGCGATTTGGTCTATACTTGTTTGCTGTGCGCATAACATAGTAAATCTAGGCTAATAACCGGAATAAGAACACATAACGTTTTCAAAACAAGATATCACGGTTAGTAGAGGCCGGTCTTCGGACCGGGCGAAAGGGGGTGCTCATAGCTGACCTTCCCCGATCGTACCCAAGCTCCCTAGCCAAGACAACTTTGGTGATGACGGACACGTGGCCTTTGGCACCGAGTCAGGGTTTCCTAAATTTCCCCATTAAAAAATATTTAGGTGGCGACTCTGTATCTGGCAAAGCAGTCCATGTTTGGCACTTCTTTTCAAAATCTATTTTTTTTTCTCAAAACGATTTGCCAGAGTTGGACTCTTTGGTTCAGATTAAGAACCGTAACAAACAAAAAGGGAGTCCGAACTGTAGCATGAGGCCCACGGGCGCGTCTACACCCTCTTTCAAGCCTTGGGCAACTTCGAACAAGCGAATGCTAGACCCTCCGAAGCCGGGGGCAAGTAGAAAATTAGCCAACATACACAAGCAGAGGGCATGCTGTCGAAAACCTTGCCAAAGACGGTCGTTGTGGTCGTTGGCATCAGAAAATCGATGAATCAAGCTGGGAATATTCAACTCCCCATTGTGAACTAAAGATCGAGCATCATGTAAAATGAGCCCACACATTCTTCCTAAAGCCTGGATGTGGCCAAAACGTGACTGGGGCAAGATTTCCTTGCCATGCTGGAATTCCATCAAAACTTGGAATTCTTCAATTGCCGGACATATCTCTTGTCCCCCAATGCTGGAAACATGTGTGACTAGGTTCCAATATCTAGCCGCGACATGAAGGAATGGAAAACACAGTGGGGTATGACTTAGCGGGAATAGTGCATTTATCCCGAAACCCCAGAAATTTAGCTTTTCCGAGCCATCTAAAGCTGAAATCCAATCCGAGAGTTTTTCGACAAAGAATGGCTCTATTTGGGGCAAAAACAGAGCTGGAATGAAGAAACCACGAAGTTGGAGCTTTGTAGAAAATAAGGCAGTGAGTGGAGGCCAGGTGTCAATGTTTCAGAGGTTCTGCGCATTGATGGCCGGCAGGGGCTCATCAATGGCCGGCAGGGGCACATTGATGGCTGGCAGAGAGGAAATGATGGCTGGCAGGCCATCCTTCATGGTCGGCAGCCTCCCTTTCAGGCTCACTGATCTCCTTTGTGAAGATTCAATTGCTTGCAACAGTTGTATTCCGTTATTCGTATCTTTTGAGGTCCTATTTTCAGTCCTTTTGGGCTTGAGCATGTTTATTTAAGCTATAATCGTCTAGTTTTGCTTATCGAGTTGTATTTACATTGATTAGACTGTCAAGTTCTTGTCTTGCTTATCGAGTTGTATTTGTATTGATTGTCGAGTTGTTGCTTTGTTTATCGAGTTGTTTTCCTCTGTTTGTTATTTTAGTTGTTGGTCAGTTCATTACCTGATTAGGACAATGCTAATGGAATGCACGGTTTTCAATCAAGACCGATCTCATTTCCTTTTATGCTATGTGATGGTATGCGATAATGCTCAGAATGCGAAATATAACACTTTTTAATCAAAAGCTGTTTTCATTTCGATCATGGTCACTTTTTGCAAAAGAGTACAAGTTTTTAAAGAAATAAAACTCGTCTGAACTGTACAAAGTGCCAATACTACTAGCAAAAGGAAACTAAGTCAGAAACATAGATAGATCAGCACTAGCTATCTTAGGCTCGAGAGGCCCTCTTTATCCTTTTCCTCGGTGGAATGGACTCTGAAGCACTGTTTCCGTCGGCGCCACTCTCTGAATCCGAATAAGAGTGTGAACCGAAACCCTCCTTAGCCTCCATAGCCTCACCACTAGAAGAATCCGAGCCGGCGTCGTCGTCTCCATCCTCAGATGACTCCGACCGTAGACTCATAGCCTCCTCAACCTCGCTCATCTTATCATCATCGTCACCTAAGATGGGCTCTGAAGGGCTGCTCCCGTCGTCGCCGCCCCTAGCTCTTCCTTGACTGTGTACCGGAGCATGTCTCCCTCTCCTCCCTACTGCTGGAGGAGGTGTTGAAGGTCCTGTTGCGTCTGCTGCTGCTGCCATTCGTAAAAGTGGGACCTAAAAAGGCAGATGCTATATATCAGCCATAGTAAGTGTCTTAGATGCAAGAGTGATGAGCAGAATAGATACATGCAGAGTATGAAAGCAATGTGAGAATGCATTGTGTCAGATGTGATCAATACATGCAGTGCATCAGTGCAGGGTGAAGAGGTGTTCAGTTGAGATGTTAGTTTCAGTATATCAGGAGAAATATGATGACCGCAATGCAAGAAAACTGAAAAGTTTTACCTCAATGCCATGGAAGCTGAGTGTCAACTCCGTCCTCGAATGAGGCCAATATCTCGAGTAATCCATCAGCGTACTCTGTGGAGGGCTGCAAATACAAGTTGGAATGATCAGTATCTAGAATGAATGAATGTCTGAGCATTTGAGCAAGAATGTAAAATGAAATGAAGACTGAAATGCATACCGAAGGCGCGTCAAGCGCCCTGACATATCTGTGACCAGGCAATGGAGACTCGATCGAAATCTAATAGGCCGCTCTAGAGTACCGCCAACCTGTCAGCTCGGTCAGAAGCTCTGGCCAACCAGCCCTCCGCCCTGCTTGAGGAATCCCTCTACCTCGGGTTGTGCTCACCCGACTCACTCTGTATGTCACCCTCACGGCAGGAGCTCTCACTCCATTGGCCCCGCGAACGCCGATCAGAGGCAGCATCAAGTGTGTCTGGATGAAGGTTGAATAATCGCCCTCTACACGGAAGTAATCTGCCTCCAGCCTTACCATGAACTGGATCACCTCTTCGACAGACAATCTGTGCAATACTCTCATAGATACTAGAGGCGCCATTGGTATGAATGGGGCAGGCAGGCCCAAAGTCTGGCGTGTGAAGCTCTCGCCCAAGAACCAGACGCGGCAAATCAGGCCCTCGAGGATAATGTGATGGCGGGTGACGACCCGAGCTGTATCATACTGGGCTCGAAACCCTGATGGTAAAAAGGCCCAAGGCTACAATGTGATCTGAAATGGAAATGAACAGATGATTAGTTGCTGTTAATCGTTAATGTGTGGATTCAAAAGGATTGAAAAGTAAGACGGCTTTGTTATTGGGTTACCTTATGCACCGCAACCACATCAAAATACTGGCAGAAAAACATGAAGTTTTCCCGGGTCCCACGGTGGAGCAGGCCGTCGTATACCTGAGAAAACGAGACAGTCGCTAGAACCTCCTCTATAGGCTCTGGAGCAAGATCCGGGAAGTATGCGTACACCCATAGCTGCAGGGAAAGTGCAATGGAATGCAATCAATATAGCATGAACAGATGCAGAACATGCGAAGCAGAAAGCATATAGTATGAGCAGATACAGAAAATGCGAAGTAGAAAGCATACAGTATGAGCAAATGCAGAAAATGCGAAGCACAAAGCATACAGTGTATGAGCAGATGTAGAGAATGCATAACAGAAAGTACATGTGTTGAACAAATGCAAAGCAAGAAATGCTAAGTAGAAAATGTAAAGCGAAAAGGGGAAACTAAATTGTGCACCTCCCAAGCTCAGTAGTAGCCTGCAATCAAGCTCCCACTCATGCGAGAATCCGAGCTCATATATCCATACAAAGTGGTGAGGTCGGCTCCACCCCAATCATAGAATTGAACTCGATAAAGCACTACCAAGGTGCTTAGCAGATATAGGCCCATGGTATTCCACCTGTTCGAAAACAATGTGGTACCGAAAAGGAACATGAGAAAACCTCTGGCGTATTGCTCTGTCGCCTCGATCATCTCGGGCTCAATCCCTCTGAATTGCTCGTCAAACCAGCTATACCAGACCATGCCTGACCGGAGTGTCGGTGGATGTACCCCTAGCAGCGTGACCCATGCTACCTCCCACTCCCACATGTCAGGGTCGAGAGGGATCGGATCACCCTCTACGCCCAAGCCGGTGATCATGGCAAATTCGTAAGGGGTCATCGTCATCTCTCCCATGGTGGAGAACTGTAAGGAGTTGGTGGTGTCCCACCACCTCTCCACTAGAGCCCCTAAGAGAGGACGGCTCGCTATAACCCGAGTCAGGCTGGAGCAGAAGATACTAAAGCCTGTCTCATCAATAATATCACGAACTCCAACTGGGAGCTCGTAGTACCAGTCTCGAGCGGTCATCGTGCCATAGCCTCTGAACGAGTGGGATCCGTCCTGTGATAATGCATGGGATGAAAATAGTTCAGGCGATGAAAAGTACAGTCAAACGGGTCAAGCAATGATAGTACAGTTAGATCAAGGCAGTACATGAGATGCAATCAGATCAAAACAGTGTAAGAAATGTAAACAGTTAAAGGTAATACTGCAAAAAAGACAGTTTTCGTACCTCTATGGCGATGGCTGACAAATGAGACGCTGGGTCTCTCAATAGGAGGTCGTTTGGCACATCCTCAGCAAAGTCAGTAAAAGGATTTGATACTTCCTGTGGTAGGCACTATGTGAGTCTGAGGATGATACCTCGCTGGATCGAAGGGGCGTATACTCAGCGGTAATGGCTCCGGCTCAGCCTCTGGCTCGGCCTCAAAGTCTGCCTCGAAGTCTACTGGAGGAAGCTCAGGAAGAGGCCCGTCATGAGGAACATCATCCGCCATCTGAAATAGGTGCAAAAATGAGCAGAAAATGAGGGAAAATGCAGAAAAATGGTGAAACTTTGAAAAAGTCAACCCTAGGAGAGAGGAAAAGTCAAAGAAAGTCAAGGCCGGGAAAAGTGTACGAACCTTGAGAGGAACTCGAGGGAAATGAGCCTAGAATGGTGGAAATAAGGAAAGAATTGTCAAAATCAAATTCTGATCGGTTCAAAGTGAAGAGAACAAGAGGGTTTTAGCGAAGAAAATGTTTTTAGGGTGTTGGAAAATGCTTGGAATGCGTGGATCTAAAGAGAAGGAGTACCTAGAGAGCAAAAAGAAGGAATTTCGTGCAAGGGTTTGTGGGGAAATGAAGTCTAAAGTTGTGTACTTAAAGACCCAAGTGTGAAAAGTCAAATTTGCCCAAATCTGCCATCGATGGTTGGCAGTGGTGCACTGGTGGCCGGCAGGGCACACCAGTGGCCGACAGGTGGCCAGCGGCCTCCTCTGGTGACCGGTAGGGCTCCACAAGCTTCCCCTGCATTGTTGGCTCTGTTTTGTGTCCTTGGATTCCAAGCAGTGCAAGGGGTGTTTAGTGTTTGATTTAGAATGCCTTCGCGGAAGCTCAGAAATGCGTTTCCAGTGCACGATGGTCGTCACTCATCAACTTAAGCAAGTTGTATCCTTTTTAACATATTGTAAATCTTCCGAGAGGTAAATCGAAAGTTGCCTTTGAGTTATTTTTACCAAACGTGCTTTTGTCATTGCATAGAATGTGTGTTTCTTTGCCGTCGCATGGAACATACGTTCTAAATTGTTTCATAGAAGATGCATCACCATGTTTGCTTAGAATATGCATGATTGCATTGAATATGCATTGTTGATTATTTTGCATGGAACACGCTTTTGCTTGCGCCACATAGAATATGCTTCTATTTTGTTTCTTGCATGTTGTGCATAAAACATGCCTCTGACGTTGTGTCCCAGTTATTCGTCTTGCATAGAACATGCATTCTTATCGCATCATACTTGTTAAGTGTCTTTCTCTACATGCACGATATTGTATGTACAGTTCATTCAGGGATTCCGGGTAAGATCATTCCTGCTCCTCGTTGAGCTCCTCGTTGGTTAGAAACATTCAGGTACGCCCGGTGTTTACACCGACTCCTCTTTGGTTAGAAACATTGGACGTGTGCCTGATGTTTATACTACCCCCCGGTTAGAAGCGTTTGGGACGTGTGCTTGATGCTTATACCACCCTCTTTGGTTAGAAACATTGGGACGTGTGCCTGATGTTTATACCACCCCCCGATTAGAAACGTTTGTGTCACGACCCCAAACTGCCCTTAGTAGAATGGTGCCGTGATGGCCAGCAATCCGAGATTACCAAAGGCCAACTTACAAAGATCACACACAATCAGAGTTTACATATGGGGCTAACATGTGCGGAAGCAATATATTTAAATCTAAATAGTCCATAAGAGCCGTGCATAAGTCAAATGAAAATGGCATACATCTTTACATAGCTTTACAACTTGAATACAACAATATAAAATACATATTACATCTTAACAAAAGGGCTTCACAAGCCGACATAAACAAAATACATGAAATACAAGTCAAGAAACATAATCTTCATGGTTGCCGACATCCTAGATGCCGACCTAACATGCATACAAAACATCGGGCACAAAACACACATCTCGGCGAAGCCGACTTCTTGCTTGTTACCTACAAATATATATAGAGAGGGTGAGCTTGGATACTCAGTGAATGGTACAAGTAATAAAGGGTTTAATGAATGATTCCCGAGGTCTCGTCAAAACAATACATATATCATAGCTTGTTCAAAACATGTACTTGGCATAACTTGTATCTAAACATGTACTTGGGGTGATGACATTCCGAGCAAAACAAAAGCATAACCTCGGCATCGAGCACACCCGTTCACAGTCCGTCGGTGGCCGATATCTTAACAAGGGTGCTACTTGGGCTTAACGTCCCCTAGCACGAAAGGACGGTGCTACCTGGGCTTAAAGTCCCCTAGCACGGAAGGACTATGTTACTTGGGCTTAACGTCCCCTAACACGAAAGGACGGTGCTACCTGGGCTTAACGTCCCCTAACACGAAAGGACGGTGCTACCTGGGCTTAAAGTCCCCTAGCACGGAAGGACTATGTTCCAAGAATGTCATCCAAAACAAAGTTTATACTTGATACATAAAATAAGGGTAATCATTCATACTTGATCAAATACTTGTCAAAACAAAGCGAAGCAAGGCTTATCAAATCATGATAACGTAGCTTTATTAAAAATACCACTCACTTAGTTCTTGGGGCGTCGGGGTCAAAGCAAAGGTCCAAGTCCTACAAACACATAGCAAAGTCTACTGAATGCACTTCTCAAAACAAGTCTTACATGCATGCAAATGATCTCGGGAAAACATGCTGGAAGTCAGAACACTGTTTTACATGTCAGGAAGACATGTTGGGTACCAACCAGGTCTTAGCCGAGGTCCCACACCTCCTGGCCGAGGTGTGGTTACCTAGGCTTCGGCGTGCGGCTGCATGCCGAGGTTCATGCGAGACAAACTAAAGGTGTAAATGATCATGCAAGGTAGGCCAAGGTGAGATACGATGCTTGGCCTAAGTGTGAGGTTTAGGCAGGAGTGATCTCGGTGACTATACTTCGGGAAGTGAAGTCTGGAGATCCGGGTTTCCACCCGTGAAGAACATGAAGAACATGAGCATGAAGAACATGAATGAGATGAATGCCAAAATCATAACTTGTTTATACAAAATCTGGGTTTTCATGCTATGAGTTCAAAAACAGGGACCTGGGCACCCATACTTAAAGATCATATGAAAACAAACATGAAAACATGGATCTTGGCATGAGCTTTCGGATCAAAACATGACTTTTCTTGAAGAACACATGAATACTATTTTCTCTTTCTAAAACCGAACTTCAAAGCAATGCATGGCTTACAAATCATATTCAATCATGCAATGCAATAACATAAACATAAAGAACAACATGAGCAGATCAAGAATCTAACCTTAGAACACGGATCTAACGGTTCGATCTCTAGGGATCAAGCTCGGAACTCTACTCTCCCTCAAGAACTCCTCTCCCTCTTCTAGAGCTTCTCTCTCCTCTTCAAAACAAAGATATAACAAATGGTAGGTTTCTCTCTCTCTGCCGGCTGATTTAACACTCAGCTCGGACACGTGGCAACGGCTGGTTGGTTCTCCTCAAAAAGGTGATAGATTGACAAGACATGTGTAAGACAAAGCGTACTCAACAAGCTAGGTGGCAAGGCACTCCGGCAAGTGATGACATCGGCTAAGGACAAAGCTTCGGCAACTAAGATGACAATGACCTCGGCTAGGAAGGACAACACTTGACTAAGCTGTGCCACACCTTGGCCCAGATGTGCCACACCCCGGTCTAGGTCATACCACTCCAGGACAAGATCATTTCGGTTCAGAGATAACATCTCGGCCTGGATAATACACATCTCGGCCTTGGTGATGAACACCTCGGCCCAGATAGTGACATCTCGGCCTATATGCCTTGGTGGAGGTAGAGGTCAACCAAAGTGGTTCCAAAGTAGTTCTAGGCTTAAGATGACCTCGGCTTGGAATGATCTAGGCTTGACATGACCTAGGCTTAACATGACTTAGGCTTGTGGGTAGCAAAGAAGGAACAAAGCATGCAAGCAACACTTAAGCATAGCAAGGCAAGATTCATGAATGCAACCTAACATGGCAAATCATATAAATGCATGCAAGCATGACTAAGACATGAATGTGGGTTGTTACATCCTTCCCCCCTTAAAGAAGTTTGGTCCCCAAACTTAACTTACCATGTTCCCCAAAACAACTCCGAATGTCGGATTCTCATCCCTTCTTACCATCTCTAGCCTTTACCTTGGGACAATCCTTAATACGATGACCGATCTCACCGCATTCAAAACATGCTCCAGATGCCTGATGACAAACTCCAAAATGTCGCATCCCGCAACTTGTACATGTCGGCCTAGTGAGACCTTCCTGATTCGCATTATTGGGACGGTCCACCGTTGTCTTCTCCTCGGTATCATTCGGGTCTGCCTCTTCTTCGCGATTGTCGTAGGTCTGCCTCTTCTTCTGATTCCCTCCCGAACTCTGACTTCTGTTCAGGTTGGCTTCTGCCAGGATGGCTTTATCTAACACTCCAGCATACGTCGGCATGTTGAGCAAGTTTACCCGATCTTGTATTGGTCCTCGAAGCCCACTCTCAAACTTCCTAGCTTTTCTGTATTCGTTGTCGACCATGTGAGGTGCATACCTTGCCAGCTCGGTGAATGCACGATCATATTCAGCCACTGTTTTGCTACCCTGTGTTAACATCTGGAATTCTGTGGTCTTGCGATCTCGGACGCTGAGGGGAAAGTGCTTGTCATAGAATAGCTCCAAAAATCTGGCCCAAGTCAAGTCTGGATTGCCTTCTCGGATCATCATCCACCATCTACGGGCGTCGTCTTCCAATGTGAACGCTGCCAATGACACCTTCTGAACATCGGTGCTAGGAAAAACCTCAAACAGCTTCTCAATCTCAAGAACCCATGCTTCTGCTTTCATCGGCTCTATACCTCCTTGGAACTTCGGCAGTTTCATCTTCTTGAATTCTTTGATCAAGGTCAAGGTGTCGTTTCCATACAAAGCTGGCTGCGGCTGCACTTGTGGTACTGGAGGAGGAGGAGGTGGAACTGCATGTCGGCCATTTGTCTGCTCGGCCTGAGTGGAAGTGGTACCTGTGTTCTGCTGCCTTGCTTGTCTTAACTCATGGGCCAAACCTTCGACCAATCTTTCTAATCTGCCTATTCTGTCCTCGGAATGATCTCGGCCAACTGGAGGTCTAGCCCTTCTCATGATGCTAAAGGTATGCAAAAATGCGATTCTTAAAACAAGATGAGCAAATAAACATGTATGCAAGTAACAAATGATCATGCCGATGTAACAAATGCTGATGCCGAGATGATGCACACCTTGTCAAATAGCAAGCAATATGATGCAATCCTAACATCAAGTCTAAGGGAAATCCTATGCTCTTTAGGACTCAAAGTGTGTGACTAACGTACTATAAGGAACTTGTGCTCTGATACCATTCTGTCACGACCCCAAACTGCCCCTAGTAGAATGGTGCCGTGATGGCCAGCAATCCGAGATTACCAAAGGCCAACTTACAAAGATCACACACAATCAGAGTTTACATATGGGGCTAACATGTGCGGAAGCAATATATTTAAATCTAAATAGTCCATAAGAGCCGTGCATAAGTCAAATGAAAATGGCATACATCTTTACATAGCTTTACAACTTGAATACAACAATATAAAATACATATTACATCTTAACAAAAGGGCTTCACAAGCCGACATAAACAAAATACATGAAATACAAGTCAAGAAACATAATCTTCATGGTTGCCGACATCCTAGATGCCGACCTAACATGCATACAAAACATCGGGCACAAAACACACATCTCGGCGAAGCCGACTTCTTGCTTGTTACCTACAAATATATATAGAGAGGGTGAGCTTGGATACTCAGTGAATGGTACAAGTAATAAAGGGTTTAATGAATGATTCCCGAGGTCTCGTCAAAACAATACATATATCATAGCTTGTTCAAAACATGTACTTGGCATAACTTGTATCTAAACATGTACTTGGGGTGATGACATTCCGAGCAAAACAAAAGCATAACCTCGGCATCGAGCACACCCGTTCACAGTCCGTCGGTGGCCGATATCTTAACAAGGGTGCTACTTGGGCTTAACGTCCCCTAGCACGAAATGACGATGCTACCTGGGCTTAAAGTCCCCTAGCACGGAAGGACTATGTTACTTGGGCTTAACGTCCCCTAGCACGAAAGGACGGTGCTACCTGGGCTTAACGTCCCCTAACATGAAAGGACGGTGCTACCTGGGCTTAAAGTCCCCTAGCACGGAAGGACTATGTTCCAAGAATGTCATCCAAAACAAAGTTTATACTTGATACATAAAATAAGGGTAATCATTCATACTTGATCAAATACTTGTCAAAACAAAGCGAAGCAAGGCTTATCAAATCATGATAACGTAGCTTTATTAAAAATACCACTCACTTAGTTCTTGGGGCGTCGGGGTCAAAGCAAAGGTCCAAGTCCTACAAACACATAGCAAAGTCTACTGAATGCACTTCTCAAAACAAGTCTTACATGCATGAAAATGATCTCGGGAAAACATGCTGGAAGTCAGAACACTGTTTTACATGTCAGGAAGACATGTTGGGTACCAACCAGGTCTTAGCCGAGGTCCCACACCTCCTGGCCGAGGTGTGGTTACCTAGGCTTCGGCTTGCGGCTGCATGCCGAGGTTCATGCGAGACAAACTAAAGGTGTAAATGATCATGCAAGGTAGGCCAAGGTGAGATACGATGCTTGGCCTAAGTGTGAGGTCTAGGCAGGAGTGATCTCGGTGACTATACTTCGGGAAGTGAAGTCTGGAGATCTGGGTTTCCACCCGTGAAGAACATGAAGAACATGAGCATGAAGAACATGAATGAGATGAATGCCAAAATCATAACTTGTTTATACAAAATCTGGGTTTTCATGCTATGAGTTCAAAAACAGGGACCTGGGCACCCATACTTAAAGATCATATGAAAACAAACATGAAAACATGGATCTTGGCATGAGCTTTCGGATCAAAATATGACTTTTCTTGAAGAACACATGAATACTATTTTCTCTTTCTAAAACCGAACTTCAAAGCAATGCATGGCTTACAAATCATATTCAATCATGCAATGCAATAACATAAACATAAAGAACAACATGAGCAGATCAAGAATCTAACCTTAGAACACGGATCTAACGGTGCGATCTCTAGGGATCAAGCTCGGAACTCTACTCTCCCTCAAGAACTCCTCTCCCTCTTCTAGAGCTTCTCTCTCCTCTTCAAAACAAAGATATAACAAATGGTAGGTTTCTCTCTCTCTGCCGGCTGATTTAACACTCAGCTCGGACACGTGGCAACGACTGGTTGGTTCTCCTCAAAAAGGTGATAGATTGACAAGACATGTGTAAGACAAAGCGTACTCAACAAGCTAGGCGGCAAGGCACTCCGGCAAGTGATGACATCGGCTAAGGACAAAGCTTCGGCAACTAAGATGACAATGACCTCGGCTAGGAAGGACAACACTTGACTAAGCTGTGCCACACCTTGGCCCAGATGTGCCACACCCCGGTCTAGGTCATACCACTCCAGGACAAGATCATTTCGGTTCAGAGATAACATCTCGGCCTGGATAATACACATCTCGGCCTTGGTGATGAACACCTCGGCCCAGATAGTGACATCTCGGCCTATATGCCTTGGTGGAGGTAGAGGTCAACCAAAGTGGTTCCAAAGTAGTTCTAGGCTTAAGATGACCTCGGCTTGGAATGATCTAGGCTTGACATGACCTAGGCTTAACATGACTTAGGCTTGTGGGCAGCAAAGAAGGAACAAAGCATGCAAGCAACACTTAAGCATAGCAAGGCAAGATTCATGAACGCAACCTAACATGGCAAATCATATAAATGCATGCAAGCATGACTAAGACATGAATGTGGGTTGTTACAGTTTGGGACGTGTGCTCGATACTTATACCACCCTCTTTGGCTAGAAACATTGGGATGTGTCTCCGATGTTTATACCACTCCCCGGTTAGAAGCATTTGGAACGTGTTCCGATGCTTATACCACATTGTTTTGGTTAGAACACTGGGATGTGCTCCGATGTTTATACCACCCTCCGATGTTTACACCACTTCCTTTTCTCCTCTCACGTGTGACACGCTAGGATGTGTTTTGTTTGAGCCCTCGGGCGCGCCCGACAGTCGCTTTTGGCCTTTCCTGTGTGAGGCGTAGTTAAGACTATATAATTTTCTTACATCTTTTCTGCACGAGGTGCGGTTCGGCTTGTGATTGTCACGCGTGGCTTGTTTATTTGCTTACTTCTTTTCGTGTATGAGATTACTGTACCTCGCCGGTTCGCTTAAAATGTGGCATTTTCTTTGTGCATAACACTTGCATTTAAATGCTTCATTACAGCCTCATTGCATGATCATAAGTTATGTGCTTGCATTGTGCATATCATTTGCATTTTGCCCCAGCCTACGGGCACCATTATGTATTATTATCTTGAATGTCTGTCTAAGTCTTACGGCCTTGTCAAAATGGGTCGTCTCTGGGCTTTGACATTCACTCATGTCATCTTTGTGACTCTAAGTTCTATCAAAGAGGGGCAACTATGGACACCCCATTTTTGACCGTCCTCAAGACTTGGATGTTCTTGCAGGTACATCCAGTGACGAGTTTGATTGCTCGTCAAGCGCTCAAAATCCGCGGCGGAACGCCACAGGTTTGAGTTTTCCAATCCCTACATCAATTCTATCTCATTTTTGGACCATGTTTTGGTCCTTTCAGCATGTTATTTTTGATGCACTACCGGCCATGGATTTTGGCCTGCCGGCCATCAATGAGCCCCTGCCGGCGACCAATGTATCAATAGATATTTTCTGATATTTTTATGCCAGCTGTTTGCACAGGTTGAGCCATCTTCTTGCACGTGTATGGCTGGATCTCTTTGAGGGGATTTTGTATCTTCTATATATAGAAGCCTTCCTCTTGCATATGAAGGGTTGGAAATTTTGAAGACAAAAAAATTTCTCTCTCAGTCTCTCTCTAGAATCCTCACTCTCTTGATATTTTATGCCTTAAAGCCTAAATTCTCTACACTCTTGCATGTGAGCCCTTCATCAAACTTGATCACCATTGTGTTGAGGTTGCTTGAGGTCCTACTTGAGCTCTAGAAGAGGATATTGGCTTGGTTTGACTTGCCTTTGTTGCCTAAATAGCGTCTTGTATTCAAGAGGTAGAACACTTGTATTTTAAGCCAAATTTAAATACTTGTTTGGCCATCTTTGCATGTTATTTTGAGGCTGCTTTTAACCTCTGGAAATCTCTATTTTCATGGACTAAAATATTGGTTTGAGGTTTGATTGGAGTTAGGGGTGGTCCACTCTTCTTGTAGCTTGCTTGTTAAGTTGTTGTGCCATCTTTCAAAGCTTTCTAAAACAACCTTTTTTTCCCTTTTAACCACTAAATTCCAGGGGGTTTTCAGTGGTAAAAACATTGTTTTGAGGTTCAAAATGGGAGGGGGTAGCCTCCCCTTCTTGTGTCTTGTTTGTAAGTGTAGATAGCTTAACATGTGAGCATGTTTTTCTAGCTATTTGTGACTTGATCTCAGCATGTTTTTGCTATTATTTTGGCATGTTTTAGCTCTTTTTTTGGCTGGTTTGGTCACTTGAGGCTTGCTTTGTATGCTTGTAGTGCAATTGTGCTTAATAGTCTAATTTGTGCTATGTGTTGGCCTTTCATTCTAGCCTTTTTCAGCTTACTTCAAGCATGTTTTTGGACTCCTTTTAGGCAATTTTAGGACTGTTTTGAAGTGTTTATACCTTTTGAGCTTTGTATTGCGTGCCTATAGTGCAGTGACCTTCACTAGTTTGGTGTTTTTGGCTTTTGAACATATTGTGCATGAGTTGCTTGCATGTTGTAGTACCATTTTGCATGTCATTTCAGTGTTGAAATATCTGCAACCTCTCTCATTTCTTCACTTTTTCATTTTCTTTGAGAGTTGGTTAGCCTTAAGGTTGTGTTTAAGCTTGAGATTGAGACTTGTGCTTAATGGTTTTAATCCTCTTTTGAGGGTTTCTACTAACCAACGACATCATCTCTCTCATGTCTTAAATCATCCTTTGGTTGACCCCTCTCTCATTAGAGGACACTCACCTTGGACTAACCGGTTAAAGAATGGATTGGTAATTAAAATGAGTAAATAAAACATGACAAGTAAAACTTGAGCAAGTTAAGCATTGTGTGTTTGCATTGCATGTGTTCAATCGGACGTTATATTGAGCACAAGGTAGATTGGAGCATTTCATACTCAAAGTGATGAAATGAGCCAATCTCCTTTGTCTTCATTGCCTTTGATCATTCATGACAAGGTAGTGGTATAGAGTCTTGTTTTGTGCATACAATGAAATTATACTCCTTGGATCTTTGGCCTTCATGCATTGAAAATGCTTGATTGGTGGTTTTGGATCCAAGAGTGCCACTCCTTTGATGTTTTGAGATGATAAGGAGGGCCACAGTACAAACATACCCTTGGAAAAACCCTCAATTTTTCTCTGTTTGTGCTCTGTTGCAGTGTGCTGACTTAGAGCACCAGTGGCCGGCAATGGCTCATTGGTGGCCGGAAGTGGCTCACCCTTGGCTGGCAAAGGCACATTTTTGGCGGGCAGGGGGCCAGCAGAAAGCATTCATGGCCGGTAGGCCACTGGTGCAATCTTTAGCATTGAATTGGTAAGTTGGAGCAGAAGGTTCTAGAGTGTAGTCAACTCTACAAACAGAGCCTATCAAGAGCAAATCGGAAGGCTTTTCGGGGCGAAAACTGAGTGCATGCATCCTACATTTCCTAAAGCAGAGCTGAGGTGGCGTAGTTCAGTGCTCTTAATGTTTAATTACTGTACATTTGTATTGTAATTTAATTAACTAGTTGCTAATTAGTTAAGTTTTGTAATAATTAAGTAGCTTAGCTTAGCTATTTCTTTATTTTGTTTTGTAATAATTAGTCTAATTAGTGTAATTAGATTAGTTAGCTTAGCTTAGCTCTTATTCATTTAGACCCTCCTTCGCAGGGGCATAATGTTGTAATAAGTGTGCGTGCGTGTGTGCATGTCTTCTAACCCCACGTCTTTCTCCCTTTTATTTACCTGCTTTTGATGGTTAGATTAGGGACATTTTCAATTAGCATACCCTATGCTCGCATGTTTGCATCCATTCATTTGTCTTGCATGCACCGAGGCTCAGCGCATCATTCAAACTGCATTGTCAATTCAATATACTTCTTTGAATACGTGTTTCAAAGCATGTTATCAAATTGTTGCATTCATATGCCATCTTAGTAGCCGAGCCCATTAATTTCATATTGCATGTGTTGCATTAGGCATCTTAACATAGTTAGAATCATGCATTGTTTCTAACTAACTTTTGTTTTGGCTTGGAGTACTCGGTAAGCTTTTACGCTTTAGCATGCTTGCATGAGTGTGATTGCCATATTACCATGTTTCACATGCTTGCCATGAGGCTACGTGCTTACTTGATAAACTGCATGAATGCCTGTGGATGAAGGCTTTGTTGCTTGAATTGGAACAATTCAATGAGTGTGAGTTTTAAGCCCACTTTGCGAAGTGGCAAATCATGTTTTAAAGCCCATCATGTTTGAAGGCAAATTCGCGTTTTAGCCCACTTGAGGGTGGGAAATTCAAACCATTTTCGAAAGCAAATATGAGTTGAATTCGTTCCAAGTCTTGCGATTTAGTCTATACTTGCTTGTGTGCGTCACATAGTAAAGTTAGCTAATAATCGGATAAGAACACATGAGGTTTATAAAACAACATATCATGCTTAGTAGAGGCCGATCCTTTGATCGGTGTGTGGGGGGGTGCTCATTTCAGGACCTTCCCCTCTCGTACCCAAGTTCCCGAGCCGAGGCAACTTTGGTGATGACGGACACGTGGCCTTTGGCACGAGTCAGGGTTTCCAAAATTTTCCAAAAACAAAATATTTAGGTGGCGACTTTGTAATCTGGCAAAGTAGTCCAGTTTTGGCATTATTTGATCTAAAATCAATTTCCCAAAATGATTTGCCGGATTGGACTCTTTGGTGTTTATCAGTCTCACATTGCACTTTGTGAGATTAGATTCAGAACCGTGACAGGAGTCCGAACTGTAGGACCAATTCGAGCTCTCCAAAAAGGGGGCGCGAAGAAAGTCGAGCTACACCTAGCTAACCACAAAATTGTGGACTTAGCTCAACCCATTTCATGAATAGCTCGGTACAAATTCCCCTCTTAGTGGGAATGAAGAGAATGGAAATAAATGTTGATTTAGAAAAATAAAATATCTAAAAATATTTTCCCTCTCTTTATTCTTTTTGATCTTTTTTTTTTCCCTCAATTTTCTCTTTTCTGGTTTTCTTTTTTCCTCTTAATTTTCTGCCATCAATTTTTTCTCTCAATTCTCTTCTCCTTACTTTTTTTGTCCTCTCTGTCTGCCTCTTTTATAGGCAATAAACTTCAATCAAAGACAAAAGAAAAAATGGTGGAGGAATGTGAATTCAAAAGGTGCACAGTAAAATCACTATGCACTTTATAATATAAAAATATATAAAAGGTATTATTGGCATAAATATATATACAAATGCCCAAAAAATATAAAAACGCACAAAAATATGTAAACTTATAAAATAACAAAATAAATGAACCAATAAAAAATATTTTAGCAAGCCAGATATGTCACATAATTTGGCCAAAACAGGTTTAAAACAAACAAAAAACAAGAATATAAATAGTGGGAGTGGAGGTCGATTTTCAAAGGGTACACAGTGACTTTATAATATAATAATATCTAAAATATTTAAAATACATTAGTTATATTAATATATGTACAGATACTCAAAATATTATAAAAACACATGAAAACATTTAAAATTATAAAATAATAAAAATGAATGGAGTAATAAAATATATTTTAATGAGCCAAATATGTAACATAATTTGTCCAAAACGGGTTTAAAACAATTTGGCAAAAACAAATGTAGGTCAGGATTAAAGTTTAAATTACATATTTCTACTGAGAATTTTGTGAGATAGCATATTTTTATTTTCGTCATCATGTAATCAAAAGAAAGCGCCCAAGTCTTAGGGCCAGTCAAAATGAGGTGTCTACAATGATGTGCTTGATGGACCCCTTAACTACTCTTATGTCAGCAACAACATTTTCGGCAGTGGGACTAGTGGCGATGACGACGGCCCTGGTGGAGCTGACATCCCACTACCCGTTGGGACAATAGCTTCAACCGCCTAGCTTTGCTTAGCTTATGCTCCACTTTTCCTTGTTTTTTTCTTCTTCTTTCTTTGTATGCCTTGTAGGAACTTTGAATGCAATATCTTGAATTGCCATGGGACATTTTGTAACTGCTTTTGTAAACAACTTGTGCCATTTGTAGCCTATATATGTATAAACACTCTTTTGCTTGTGGATGACTTCTGACTTTTTGCCCCACTTGCCTTACTTCGCTTCTGAATAATTATATACGGACCCAAACACCCTCTTTTTTCCCAAACTCTATAAATGCATTTTTGCCCCTATTCTGGCATTCTGAAACTCATCAGTTCACCTAAACTAGTTTCCTAAGAATCTGCCCACCAATACCATGGTCAGCAAGCCAAATGTGAATTCAGCCAGTTCATTCGGGCAAACCTTGAGTGAGTCTTGACTTTTCCATTTCTAAATGTATGCAAAAAGGTGGTACTTCAGCTGCAAACAACCCACAACCACCCGATGTTGGTATTTATATATATGGCTTTGTACGCCTTCCCTTACTTTCAAATGGTTTACAAACCCTCTCTTTCTTTCTCTTTTCTTTCCAGTGTATTTGAGATATGGGTTCTCCTCACTACTTGGGCTTTGTTGGCTTATCCGATGAAAGCTCCAATAATGTCGTCGTTCCTAACTTGCAAGTAATATGCTCAAGAACTCCTTCCAGTGGTTAGCGAGGTAGAAGCAGGCGTGTTCGTAGAAGAGAGGACCCATGAGCGGTCCCAGAGGAACCCACCGCTGACAACAGAAGAAGAGTTCGCAGTTATGGCAAAATTAATAGCCAATCCTTGAGCTATGCTCATGCCCGTGGCCATTTTTACAGATTTAGTCTGGCACTGACTCATAGGCTCAACCAAAGTTCCTTGCCCATGGGGTCTTTACTCCCTCATCCAATTAACTTCTTTGAAGAAAATACACTGACTTTGCAGTTCACTTCTTACTTGACACTGTTGGTTTTTACTTCTTTCTTCAATAACATGGCTTTCTTGGTTTTAGGATGACAACTTGGAATCACTTGCACCGCCCAGTCCAGATTCTTCGATGGTGAGTAGCAATGAAGAAGAGAACACGAGCACCACTTCTGGAGCCAAGGAAAACTCTAATGATCGTGGTGATTTCGGCGATGCACCAAGAAACCCTTCACACTCCTTGCAACACTAGAGCCTCGTTCCTACAACTTAGGCTACCTCTGGATGCGTCCTTTCCTCATTTTGCCCCTCGAAGGACTAGGGACGCATACTCATATACATAAAGAACTCGGTGCCTATGAAATAAGGATGTTTAGGACTTGCATGTCCTAGAACCTCCCCCTTGTGAAATATTGTTTCTTTGTAATGACTAGGACTTCCTCTTTGGCTTTGAAAAGCTCTAGTTATCCTCTTGTGTTTAATAAAAATCCTCTTACGTATCAATCAGCTTCCTTTGTTTGCATGGCTTGGTCTTCCGGGCACGTACTTCATATGTTAACTTTACACTGAGCCTGATTGCCACTAACTCTTCCCTCTAGGCACAAACATAGCTCCTTTGGACAAAAGTATGACTTTGCCCATACAAAATGTCCCTGCCGGTCACTTATTTAGGTCATCGGCTACAAAACTAATCAGCCGAACAAATGGTGGGTCGGTCGGCTGTTTCGCGATTTCTAGGGATAGTAGTCTTTTTGCCTCCTGAAGAGTTTATAAAAGCAAACTAACAATTTATTTGAACTCTGTACCATCTGAAAATACCTTCCCTCTCCTTTCTACTCTCTCTTTCTAAATTTTTTCCCTTCCTTTCCCAACATCCATGCTCATTTTTCTTTGAAACCACCACTTTCCTCTACACTTTGAACCAATTAGTTTGTGATTTGGTGGAATTTTGAGTTTTGCACCTTTCATTACATGTTTCACACATCTTGGCTCAACCTCTCACCCACTCCCTTTGGTTCCTCACATTTCTGTTTATTTTTTGGGTTTTTAGGTCCCTCAGGTGGACTTTTGGTTTTCTTCCTCCCTCTCCCTCATTTTTGGTTCACCCACACCTATTGTTTCTTGATGGACGTCGATATCCCTCATGGTGATGCTCCTCCTGTCTTCCCAAAGGTTGATGTGTCTTCTCTAGCCCCCAAGGACGACGTATATATGCTTGCCGAGGACATAGGTGTCCAAGTGGATGATCCAAACCTGGCGGTGGACAACATCCTTCCTCCTGTGTTTGGTCTTGAGCTACCATCCCCACATCTCAGGCCATTCGATCCAGCTACCTACCAGCTTGAAGTTCACTGCATTATTCATGGTAGCATGCTTACATTCACTAAGTTTTGGCCAAGGGTTGCTCCAGACGTGCTTCTTTAGAAGCGACAGTTGCATCTATCCACGGTGTCCAATTGGTAAGCCTTAACACCAAACTCACATACTTATTCATGTTTTCTCATATTTGCATTGTACTAATCAAACTTTCTTGCAACAAGACTGTGGACATGTGGTTTGGAAATACTCTTCTGATCCTGGGAAGTGCTCGAGATCCGTTGATGGTCACCTGAAAAGGAATAAACACTCCGGTCGGGGGTGCCAGAATTAGCACTCCGACGGACAAGTCAGTCTTCTACACTCAAGAATGCTTGTATTTTTAAAGTTAAGCATAATAATTCTCACCTACCTACTTCTGGCTGATGTCTCTTCTATTTATATCTTTTCTTCTTTGCACCTCGGGATTAGGTCCATCCCCCACCTCATATTCGGCACATTTTATAATGGGTCGATCTTCACTCGGCCCCTCACTTAATCGGTTATTTGGCCGAGTAGGGTTGGCTTTGAGCTTTCGAGCCAATTGTCGAGTGCTTTGAACCTTGACTCTATCAGATTCGACTATCCGGAATCTCTATGACTCCCGAATCTCGGCCCCCACAATTGCCCCCCAAGCATTCCACTAACGACAGTTGGCTGGAGTGTTTGGCTTCGAACTCGAAGAGTCAGAGCCAAAGTTCGGCGACTGACCGCATTCCAACGCAAATGTCTGTACACACGCTTCTGGGTTATCATTTCAACTTCCCGCCTCCTTGTACACTTCTATTTATTATGATTTAAAATTTCGACGTCTTTTCAAATACATACACGCTTTTAGATGCCCGTCGCAGGATTGCCTCCCGAACTACCTCTGCAACTTCCTACTCTTCTCTATCTCCTTCGCCTCTTGTAAGTTCTCTCCTTGTCTGCTTTGTTTTTTTGGCTTAGCATAATCCTATTGGTTGGGGGAATGGCGAAACATTTAAAAGATCTCCACTCACCGGATCGAATTTCTGGCTTCCGACGCCATTTTTCCATTCCTGATGACGTCCGTCTGTCATTTGTGGCAGACAACACCCTCGATATGGAGAGGGTTGATGAAACCACGATCGTCTTCCCTCTTCTTTCAATCGCAGAGGGTGGGGTCCGTTTCCCCCTTCACCCGCTCCTTAAGGCCGTGCTTTGCCATTGGGGGTTAATCCCTTCCCAACCCAACGTCAATTTCTTTAGGGTCGTGATGGGGATTATCGCACTAAACCGCCACCTTGGGCTTAACCTTGGCATTCCTGCTATTCGGCAGTGCTACGCCTTGGCTAAGTCTACTGGTCGGCACGGGCGTTATTTCCTTAGGGCCAAAGACACCGACCATCAACTAGTGACTATGCTTTCTAGCTCTGGGAAGCGAGTCGATGATATTATGGTCGTCGTCCAGGAAAACTGGGAATTTAGCGAAGGCGAGGATCGCCTTGATCGTATTCTTAGACGGAGGGGCGAACCAGGTGGCCGAGTATTTTCTTTTATTTATTTACTTGTTATATTTATAAAACCTTATTTTTGGGACCTCATGGTTTTGCTTTTGCAGGAAATGATTTGAAGAAAGTCTTGACCTCGACTGACGACGCCGTCCTTTCGGAAATCAAGACTGTGCTCAAGTATTTCGGCCGATCGAGTCTTCAGAAGCAAGGGAGGGCGGCCCATATTCTGCTCCGCTACGAGCTGACTTATACGACCTTTTCGGCGGCGGAAAACATCCCAATTCCGAAGGGTGAGGAGTTTCTTACTGCATTTATCTTGACTGATTTCAAAAATTTCAGGCAAGTCGGTTGCGAGGGATCAGATTCGGAGCGACCGGAAGTTGCTGAGGCCGCCGAGTCAGACCAATCTGAAACTGAGGCCGATGAGGCTTTGAAGTTAGCATTTGAAGAAGCCGGCCTCAGTTCGGCTGATCCTCTGTCCACCTTGGGTCAAGAAGACCGTCCGCTTGACGATATTTTTCACGGTCTGGAGGACCTGCCCGGCGCGTTTCCAGAAGACATGGTTGGGTTGAGCCTCACTAAACTTGCCAAGAAGGCGAACACGGAAAGGATGGTCGCGCAGCGAAGGGCGAAGGAGATTTGGGCTGCCGAATCACAGTCCCAGTCCTGCTTGCTTGTTATTGAGGAGACGGCAAAGAACGGGAGTACCGAGGCAGAACCGTTTGTGCAGGCAAGTGTTGAAGCTGAGCAAAGGGTGGAGAAGCGCCATGCTGATGTCGAGGTCGGCTCAGAAGAAGACCGTGCCGATAAACGACCTCGTTTGGAGGAGTCGGATGTGATTGTACCTTTTGTTATTTAGCCCAAGATAAAGAATATGCCGATCTCCTCCGATGCTTCGGTGATCAAAGATCCAGCGGTTGCACTCAGCTTGGCGACGTCCGTTTCACTACCTGCTGACGAGGCAGCTTTTCGGGCAGAGCCGGATCTGGTTGCAATTGGGTTGGCCACGCAATTGGCTCTTTTGGTATATAGCTGCACTTTGTCTTTTCTCTTTTATGCAAATATTATTTTGTTCTTAACTTCTTGTTTTGTAGGCCGTCAGAAGGATAGCCGACATGGGTCATCGCTATCACGATGCCGTCGAGCTAATTGGCCGTTTACAAGCGGAGGTTGAAGGCCAAAGGAGTAGGGCGCAATCGGAGGGCGCCCGTGCCAAGGCCGAGATGGAGAGAGCCCGCAATGCTGAAGAATTGAGATCAGTCGCCGAGAAGAGGGCAGATGCGAGTGACGACGCGCTTAAATTGGCCCAGGAGGCGATCTCTAAATTGGAGGCTGAGTTGGAAGAGATGAAGACGGCGAAGGAAATAGCCGACCTAAAGGCTTCCAGCGCATTCGATGTTAGAAAAAAATCTACTTTTGAGGAATATGTAGACGAAGTCCCTAAATTTGAGAATCGGGGATTTAAACACGATTGGCTCAAAGCCCTTGCTGCTGCTGATGTGACATTGGCTACGCCAATTCCATACGAGCAAGTGGATGTTGAGCCGCTAGAGTCTGACTCCGAGGGCTAATTTGGGCGGCTCTTGTTTTTTGTTTTAGGATCTGCATGTAATTTTCAGCTTTTTACAACTTTTTGTCTAGTAATTTTCATATGTAAAATGGTTACAATTTGTGCCCAATTTACTTAATGAAAATTCATTTTGTACTTTGTTGTTACTAATGAACGGAATTGTTTGGTTGCTGTTTTAGGTAAAACGTTTTGTGTACTTGCCGACTAGATGATTAGGCCGTTTAGATAGTTAGGCCGTTTAAAAAGCCAAAAATCAGTACATGAAGTGGTTGTGGCACATATCAATCGGCATGGGGCCAAGATGCTCGGCCGGTTAGATTAATAAATCTGCCCTTGCCCCAGCCAGTGCATGGACTTCAAGGCAGTCTCCCATAGTTGCCGTTTAGATAATTAGGCCATTTTAGCAAGACAGAACTTAGTGCATGAAATGGCTGTGGCACATATCAATCGGCATGGGGCAAAGATGGTCGGCCGGTTAGATTAATAAATCTGCCCTTGCCCCAGCCAGTGCATGGACTTCAAGGCAATCTCCCATAGTTTCCGTTTAGATAATTAGGTCGTTTTAACAAGCCAGAACTTAGTGCATGAAGTGGCTGTGGCACATATCAATCGACATGGGGCCAAGATGCTCGGCCAGTTAGATTAATAAATCTACCCTTGCCCCAGCCAGTGCATGGACTTCAAGGCCGTCTCCCATAGTTTTCGTTTAGATAATTAGGCCGTTTTAACAAGCCAGAACTTAGTGCATGAAGTGGCTGTGGCACATATCAATCGGCATGGGGCCAAGATGCTCGGCCAGTTAGATTAATAAATCTACCCTTGCCCCAGCCAGTGCATGGACTTCAAGGCCGTCTCCCATAGTTTTCGTTTAGATAATTAGGCCGTTTTAATAAGCCAGAACTTAGTGCATGAAGTGGCTGTGGCACATATCAATCGGCCTCCGTCGTTTGGAGACTGCCAAAAGCGTTACTGAAATTGCCTCAGGGTCGCTGCATACCCACAAATAAATGGGGTGATTTCGCACCAGTGGGGCCACTTATTCTTATTCAGAGTCGATTTGAACTAGCTTGGGGCGAGGGCGAATGTCAAACAGACTGTTCTTCTACAGCAGAGAAGAGGGACGAACGCTGGCTGAGCTAGATACTGCGATGAATCGTAGCAGTGAGCCTACGCATACAGGAGAAAGGACGTCCAAGGAAAGTGAAAAACGTCAACTTCCAAGCCGTCGAAGCAGATCACCCCGAAGAGAGAAGCATCAATGGGGTAGCTCCCCGCGATCACGACCGAGGGATGAGTCAGACGCGACGCCCCGACCATTCAGTTTTGCGATGTTCATGGGGAATAAACCGATGACTGAGGCAGATTCCACTGTCAATGATCCGCGTGTAGCGGTCAAGTTCGCTCGACAGATCTTTCCACCGGAAGTCCAACAATCGATGGTTGGACGACGAGATTTGGAAGTGTTTGCAAAAGGTATTCATGGGGTGGTGAAGGGGCTGTACACCGTCTACGAAGTCGGTATGCGTCTGCGCGCCGCTCGGCGGGAGATGGAGAAAATGGACGAACGGGTTCGTAGTTCAGAGGCTCGTGCGGAGAAGGCCAAGGGCGAGCTTAGGGAGCTTAGGAAGGTTAAAGTCGTCTATCCACATGCGGCGGGTCAATCTAACCCGATTGTGGACGAGAGGGTGACCCAACGGCTATTGAGTCATGCCATCGCCGACCGAGATACGGCAGGCATGTTTGCCGTACAAAATGCGAGGGCCAAAGGTTACGAGGAGGGCTTCCATGCTGGTCGGAAGGTTGGGATTGACAAAACGAAAGAGACACTTGGTGAGGAGGTCTGCCGATGCGGGAATCGGGGTTTTAAGCATTGTTGGATCGCGGCTCTTCAGGCCGCGGAGGCTCTGCGAGCAAAGGGTGTCGATTCCAACTTATGTGACCTAGATCATCGTGATCATTTTCCCTTTGCCACCTTTGAAGTTGAAAAGAGCGATGATGAGGGCGACGCCGAATAAAAATATTTGTTGTAATGTTCAAACGCGGATCGCGTCTAGAATTATGTATTTATTGGTTGGTTGAATAAAAAAGAACTTTATTTTCAACGTTTTGTTATAATTTTTGTTCAGCGCATATGTGCTTGCATGTGTTTTATTGTATACCTGTTTGAATAAATGTATTTCAGACGAGTAAATGAACATTGATCGGCCTGATTTAATCGACATTATTGTGTTACGCACGGCTCGAAGGCTTAATCGGCCCAAAGACGTCATTCGCCGATGGGGCTCCGAATCCCTAGACTATTTGGCCGGTCGTGATATCCACGAAGGGTGCTGGCTTTAATTGGTCAATAGTGATATCCACGAAGGGCGCTCCGAATCCGGAGACTTTATTGGCCAATCGTGATATCCACGAAGGGCGCTCCGAATCCGGAGGCTTTAATCGGCCAATCGTGATATCCACGAAGGGCGCTCCGAATCCGGAGGCTTTAATCGGCCCGAAGATGTCATTCGCCGATGGGGCTCCGAATCCGGAGACTTTATTTGGCCAATTGTGATATCCACGGAGGGCGCTCCGAATCCAGAGGTTTTAATCGGCCAATCGTGATATCCACGAAGGGCGCTCCGAATCTGGAGGCTTTAATCGGCCCAAAGACGTCATTCGCCGATGGGGCTCCAAATATGGAGACTTTATTTGGCCAATCGTGATATCCACGAAGGGCGCTCCGAATCCGGAGGCTTTAATCGGCCCAAAGACGTCATTCGTCGATGGGGCTCCGAATCCGGAGACTTTATTTGGCCAATCGTGATATCTGCGAAGGGCGCTTCGAATCCGAAGGCTTTAATCAGCCAATTGTGATATCCACGAAGGGCGCTCCGAATCCGAAGGCTTTAATCGGAACATCTTTGAACTAGATTCTGTGGTAGGTGAATGGGAGTCTTTGTATTATAGAAAAAGAGATGTACATGGCGAACAGTTCGGAACAAGCATCATGTCCCACAAGTCGGGCTAATGATAAAATTTGCGTCAGTGCGTGGAATTCCAAGGTCGTGGCAGACTCCTTCCTGACATGTCTTTGAGCCGATATGCCCCTACTCCAGCGATCGAATCGATCTGATAGGGACCGTCCCAGTTAGGACCCAATTTTCCATGGCCGGTTTCCTGTCAGCTGGGAGCACCTTCTTCAGGACCAACTCTCCTGGTGTGTAGCGGCGCAGCTGAACGCGTTGATTATACGACTTTGCCTAGCTACTGCTGGTACCACGTGCCATGGACGCAAGGGCTCGGTCTTTTCGTTCTTCGATTAGAATCAAATCCAAAGCCAGCATCATGTCGTTTCGGCCCGTATAAAAACTTGCGACTTGAGTGTCGGGTGGCCGATCTCCAGGGGTAAGATTGCCTGGGTTCCAAAGCATAGGGCAAACGACATTTCTCCCGTCGATCTTCTCGGTGTAGTTCGATGAGTCCACAGTACACTCGACAATTCTTTGACCCATTTGCCTTTGGCTTTCTCCAGCCTCTTCTTGATGCCGTCCAAGATGGATTTATTAGAGGCTTCGGCTTGGCCATTGCTTTGGGGGTAAGCCGGCGTAGAAAAGTAAGGCCAAATACCATATTTGCTGCGCAGCTCTCGGTATACGCCACAATCAAACTCGGTGTCGTTGTCTGAGATAAGAGCTCTGGGAATGCCAAATCGTGTTATGATGTTTCCTCCACACAAAGCGCTTAACGTCAGCATCTCGAATGTGTGTTAATGCCTCCGCTTCAACCCATTTCGTGAAGTAATCTGTTGCGACGATCAGGTATTGCTTGTTCCCTGGGGCCCTCGGCAATGGTCCTACGATATCAAGCCCCCACTGGGCGAACGGCCAAGGACTGGTGATAGAGTTCAACTCTCAGCAGGCAGATGGTTTAACGGGGAGAATTTCTGGCACTGTTCACACTTTTTTGCATAACACTCGGCGTCCGCTCTCATTGCCGGCCAATATACCCCTGCGTTATAGCTCGATGGGCCAAAGAGCATCCGCCAGAATGGGCACCACAACTGCCTTCGTGTATCTCAGTCAGAAGCTCCCCGACTTTGTCCGGGTGCACACATTCCAAATATGGGCCAAAGAGTGACTTTTTATAAAGCCTTCCTTGCAGATCCAAGTAGTATCGCATGGCTTTGTTTCGTAGCTTATGTGCTTCTTTCTTGCCCTCTGGGAGTTGTTCAGAAGATAGGAATGCAACAATGAGATCCATCCAACTTGGTGCAGATTCTATAACGTTAATTTGGACTTCCTTTAAAGGGCCAATGCTTGGCTCTAGGATGAATCCTACTTCGATAGTCCGTTTTATCTCTGAGTTGATTGCAGAGGCGAGGCAAGCCAAGGCATCTGCATGGGTGTTCTGATCGCGTGTTATCTGGTTCAACTCATGATGGTCAAATTTTGCCAACAGGGAGTTGGCCGTTTTCATGTAGGCCGCCATACGGTCGTTTCTTGCCGCGTACTCCCCCTTTAGCTGATTGATCACCAGTTTTGAGTCGCAAAACACAAGCAGACGCCGAGCACCCAAAATATGCGCATTCCGCAAACCGGCTAAAAGGGCTTCGTATTCGGCTTCGTTATTTGATGCTTCGAAGTCGAGCTTGACGGCCTGCTCAATTATTGCGCCATCGGGGGCCATGATTACAACTCCGGCTCCACTGCCCCGCTGATTGGATGATCCATCACAATACAACTGCCAGATGTCCCCAACATAAATCCTCCAGTTCGGCTTCGGTCGGATTTCATCTATCTCGAAGTCGGCGAGGCCCCCAGTGAATTCGGCGATAAAGTCGGCAAGCACCTATCCCTTGATTGAGGTTCTGGGTAGAAATGAATATCGTACTAGCAAGTTCCAGAGCCCACTTTGAAACACGTCCAAATGCTTCCGCACTGCGTAGTACTGATCGGAGGGATAATCTGTTAGCACCCCAATGCTATGCCCCTGGAAGTAATGCATGAGCTTCCTTGCCGCCATAACTAGGGCTAGATGAGCTTTTCCAGCGGAGGTAGCGT
Organism: Camellia japonica; assembly: GCA_030407325.1. Classification (NCBI taxonomy): domain Eukaryota; kingdom Viridiplantae; phylum Streptophyta; class Magnoliopsida; order Ericales; family Theaceae; genus Camellia; species Camellia japonica. Next base: position 99,133,666 of record JAPPVO010000016.1, read on the forward strand.
GTTTCGGCGTCAACCATTGCCTTGCTTAGGACACTGGCCGCTCTGCTCCCCAACTCTTCTTTTATCAATACGGCGCTGACGGCTCGGTCAGAAACTGCCAGGTACAAAATGAGCGGGTCGCAGCAGAGGGTGTTTGTCAGGAGTGGTACTGAGCGGAGGTTGGTCTTCAGGCCGTTGAAAGCTTCGCACTCGGCGACCATTCAAAGGCCTTGCCCTACCGTAGTGTATGAAAGAATTGTTGGCAGCGATCTGTGGACCGGCTGATAAACCTGTTGAGTGCAGCAGCCATCCCCATCAACTTTTGAACCTCCTTTACTGAACGGGGGAGCCGAGCTCCAGGATTGCTGTGATCTGCCTTAGGTTGGCTTCGATGCCTCTGTGGTTGACAATGTAAGCCCAAGAATTTGCCAGAGCCGATACAAACGCACATTTGGAAGCGTTCAACTTCATTCCATATTTGCGTAGGATGCCGAATGTCTCTTCCAGTCGGCTATATGATTCTACTCTTCTTTGGATTTGACCACCATATCGTCAATGTACACTTCCATATTTTTGCCGAGTTTCTCCTTGAACATGGTGGTGACCAGTCTCTGGTAGGTTGCCCCTGCATTCTTCAACCCAAAGGCATTACCTTATAGCAATAGGTTCCTCTTGGGGTGAGGAATGCAGTTTTTCTCTTGTTCTCTGGATGCATAGCGATTTGATGATAACCTCTATAGGCATCAAGGAAACTCATACGCTGATGGCGCGCCGTAGCATCTACAAGCTGGTCTATCCTTGGGAAGAGAAAACAATCCTTTGGGCAGGCTTTGTTTAGGTCTGTGAAGTCGACGCACACTTGCCAAGTCCCATTTTTCTTCTTCACCACCACTCGTATTAGAGAGCCATGTAGGGTAGGTCACCTTCCTAATTGCTCCTGCGTCAAGCAAGCCTGTCAACTTCCTCAACAACGGTGGCAGTGTGCTCTGCGGCCGACCGCCGGCTTTTCTGAATGATCGGCTTACACTTAGGATCGACATTCAAATGGTGCTGTGAAATTGACGGATCTATACCCGGCATCTCGTACGGAGTCCATGCAAAGACATCGAGGTTGCTGAGCAGGAAAGATATTAGCTGCTGTCTGTCAGCCTGATTTAAGGAGGCGCCGACCATGAAGAACTTGTCTGGGCTTCCATCGATTTAACTCGTGCTAAGTCTTCCGTTGCCTTTTCGTTTGGGCCCCCAACATCGTCGAGGCTTTCTCGATCCGACAACTCAATGGAATTCACACTGTAGTTCCTTTGGCGTTTTCTCAGCAAGGAGATAACATGCTTGTGCCGATTTCTGGAGTCACGGATTTGCTCAATACCGCGTTCTGTCGGGAAGCGGAGCAGCTGATGATAGGTGCTGGGCACGGCGTGCATAGCATGCAACCATGATCACCCCATGATGAGATTATACGGTGACGGCAGTTGGACGACCAAAAATCCCATATCCACTGTTCGGGAACCTGCTCAAACGGGAAGTCTGATTTTCCCCAACGGGTACTCTAGATTAGCATTGAAGCCGAAAAGTGGATAAGGGGCCGGAGAGAGATCCGATTCAGAGAAGCCCAGTTTGGTGAATGTCTTGTAGTACATAATCTCCGATGTACTTCCCAGATTGATGAGTACGCGCTCAACTGTGAATCGATTTACGCGTAACTCAATTACCAAGGGATCAATGTGGGGCAGTGTTACTCCGGTCAAATCCAAATCATCAAAAGTGATAACCTCGGCTTCATGGGGCCGTTTAGCCGGAGTGAGTTGCTCTTGAGGGTTAGGCTTCGACTGAATCGCGTGCACCGCTGATGACATTGGTAGGCTGTATATCATGCGGATCACGTGAGCGAATGTGAATCCTGTGTCAAGGCTATTGCTTTGGTTGGATTGCCTTTTCAGACGTACGGTTGTAGCCGGCCATCTTGTACCAATTTATCGTCATACAGGTGAATGACGGTGCTTTGAATTTCTTGAGTAGGACTGCCTTTGCAATCCGTCGTACAAAAGGATCGTGTTGATTGTCATCCGAGCTGTTTCTCCTTCACTTACGCCTTGTATAGGGGACTCCCTTCAGAAGAACTGGAAATTTCAGATCGTCCCTCCTTCTTGGGCTCCGAGGATAATGCGTCTGAGTTGCTATCAGTATCTTGTTGTCGGGCTCGAGATCGTCGACCAGCTGCCCTCTCGGGTCGTTCCAGGCCTTGGTATGCAGCTTGTTTGGACTTCGCCACCTCCAAGGCCAAATCCTGACGGAGATGTTCATTCTCTGCAATCATGTTCTCCAATCTTTGTTCGTTTTGCTTTGCTTGTTCCAGGAGCGCTTCCATTGCTTCGTGCTCCGAAGTCGAGGGTGAGGCAAAATTTAAGGCACGTCTTGCTGCGATAGTTTCTGTTCCAAGCATGTTTGTTGGAGTGGCTTCATCTTGCGATATAGGGTCGACAGTGACTGTCGGAGGATCTTCCGTCACGCTCGCCATGGATGTGCTTGAGTATTCCCACAGACGGCGCCAATTGTGGAGATGTGGTTTGGAAATACTCTTTTGATCCTGGGAAGCGCTCGAGATCCGCTGATGGTCACCTGAAAAGGAATAAACACTCCGGTCGGGGGTGCCAGAATTAGCACTCCGATGGACAAGTCAGTCTTCTACACTCAAGAATGCTTGTATTCTAAGTTAAGCATAATAATTCTCACCTACCTGCTTCTGGCTGATGTCTCTTCTATTTATATCTTTTCTTCTTTGGGCCTCGGGATTAGGTCCATCCCCCACCTCATATTCGGCACATTTTATAATGGGCCAATCTTCACTCGGCCCCTCGCTTAATCGGTTAATTGGCTGAGTAGGGTTGGCTTTGAGCTTTCGAGCCAATTGCCGAGTGCTTCGAACCTTGACTCTACCAGATTCGACTATCCGAAATCTCTACGACTCCCGAATCTCGGCCCCCACAAAGACGTTGACTGTTAGGTAAAGGGCCATGGGATAGTCATATTCATTTGCTGGTCGTACCAGGTTCTCCCTGTCAGGGTCCGGGCCTTGGTGGAGTAGGCCGACTTCAGCACGTTCAACTCGGGGATCACACAGATGCAGACCAATCAGTTGCCATTGCAGCTCTTATGGAGAGGTGATGGGATGCCACAAACTCCTTCCACTTCTCTTCTATAGGGGAGATGACGATGACCCCCTACAACTTCTCCATGATTATCGGTCTCTCGGAAAGGGTGATTCGATCCTTTAACTCAGATATGGGATCTTAGGACACCGCCCAACTTTATTTACTCAGGGCCATTCCCCCGAAGGATAGGTCGGGGATTATCCGGTATAGCTAGTTGCATCAGAGATTCTATGGTACACACCCTGACACCCCAGTGGCCACCGCTTAATACGTCTGTAGATTTCTTTTGTATGTCTTGGTACTATCTTGTTTGTGAACATGGAGAATACCATTGGATTGTACTTTTTGAGTATAATAGAGGACATCCGTTGGATAAAGGATTATGATAGGGGAGGTGCCAGCCTAGCCATGTTGTATAGTTATGCGATGAGCTAGAAGGCGAGGTTGTTTTGAGGGTATTGGAGCACGTGGGAGATACTTTCTATCCCTTTTCAGATCACTTTACTGCATTTACCACTTTTTACATTCATGACTTTATTTGTACTTGCTGTTTGATGCCATTTTTCTTTCCTACCTAGATATGGGCATACTTATACTTTCCCGAACTGGCCCTAGGTCCCGTGCGTGAGATTGACTAGGTGATGCCTTATTCCCTATATTTTGATGAGGCCCTCCGACGACTGCTAGTCTCGCAACTTCACCCACTTCCGTTTTTTTTTCGACACTGTGACCATTGCTCGGGTAATCATTCAAAACTCAGAACTCATATTGATCCATTTTTTATCCTTTTAATTTTCTTCACTTGGGCTTCTGATTGCAACTCCAACTTTCAAACGTGTAGATAGACTCGCACCCCTGGATGGCTATGCCCCAAGCCGAAAATGAGCGGTACGCTACATCAGGGGTAGCCTCCAAAGCGAGGATACTATTTGAGGGCTCTTTAGCCGGGCTTGGTACTTGGAAGAGTGCTTTTGTAACATGCCCGGGAGGTACCCGCGCGCGTTAAATAGTTTAGACCCTCGATTTCTTTGATCTAATTTCACGAGTGTAATGTGAAACGCAGATGAGAGTCTAGATTTGGAAACTTTTATAGAAATTCATTTTATTGCAAAAATCTTTGCTAGAAATGGACAACAACACCAGATCTTAGAGTCGTCGCCTAATATTTTGGGAAAATTAGGAAACCCATGACTCGTGCAAAGGCCATTGTTCATCGTAACCAAGGATGCTTGGCTCGGAACCTTAGGTTTGAAGGAGGAGGCTCATTAATTGAGCACCCCCACTCACCCCAATCAAAGATCGACCTCTACTAAGTCATGATATAAATTTTATTTGCTATATATGTTCATATTCTGATTATTTAATAAATGCTAAAATTACTATGTGAAGCAAACAAGTATATATTGTGTCATTTATTTTGGAACAATTTGATTTCACGTATTTTGAAAATGTTTTGAATTGCGTACAAACATAGAAAATTGAGTTTTACAAACATCAAAATCAATTTTATTCCAAATCGAACAACACAACCTTCATCCATTGACATGCATAGAGTTATATCAAATAACAAAATAGCCACATGGTAGGATGCTAACATAGTAAGAAAATAAACATACACAAGCGGGATGCTAAAGTACAAAAACTTAACATATTTATTGATGTCCTGCAAATAATTAAAAAGAAAGGTTAGTAAACAAATGCAAGATCATACATACAAGATCCTAATGCAATTCACTCATGAAATGCAACTAAAGATCCGGCTTCTACTATACAACATGTGAATCATCTCAAGAACATGAGTTGTGCACAAAACCACATAATTTTAAACTCACAGATGCAAATTTAGCGGAATCTTAAGGCATGAAACATGGATGTCAAAGCATGGCTATGATGAGCAGACAATATATGATGCATATTTACAGATAAGTAAAGCAAGTAAAAGAACGGGATAGAAAGAAGAATGCTGGAGAATTATTACATCATTTGAATATTACATATTCAAATAAGGGAGGAGAAGAATTAAACTGTTACAACAAAATAACCTCACAAATCTCTCTTAAATGAAAAGAAAAAAGAAAAAAAGAAGATTCAGGAGGCCTCGGAGACTATCGGAGACTATTCTGCTCGACGGGGGAGGCTGTTGGGTTTTGTCCAAGAGAAATTGGTTGGCCGGCCAAAAGGTGAGCTGGCTAACCAAAAACTTAGTCAGCCGGCTAAAAAGGTAGTTGGCCGGCCAATTAGGCCAGGCCAAAAAGTTTGTTTTGTTGCAACGCTAAAGAAAGAACAAGCAGGGGGTATATGGGTTGCTCAACTCACCACTTCTAGTTAGATTACAACAGTTTATAATATGAAATCAAAGCAAGCAAAGCAATATAAGAAAGAAAATACAAGAAAATAAGAGTGTAAAATTCACCTTCCAAAGAAAGGATTTGATTTCTACACTTCCTTTTGACCACCCTCAAGTTTAGGAAGTGTGTTCTCAGCTCTCAAGATGGTATATTAGTGTGCAAGGAAAATGGAGGTTTTTGAAGCAACTTCTTTGTTTTTGGTAAAAACTCTCTCTTAATCAAAGTTTTCTCTCCCTATCTCTCTCTATTCGAATCCTCTTTCGTCCCTCACAATTTGATCACCTCCATATAGGCGACACAGGTGTGGTTAGTGGAAAAGATGGTGGGGGACAAGGTTGAAAACAAGGGCACAAGGTGACCAGAAGCAAAGACTTCATTAAAGAGGCCAACTCTCTTGATAATGAAAGATGAGTAGATATACAATCTGTAAGACTCAATGGACCAGGTGGGAGAAGACAAGGTGGAAGACAAGGATGGTGGAGTGACAAGGATAATTGTATTGGATGCTACTTTTGGAGAAGAGACAAATGCTTTTTTGACAATGGAGGCCAAAGAAAGACAATGAAGGGTGAGTAGGTATACATCTCATGCATGAATGTATCAAGAAAGATCTGAAATGGCATGACCCACATGCTTTGAACAAGAATTCTGCCGTGTTTTGGGGCAAATTAGTTGGCCTACCAATTAATTGGTTGGCCGTGGCCTGACTATTTTGTGTAAAATAGGATTTTTCAATAGAATTATCATCCTTTCCTCCTATTTCCACAATGTTCTTTGCTCAATTTCTTGAGAAAATGTTTTATTTTGAAGCTTAAAAATGAGCCTTAGAATACTACGGAAATACTTGGAACAAAATGCGAGACTTAAGCACTTGGCCAAAACAGGCTTAGGATTGGGAATGAAACATAAATTCAATCTTTCTTATTGAGGATGTTGTGAGAAACACATTCTTAGTTTCATCATCGGGTAATCAAAAGAAAGCGCCGAAGTCTTCGGGTCGGTCAAAATGGGGTGTCTATAGCTTTCTTTGCTAGACCCTAGATCATGCCATTCAGGACATCCCATCTCCTCCGCCTGGTCGTATGAGGACTGCTGATCAGATCATTGACACGCTGGAGCTTGAGGCTATCTTGGATGGACAAGATGCCAACCTATCCATGTGTCTTGGGATTACACTACATTCTTGCAGTCCCATATCATGCCTCCTATTACTTCCAATACAGCTTAAGTATTGAGAGGTGTCGCAGCCGCTACCCCTATTCCTACTAATGCTCCTACCCTTGGAGGCGTTGTTGTTTCTCTTATTGATACTGCCATCATCTTTCTAGCACTCCCTTCTGCAATTACATATATGAGGTCGAGCGGTGCTCTTATAGAGGTTTCTCTAGAGCCTCCTAAGGATTGGGTGCTCACCCTTACTCCTAAGATGAGACAGGTATATCTTATCCCTTTCACAGCCTTCTTAGATACCCCTATTTTGTTTCATTATGCTTTACTCTATTTTACTCATGCTCTAGTGCACAACTGCCCACTTGGCCTTTCTGTCGTTTGCCTATTCCCACTCACTTCTTGTACGACTGATTCAATGGCCGATTTAAATATTTGGCTTCAGAACCCCCCAGGACAGAGTATTTGTCCTGATTTCCCTCAAATATATTTGGCCTTCCGAAATATAAATTTATTCGGCTCCCACAATTGCCCCCCAAACATCCTACTATTGCCAGTTAGTCGGCATGTTTGGTCTTAAACTCGAAGAGTCAAAAATACGGCGGTTACACTCTTTCAAACACTCAAGTGTCAGAACATCTACGCTTTTTAGAAATCATTATAATTTCCCACCCCTTTGTACGCTTCATTCATTTAATGCAATTTGAAACCGTGTTGTCCCTTCGAATGTATGTTTTTTGAATACACAGAGCTTCTTGGTTGCCTGTCAGTATACCTCCTTCATTTCACGACCTCTGCAACTTCTTCCCATTCCTCATTGTCCTCTCTACTTCTTATAAGTTCTTCTCTTCTCCATTTCAACTCCAATTTCCTTGTTTGTTTTTAGTTTAGCATACTTCCTACACTGGCTAGGATGGCGAAACATTTGAAAGCCCTTCTTTCTGCGGATCGTGTTTTTGCTTTTCGACGCCATTTTCCATCTGTCACTCATGGCAGAGAGCATAGTTGACATGGAGAGGACCGATGAGAGTACAATAATCTTTCTTCTCCTGTCAATCGCTGAGGGCGGAGTCCGTTTCCCCCTTCGCCCGTTTTTGAGGGTCGTCCTTCGCCATTGGGGTCTAATCCCTTCTCAACCTAACGTAAACTTTTACCGAATCATAATGGGAATTGTAGAATTAAATTGTCGTCTTAGGCTCAATCTTGGAATTCCTGCTATTCGGCATTGTTATGCCTTGGCCAAATCCTCTGGCTGGCAGGGACGCTACTTTCTTAGGGCTAAGGACACCGACCACCATTTGGTGACTATGCTTGCCAGCTCTGGCAAGCATGTTGACGATCTCATGGTTGTTGTTCGAGGCAACTGGGAATTCGGCGAGGGTGAAGATCGCCTAGATCCTGTGCCTAGACGAAAAGGCGAACCAGGTGGCCATATAGTCCCATTTTTCCTTGCATTTCTTATATGTTCATTCGGCTTTAATCCCATGTACTAATCGTTTCAGTTTGTGCAGGTAACGATTTGAAGAAAGTACTTCCTTCAGCCGACGACATCATACTTCAGCAAGTCAAAATAGAACTAGAATTTTTTGGCCGTCCAAACCTTCAAAAACAAGGGCAGGCAGCCCATATACTGTTGTGATACGAACCTACGTACGCCACTTTTTCAACTGCAGATCACATTCCGATTCCGAAGGGCGAACAGCAGCTCACGACACTTATTTTCCCGAACTACAAGAACCTTAGGGAAATTCATGTCGAAGATTCGGATTTGGAGCAAGGTGAAGTTTGTGAGGAAGTTGCTGAACCAAACAAAGCTGATTTGGAGGAAGTTGACGCGACTCTCAACTCGACTTTTGAGGAAGTCGGTCTTAACTCCTCGTCCACTTTAGGGCGGGTTGACATATCATTGGACGACGATATTTTTACCGACTTAGGAGATCTTCCCAGCACAGAACCTGAAGATATTGCCGGTGAGTCGCTTGCACAGATGGCCAGGAAAAAGAATGCTGAAAAGATGGCAGCTCGAAGAAGGGCCGAGGCCGCCAGGTCAGAGCCCCCACCACCTGTTCAGATTGACTCTCTTCCTTCGGCTCTGGTTGAGGCTGTAATTTCTCTAACTATTGTTGAAGAAACGAAGGAAGCTATTGTGAAGGAGTCGGTTATTGGGCAATCGGACAATCAGTTGGCCGAACAAAGGGGGGAAAAATGCCCCGCCGAGTTTGGGGCTGATCTTTCCTAAGAGTTAGTCGACAAACGGCCACGCGTGGATGAACCGCAGGATATCGCGACACCGTTTATTATCCAACCCAAAATAAAGAACATGTCGGTTTCTTCTGACGCATCAGCTTTAAAGGACCCCGCTGTGGCGCTAAGTGTGGCCTCATCGATATCCTTGCCAGTTAATAGGGCTGCGTTCTGTGCAGAGCCGGACGTGGCGTTGATAGTGCTAGTTGCTCTGTCAGCGGTGCTGGTATGTACACTTACTACTATTTTCATCATTATTGTTATGCCAATTAACCTATGCATGCTTTGCTTCAGACAGCGTCCAGGATCGCAGAGATCGGTTGCCAACATTACGACGTCGTTGAGCAAATCAGCTCTCTCAAAGCTGAAACTGAAACCGAAAAGAATAAGGCTAAAGAGGCATTAGCTGAACTGGCGGTGGCATCTCTCAGGGCCGACTCTGAAGCCAAGAAGGCGGAGGAAGAGCGTGCAAGGGCCGATGCCGAGGAAGAGAAGGCTAAACACTCGGATCTTCTCAGAGTTGTCGCCGAAGATAGAGAAAACGCTAGTGAAGAGGCACTAAAGTTAGCCAAGGAAGCGATTGCGAAGCTGGAGGCCGATTTGGAAGAATCGAGGAAGGTGAAAGAAATTTATGAATCCGAGGTTTCCAAAGCATTCAATGCCGACGAGATCCTTGCCTTGGAGAAATATGTGGAGGAAGTGCCTAAATTTGAGAATTGGGGATAAGTTAACGCCGAATAATTGGTGAATAAATTATTCGGCTCAAAACTAAATGTCTGGCCAAATGAGGTAATGTATTGTCATTCGGCTATATCATCAGATGCAGATTAGAGTGATGCCCTTGCTTCATTTGGGCATACCGTTACAACGCCGAATAACCTGTGTAACTCGCAGGTCACAACTCGAGAACAAAATATTCGGCTCAAAGCTTAACGTTTGGCCAAATGAGGTAACGTATTGTCATTTGGCTATATCATCAGATTAATTTGAATGTCAAAATAAACGTAGCTCAATTCGGCTATAAAATTGTATACATTTCCTGGTTAGCTTGTTAGTAAGGATAAGTTAACACTGAATAATTGGTGAATAAATTATTCGGCTCAAAACTAAACGTCTGGCCAAATAAGGTAATGTATTGTCATTCGGCTATATCATCAGATGCCGATTAGAGTGATGCCCTTGCCTTATTTGGGCATACCGTTACAACGCCGAATAACCTGTGTAACTTGCAGGCCACAACTCGAGAACAAAATATTCGGCTCAAAGCTTAACGTCCGGCCAAATGAGGTAATGTATTGTCATTTGGCTATATCATCAGATTAATTTGAATGTCAAAATAAACACAGCTCAATTCGGCTATAAAATTGTATACATTTCCTGGCTAGCTTGTTAGCAAGGACAAGTTAATGCCGAATAACCTATATACCTTGCAAGTTGCAACTGGTGAACAAAATATTTGGCTCAAAGATTAACGTCTGGCCAAATTAGGTAATGTATTGTCATTCGACTCTATCATCAGATGTCGATTATAGTGATGCCCTTGCCTCAATTGGGCATACCGTTACAACACCAAATAACCTGTGTAACTTGTGGGCCACAACTCGGAAACAAAATATTCGGCTCAAAGCTTAACGTCTGGCCAAATGAGGTAATGTACTGTCATTCAACAATATCATCAGACACCGATTAGAGTGATGCCCTTTCCTCATTTGGGCATACCGTTACAATGCCGAATAACATATGTAACTTGTAGGTCACAACTTGTGCATATTGTGATGGCCTTGCCCCATTTGGGCATAACGTTACTGCGCCGAGTATCATATGTCCATTTGGAAATATTTCAGACCATGCGAAAAATGCGGGGCTACTGTTGGGTGCATCGGAAGTGCTGCGTCTGTAATTAATGAACAAGGCAGTTAGTATTTAAGAAGCTGTGGGCACAAACGATGACCATCGATAATTACAGGAAGAGCAGAAACGCGAGTTGGGCCATAGATGTCGCAGAGGCTGTTCTTCAATAGTAAAGGAGAAGCAAGAAGTTAAGTTTAGTTTAGTTGGACGCTGAAATGCATCATATTGCGGGAAGCAAAGTGCAAAGAGCGGAGGATGTAACAATGGAGGGGAGGGAGAGACGTCGGTCTCCCAGGCGTCGAAGTCGGTCCCCTAGAAGAGGTGACGTGGTGAGGTCCCCCAGGGATGAAGTTCAGGAACGAGGGGGATTAAGGAGTCATACTGACAGTCAGAGTGCTGCGTGAAGTGAACTGAGCAGAGCTCCGCGCCTGTTGAGCTTTTCGGTTTTCATTGGGAATAAACCAATGACTAGAGCAGATTCGATCGTCCGCGACCCAAATGTGGCGGTCGAGTTTGCTCGACAGATTTTCCCACCCGAGGTCCAACAATCAATGGTTGGTCAGCCTGACTATAAATTTTTTTGGGACGGCGTCCATAGAGCAGTGAGGGATCTGTACACTTCTTATGAAATCAACATGCGTCTTCGTGTCACGCGAAGGGTGATAGAGCAGAAAGACAACCGCATTCAAAGCCTGGAATAATGCACAGAAAAGGCCGAGAACGAATTAAAAAAGGCAAAAACCTCCGAAAAGCAGTCAGCCAGTCAAGTCAACCCGATCGTAGTCGAAAGGGTAAACTAGCAGCTCTCAGATCATGCCATTGTCGACCGAGATATGACGAGCATGTTCGCAAGAGAAACAATAAGAATGAAGCCCTACAATGAAGGTTTCTTTGACGGCCAGAAAATAGGTATCCAGAAGACGAAAGAAAAGTTAGCTGAGGACGTTTGCCGGTGCGAAAATCGGGGGTTTAAGCATGGGTGGACTAAGGCTATGCTGGCGGCGAGTATTGACGCGATGTCACCTCTATATGAAAATTACAAGTTTCCCTTCGAGGCTTATGATGCCGAGAAGACCGACAATGAAGAGGATGCCGAATAAATTTATATGTCAATAAATTTATATATCACATTGTACCAGTATGTAGGTGGTCATGTATTGAGGTTTTATTTAGTGCAGTAAACAATTTCTATATTGTTCCAATTTTGATGTTTATTTTTGCTTGTGATAATCGTACCCTAATCCATACCAGTTTCTATATTGTTGAGTCATACATTTTGTTTGGTGTTGGCCAATTGTGACATTCACGAAGGGCACTACGAATTCGGAGGCTTATTCGGCCAAAACGTGTCATTCACGGATGGGCCTCCAAATTCGGAGACTTTTTGTGTTGGCCAATCGGGATATCCACGAAGGGGGCTCCGAATTTGGAGGCTTATTCGGCCAAAACGTGTCATGCACAGGTGGGGCTCCGAATTCGAAGACTTTTTATGTCGGCCAATCGTGATATCCATAAAGGGCGCTCTGAATTCGGAGGCTTATTTGGCTCAAACATGGCATTCACGGATGGGGCTCTAAATTCGGAGACTTTTTGTGTTGGCTAATCGTGATATCCACGAAGGGCGCTCTGAATTCGGTGACTTATTTAGCTAAAACGTGGCATTCATGTATGGGGCTCCGAATTCGGAGACTTTTTGTGTGGGCCAATCATGATATCCATGAAGGGCGCTCCGATTTTGAAAGCATATTAGGCCCAAAAGTGTCATTCACGGATGGGGCTCCAAATTTGGAGACTTTTTGTGTCGGCCAATCGTGATATCCACGAAGGGCGCTCCAAATTCGGAGGCTTATTTGGCTCAAATATGGCATTCACGGATGGCGCGCCGAATTCGGAGACTTTTTGTGTTCGCCAATCGTGATATCCACGAAGGGCACTCCGAATTCAAAAGCTTATTCAGCTCAAACGTGGCATTCACGGATGGGGCTCCAAATTCGGAGACGTTTTGTGTTGGCCAATCGTGATCTCCACGAAGGGCGCTCTGAATTCGGAGGCTTATTCGGCCCAAACATGTCATTCACGGATCAGGCTCCGAATTCGGAGACTTTGTGCTGGCCAATCGTGATATCCACGAAGGGCGCTCCGAATTTGGAGGCTTATTTAGCCCAATCATGTCATTCACGGATGGGGTTCCGAATTCAAAGACTTTGTGTTGGCCAATCATGATATCCACAAAGGGTGCTCCGAATTTGGAGGCTTATTCGGCCCAAACGTGGCATTCACTGATAGGGATCCAAATTCGAAGACTTTTTGTGTTGGCCAATCATGATATCCATGAATGGCGCTTTGAATTTTGAGGCTTATTCGGCCCAAACGTGTCATTCATGGATGGGGCTCCGAATTCGGAGACTTTTTGTGTCAGCCAATGGTGATATCCACGGAGGGCGCTCCGAATTCGGAGGCTTATTCGGCTCAAACATGGCATTCACGGATGGGGCACCAAATTCGAGGAGTTTCTGTGTTGGCCAATCGTGATATCCATAAAGGGCGCTCCTATTTCGAAAGCTTATTAGGCCCAAACGTGTCATTCACAGATGGGGCTCCAAATTTGGAGACTTTTTGTGTCCGCCAATCGTGATATCCACGAAGGGCGCTCCGAATTCAGAGGCTTATTTGGCTCAAACGTGGCACTCACGGATAGGGCTCTAAATTCGGAGACTTTTTGTGTTGGCCAATCGTGATATCCACGAAGGGCGCTCCGAATTCGAAGGCTTATTCAGCTCGGCATTCACAGATGGGGCTCTAAATTCAGAGACTTTTTGTGTTGGCCAATCGTGATATCCACGAAGGGCGCTCCGAATTCAGAGGCTTATTCAGCTCAAATGTGGCATTCATGGATGGGGCTCCGAATTCAGAGACTTTTTGTGTTGGCCAATCGTGATATCCATGAAGGGCGCTCCAAATTCGGAGGCTTATTCGGCCGAAACGTGTCATTCACGAATGGCGCTCCGAATTCGGAGACTTTGTGTTAGCCAATCGTGATATCCATAAAGGGCGCTCCAAATTCGAAGGCTTATTCGGCCCAAATGTCTCATTCACGGATGGGACTCCGAATTTGGAGACTTTTTATGTTGGCCAATCATGATATCCATGAATGGCGCTCCGAATTTGGAGGCTTATTCGGCCCAAACGTGCCATTCATGCATGGGGCTCTGAATTCAGAGACATTTTGTGTCGGCCAATCGTGATATCTACGAAGGGCGCTTCGAATTTGGAGGCTTATTCAGCTCAAACGTGGCATTCACGGATGGGGCTCCAAATTCAGAGACTTTTTGTGTTGGCCAATCGTCATATCCACGAGGGCGCTCTGAATTCGGTTGCTTATTCGGCTCAAATGTGCCATTCACAGATGGGGCTCCGAATTCAGAGACTTTTTGTGTTAACCAATTGTGATATCCACGAAGGGCGCTCTGATTTCGAAAGCTTATTAGTCCCAAATGTGTCACTCACGGATGGGGCACCAAATTTGGAGACTTTTTGTGTCGGCCAATCGTGATATGCATGAATAGCGCTCCGAATTCGGAGGCTTATTTAGCTTAAACGTGGCATTCACGGATGGGGCTCCGAATTCAGAGACTTTTTGTGTTGGCCAATCGTGACATCGACGAAGGGCGCTCCGAATTCAGAGGCTTATTCAGCTCAAATGTGGCATTCATGGATGGAGCTCTGAAGTCAGAGACTTTTTGTGTTGGCCAATCGTGATATCCATGAAGGGCGTTCCGAATTCGGAGGCTTATTTAGCCCAAACGTGTCATTCACGGATGGGGCTCCGAATTCGGAGACTTTGTGTTAGCCAATCGTGATATCCATGGAGGGCGCTCCGAATTTGGAGGCTTATTCGGCCCAAACGTGTCATTCATGGATGGGACTCCGAATTCAGAGACTTTTTGTGTTGGCCAATCGTGATATCCACAAAGGGCGCTCTGAATTTGGAGGCTTATTCGGCTCAAACATGGCATTCACTAATAGGGCTCCGAATTCGGAGACTTTTTGTGTTGGTCAATCATAATATCCACGAAGGGCGCTCTGAATTCGGAGGCTTTTTGTGACCAAACCATTATTCACAAGACATGAAAGAAAAGGCATTGCAGTGGAAAAATGAAAGATGTACACGGCGAAAATTGAAAACAAGCTTTCATGCCGTACAAGTTTGCTTAATGATAAAATTTGTGCAAATGTATGGAATTCTAGGGATGTGGCAAACTTCTTCTAGCCATGTCTTTGAGCCGATATGCCCCTATTTCTGCGATTGAGTCAGCCTAATAGGGGCCGTTCCAATTGGGACCTAACTTTCCGTTAGTGGGAAGCACTTTCTTGAGGACCAATTCTCCAAGTGTATTACGACGCAGTTGTACACGTTGATGATACTATTTAGCGAGCTGTTGTTGATACTGCGTCATGGAAGCAAGGGCACGGTCTCAGCATTCTTCAATCAGAATCAAGTCCATGGCCAACATCATGTCATTACGGCCCATGTCAAAAACCTTCAATTTCAGAGTGGGTAGGCCAATCTCTAGGGGGATGATTGCCTGGGTTCCAAAGCATAGAGCGAACGGCGTTTCCCCAGTGGATCGCCTTGGAGTAGTGCGATGAGCCCACAACACACTGGGCAGCTTTTCGACCCATCTGCCTTTAGGTTTCTCCAACCTTTTCTTGATGCCATCCAGAATGACTTTGTTGAAGGACTCCGCTTGACCATTGCTTTGTGGATAAGCCAGCAAGGAAAAGTAGGGTCGAATACCATACGTGTTGCAGAATTCTCAGTAGGCACCACAATGAAACTATGTACAGTTGCCTGAGACAAGTGCTCTTGGTATGTTGAATCGAGTTATGATGTTTTTCTATATGAAACGCTTAATGTCGGTATCTCAAATATGTGTTAGTGCCTCTGCTTTGACCCATTTTGTGAAATAATCTGTCACGATAATCAGGAATCACTTGTTCCTTGGAGCCCGTGGCAGTGGTCCGACGATATCAAGTCCCCATTGAGCGAACGACCAAGGACTAGTGATAGAGCTTAAATCCTCGGCAGGCAAATGAGTTAAAGCGGAAAACTTCTGGCATTGTTCACATTTCTTGACATAACATTCGGAATATGTTCGCATAGTCGGCCAATAGTATCCCTGTGTTATGGCTCGATGGGCTAAAGAACGTCTACCGAAATGGGCACCACAGCTGCCTTCATGTATTTTAGCCAAGAGTTCCTCGACTTTATCTGGGTGAACACATTCTAAGTACAGCCCAGAAAGGGATTTTTTGTAGAGCTTCCCCTGCGGATCCAAGTAGTATCGCAGGGCTTTGTTTGGCAGTTTGTGTGCTTCTTTCTCATCCATCGGGAGCTGCTCTGAGGATAGGAATGCAACGATGGGGTCCATCCAACTTGGACTTGGTTCAATGGTGTTGATTTGAACTAATTCAGAAGAGACAATACTCAGCTCAGGGACAAATCCTACTTCGATTGTCCGTTTAATTTCTGAGTTGATAGTAGAGATTAGGCAAGCCAAGGCGTCCGCATGCGTGTTCTGATCCCGGGTTATTTGATTTAATTCATGATGATCGAATTTCATGAGCAAAGAATTTGCCGTTTTCATATAGGCTGCCATGCGGTCATTTTTGGCTGCATATTCCCCTTTCAACTGGTTGATGACTAGTTTCGAGTCACAAAAAACAAGCAGACGCCACGCATTGAGGTGAAGTGCATTCCATAGGCCGGTTAACAATGCTTCGTATTCGGCCTCATTGTTTGATGCATCGAAGCCTAGTTCGATAGCCTGCTCGATTATTGCCCTTTTGGGGGTCATGATTACTACACCAGCCCCACTGCCACGTTGGTTGGATGACCTGTCATAGTACATCTGCCAAATGTCTCCAACATATATTCTCCAATTAGGCTTAGGTTGTACTTGATCAGACTTAAAGTCAGCGAGGGATTCCATGAATTCGGCTACAAAGTCAGTGAGCACTTGCCCCTTGATAGAAGTTCTGGGCAGAAATTGGATATCATACTGACCGAGTTCCAGAGCCCATTTCGAAACGCGCCTCGATGCCTCAGCGCTGCGGAGCACCAACCAGAGTGGATAGTTTGTTAGTACCCCAATGGTATGCCCTTGAAAATAATGCATCAGTTTTCTTGCAGCCATGACGAGAGCAAGGATGAGCTTTTCCAAAAGAAGATAACGTGTTTCGGCGTCAGCCATTGCTTTGCTCACATAGTAAACTGGTCGCTACTCCCCAAGTTCTTCTCTTAATAGTATGGCGCTGACCGCCCCGTTGGATACCGCCAGATATAAAATGAGCGGATCGCCTGCCAAAGGTGTTGCCAAGAGTGGTGCTGATCGGAGATAAGTCTTCCAGCCGTCCAAAGTAGCCTGGCGCTCGAGAGTCCATTCAAAAGCTTTACCTTGCTGAAGTGTGTGAAAGAATTGTCGGCAGCGATCTGTGGAATAGCTAATGAACCTGTTGAGCGCGACAGCCATTCCCATCAGCTTCTGAACCTCTTTGACCAACCGAGGAGAGCCAACTTCGAGAATTGCTGTGATTTGCTTCAGGATGGCTTCGATTCCACGGTGGTTAATGATGTAGCCAAGGAATTTTCCAGATCCGATGCCAAAAGCACACTTTGAGGCGTTCAGCTTCATTTTATACTTTCGAAGAATGCCAAATGTCTCTGCCAAATCGGCTAGATGGGTATGCTTTTCCTTGGATTAGACCACCATGTCGTCGATGTATACTTCCATGGTACGGCCGAGTTGTTCCTTGAACATGGTAGTCACTAGTCTTTGGTAAGTTGCCCTTGCATTCTTCAACTCGAAAGGCATGACCTTGTAGCAATAGGTTCCTCTTGTAGTGAGGAATGCGGTTTTTTCTTGGTCCACCGGATGCATGGAAATTTGATGATAGCCTCTGTAGGCGTCCAAGAAACTCATGCGTTGATGATGTGCCGTTGCATCTACGAGTTGGTCTATTCTGGGGAAGGGAAAACAGTCCCTGGGATAAGCTTTGTTTAAGTCCGTGAAATCCACACAAACACGCCAAGATCCATTCTTCTTCTTTACAACCACGATACTGGACAACATGTAAGATAAGTTACTTCGTGAATTGCCCCGGCATCAAGTAATTGATCAACTTCTTCAACAATGGTCGAAGTATGCTCCGCGGTTGACCGTCGACTTCTCTAAATAATTGGCTTACATTTTGGATCAGCATTTAAGCGGTGCTGGGCAACAAACGGATCCACCCCTGGCATCTCGTATGGTGACCATGCAAACACATCGAGGTTCTCGAGTAAGAAGCATATAAGCTCTTGCCTTTCAACTTCGTTTAGGGAAGCGCCGTTGTAGCTCGACTTTCTTTGCGCCCCTTTTCGGAGAGCTCGAATTGGTCCTATAGTTCGGACTCCTATCACGGTTCTGAATCTAATCTCACAAAGTGCAATGTGAAACTGATAAACACCAAAGAGTCCAATCCGGAAAATCATTTTGGAAAATCGGATTTTAAATCAAATAATGCCAAAATTGGACTGCTTTACCAAATTACAGAGTTGCCACCTAAATATTTTATTTTGGAAAAATTTAGGAAACCCTGACTCGTGCCAAAGGCCACGCGTCCGTCATCACCAAAGTTGCCTCGGCTCAGGAACTTGGGTACAAAAGGGGAAGGTCCTGAAATGAGCACCCCCGCTCGCCCGATCAAAAGATCAGCCTCTACAAAGCATGATATGTTGTTTTATAAACACATGTGTTCTAATTCCGGTTATTAGCTAACTTTACTATGTGACGCACACAAGCAAGTATAGACTAAGTCGCAAGACTAGGAACAAATAAACTCATATTTGTTTTCAAAAATGGTTTGAATTTGCCACCCTCAAGTGGGCGAAAACGTGTATTTGCCATCAAACATGATGGGGTTAAAACATGATTTGCCACTTCGCAAAGTGGGCTTAAAACTCACACTCGTTAAATTGTTCCAATTCAAACAACAAAGACTTCATCCATAGGCACTCATGCAATTAATCATTTAAGAAAATAGCCTCATGGCAAGCATGCAAAACATGGCATTTATGGCAATTACACTCATGCATTATGCTAAATCATAAAAACTTACCGAGTACTCCGAGCCAAAACAAAAGCTAGTTAGAAACAATACATGATCCTAACTATGTTAACAATGCTTAATGCAACACATGCAATATGAAATTAATAGGCTCGGCTACTAATATGGCATATGATACAATTTGATAATATGCTTTAAAACACGTATTCAAATAAGTATTGAAAAACAATGCGGTTTGAATGATGCGCCGAGCCTCGGTGCATGCAATACAAATGAATGATGCAAACATGTAAGCATAAGGTATGCTAATCAAAACATGATCCCTAATCTAACCATCTAAAGCGGATAAATAAAAGGGGGAAAGACGTGGGGTTGGAAGACATGCACACACACACACACACACACTTATTACAACATTGTGCCATCGCAAAGGAGGGTCTGAATAAATAAGCTAACTAGCTACGCTAATTAAATTAATTATTACAAACAACTAATTAACTAACTTAGATAATTAATTACAAGCCAAATTAATTAATTAAACACTTAACTAATTAATTACAAAATGACTAAGCTAATGAACTAATTAGCTAAACAATTTAAATGAAAGGCCTCGGGAAGCGAGGGATACTTGCATGCTCGGTTTGCTTCCTCCCGGAAATCCACCGCCTTGCCTTTGGATGCCTCTGTTTGCACTCGTTTGATCTCGAAAAATTGTGCCAACTCCTAGAATGCCTCTGCTCCAATTCAAGAACAAACTGATGCAAAAATCATTTCTGGCCGGTTGGCTACCAATGAAGGCTGTCGGCTACCATTGGTGGCCGGTCGGTTGCTTCAACTGGCCGGTCGGCTACTGATTTCTTGGATTTCCCTTTTTGCTGCAACAGAGAGCAAATAGAGGCAAAGCAGTGTATTCCAACGAATATATGCATGTACTTCTACCCTCTTTATCATTTCTCAAGCTCAAAGGAGTGTAGCTCTTGGCTCTCAAGCCATCAACCAAGCATTTTCAATGCATGATGGCTAGAGAACCAAGCTTGTACAAGTTAATGAATGCACAAATAAGACCAAAACAACCACCACCCTATCATGCATGATCAGGGGTGATGGTGACCAAGAAAAGTGGCACGTTTCATCACTTTGAGTATGAAACATCTCATTTTTCTTGTGTTCGAATTAACGTCCGATCCGAACACATGTAATGCAACACAAAGATGCTTAATCTTGCCTCTTTTATTTTGCACATTTTGTTTACGCATTTTACATTACCAAATCATTCTTTAACCGGTTAAGTCCAAGGTGAGTGTCCTCTAATGACAGAGGGGTCAACCAAAGGATGACTTAAGACATGAGAGAGATCATGCCGTTGGTTAGTAGAAACCCTCAAAAGAGGATTAAAACCATTAAGCACAAGTCTCAATCTCAATCTTAAACACAACCTTAAGGCTAACCAACCTCCAAGAAAATGGAAAAGTGAAGAAATGAGGGAGCTTGCAGACGTTTTAGTGCTGAAATGACATGCAAGATGATACTACAACATGCAAGCAACTCATGCACAACATGTTTAAGAGCCTAACTCATTAAGCTAGTGAAATCCACAACACTGTAGGCATGCAATATAAAGCTCAATTGACCAAACCAGCTCTGGATAGAGTTAAAACCAGTCAAAACAATGACCAAATCATGCTGAGATTGAGGCACAAAGTGCTAGAAAAGCATGCTCACATGTTAGCTCGCAAACAAGACCCAAGACACAACTCTCAAAAGCAATGAAAGAGTGAAATAAATGAGCATGTGACTGAGCTATATACACTAAAATTACATGTTAAAAGACACTACAACATGCAATCATTCCAAGCAAAGCATGTTTAGAGGCCTAAAATGCCAAGCTAGTGAAGCCATTTGCACTACAACTATACAAAACAAGGCCCACATGACCAAAGCAGCCCAAAATAGAGCTAAATCATGCCAAATTAGAGGCAAACACATGCTGGAAATAAGCTAAGTTAAGCCGCAAAAACATGCTACCATAGGATGCTAACTAGGCATGCAAGTGAGACACAAGGAAGGGAGGCCAACCCCTCCATTTTTGGACTTCAAAACATAATTTTTACCACTAAAATGACTCTAAATTTCAGTAGTTTAAAGGCCCAAAAAGTTTGACTTTAACATGCTAAAAGATGGTACAAAGGCTCACACAAACAAGCAACAAGAAGGGTAGACAATCCCTTAGTACAAAATGACTTCAAACCAACATGTTAAGGCCCAAAAATTAGAAATTTTTGTAGTTGAAAACTAGGCCAAAAATAGTATAAAAGGATAGCCAAGCAAGTGATTAAAACCAAGCTTACAAGGTAAGACTCATACCTCTTGAAGCTCAGCACAAAACAGGCACTTTCTTAGGCTCAAACAACCTTCCAACAGCCCAAAATAGGTTCTAAGAGGCCTCTGCTCCAAGGTGGTCCAATTTGGTTAAGGGCTAGTGTGCAAATGTGTAGAGAATTCTAACTTTCAAGCATAAAACAAGAGGAGAGAGAGAGAGAATTCTAGAGAGAGGAAGAAATTTGCTCAAAATTATCTAACCCCCTCAAAATGGGGGAGAGACCCCTTATATATAGAAAATCTAGCTAAAGGCTTGTATTCATCCCTCCATACATGTGTATGGAGATGAGCATAAGTGAACAATAGCTGGCATAGCTGGCAAATAAATATCTAAAAAAGGAGAAAAATGGCCGTCGGCCATCATCAGTGGCCGACCGGCCATAAACATAGCCGATCGGCCACCACTGGTGGCCTACAAGCACAAGTCATGGCTGGCAGGCTAGGGAGATGGCCGACAGGCCACCCTCTCCTCCAGAAGTGAAGCAATAAGCTCTTGGTCCATAACCAAGCACAAAATAGATAAGATTAGAGGCTCCAAAGCAAGGCGCTCAGCCGAGACCTTCAGGGACTCAAAACGAACACGAGAAAGCAGAATCATTGGGTGTTCAAACAATGACGCCCAAGTCTTGAGGACGGTCAAAAATGGGGTGTCTACAGCCGATCATGAAGAACTTCTCAGGATTCCCGTTAATTTCAACCCGATCCAGGGCTTTGGTTTTCTTTTCACACGGGGTCTTCCCAATGTCCTCAAGGCTCTCTTGATTCGGTACCTCAATTGAATTCACTTCCAGCTCTTTTGGTCTCTTTACAGTAAGAAGATAGCATGCCTGTGCTGATTTCTAAGAAACTCGAATTTGTTCGATATTGTACTCAGTCGAAAAACGAAGTAGTTGATGGTAGGTGCTCGGCATGCAACCAAGTTCTTCCCATGATGAGATTGTATGGTGAAGGAAGTTTGACAACTAGAAATTCTACATCTACTGATCTAGTGCCCACCTGAATTGGTAGTGTGATTTTGCCCAAAGGATACTCCGGGTTAGCATTGAAGCCGAATAATGGGTAATTGGCCGGAGACAGATCCGAGTCAGTGAAGTCGAGTTTAACAAAAGTTTTATAATACATTACTTCCGAAGTACTTCCTTGATCAATGAGAACACGTTCAATGGTGGATCTGTTCACGCGTAGCTTGATGACGAGGGGATCAGAGTTGAGGAGAGTTACTCCAACTAAGTCAGTGTCATCGAAGCTAATCCTCCCAGTTTCATGGGGCCGTTTCGCTGGTGTGATTGGCCTATGTAGGCCAGTCTGCAACTGAATTGTATGTACCTCGGATGATGTCGACAAGCTGCATATCATATGAATTACACCAAGTGGAGGTGAATCCGGCCGTAAGGCTACTGTGTTCGATGAATTATTCTTCCAGACGTGTTACACCAGCCGACCGTCTTACACTAGCTCCTCTAGGTGATCCTTTAGTGCATAACAACTGTCGGTGTCATGACCGTGGTCTTTGTGATACTCACACCATTTATCTCGTCTCCTCGTATCGGGAGGTCCCATTATCTTAGGCGGCCACTTAAAGAACAGAAGGTGTTGAACTTTCGACAAAATCTTACTGATCGGCTCTGTTAACTTTGTGTATTTCTTGTCTGAGTGCCTTGTGCGCCTGCTATCCACTTGATATTGTTCATTTGCTTGATGTGAACATTGATCATTTGATCGGCATAAGTCACGCCTTTTGTCTCATTTAGCCCGATTCCACGGCTCGGGGCTCCTTAATGGCACAATGCTTATCGATTGAACGATTCCCGGTAGAGCCGTCTCGATGGCTTTCTGCCCAGCTTTGACCCATAGGGCATTGTCTTCCACTTTGCAATACTCTTCGACTTTCTTTATTAACGCCCAGACTGTTTTGGGGGGCCGTCTGATCAATCAACTACGGAGGGGACTACCAGGACGCAATCCCATCTTAAGGGCGGTGATGGCCATGGAGTCATTGCAGGCATCATCTACCAGATTAAAGCATTCCCAATAGCGTGTCGAATATTCACAAAGGCTTTCTTCTGGTTTAATTTGCATCGCCCAAAGAGAATCGACTTGCTTTGGCTGGATCTCATTAGTGATGAATCTTGCCCTGAAGGACTTTTGGAGTTTATGGAAGCTCTTAATTGATGCTGGCTCTAGTTTATAATACCATCTGATGGCCAGTGGTCGCAGACTGCTTGGAAATATTCAACACATGAGGGCTTCATCGTCAGCATGAAGTGTCATTGCTTGCTTATAATGATGAATGTGATCAGTGCGGTCTGATTTTCTGTCGTACATGGTGAACGACGGTGCTTTGAACTTTTTGGGTAGCACTGCCCTTGCAATTCGTCGCACAAAGGGGTCATGCTTATCTTCCTCATCTGAATCATCACTCCTCCCTCGCTTATGCTGTACATACGGACTTCCTTCAGATAAGCCGGATATGTCAACTCGTCCTTTCTTTCTGGGTTCTGGGGATGGTGAGTCAGAATCACTGTCATTATCGCGTTTCCGAAGTCGACGTCGTTGACCATCCTTCTTTCCCGAAAGTCGACCCCGGTCTTGGCATGCGGCCTGTTGGGATTTCACCACCTCCAAGGCCAAATCCTGGCATAGGTCCTCGTTCTCAGCCATCATGTTCTCCAGTCGCTGTTTATTTTGCTTTGCTTGATCCATAATCGTCTGCATTGTCTCATGCACTGATGTTGATGGTGAGGTCTGAGCTACTGAATCAAAGTTTAATGCCCGTCGTGCGGCGATATTCTCTGGTCGAAGCACGTTTCTTGGAGTGAAGTCATCTTTTGGCATAATTTCGTCAGCAACTATCGGAGGATCTGTTGTTATGCCCGCCATGGATGTGCTTGAGCATTTCCACAGACGGGCCAATTGTGGAGAAGTGGTTTGGAATACTCTTGGATCCTATAGGACATTCCTAATCCTCTAATTGGCACCTTAAAAAAGATGAACACTTCGGTCGGGGTGCAAGAATTAGCACTCCGACAGATAGATTAGTATGTGCTCTCTAATTAGCTTTCATCTCAAGTTTGTTTTATCTATTCTCACATACCTCTCTTTGGTTGATGTTTCTCTTATTTATACTCGTGTCTGGTCCCAGGGGTCGGGCCCACTTTTAATCCAACGCACAACTGCTCAATCGGCCTTTCTGTCGTGTGCCTATTCCCACCTGACTTCTTGTACGGCTGATTCTATGGTCGATTTAAATATTTGGCTTCAGGAGCCCCCAGGACAGAGCCGAATAGTATTTGTCCTGATTTCCTTCAAATATATTTGGCCTTCCTAAATATAAATTTATTCGGCTCCCACAAACTTCATTTCCGCTTCGGTCTGGGCACCTTTCTCGGTATGTAATTGCCTGGAGGATGAGGGAGCTCCTGGCTCCTGCCACCAATGACTTCAGTTATGCCCTTTCCAGCAAGTGCATGCTTTGGCTTGAGGAAGAGGCACAAGTGGGCACATCCTTGGTAATAGAATCTTCTGATGCTGCGGGGAGAAGATCACAGACTTTACTTGACTATGCCCCTAGTTTAATGGTTTGACCTTAGCTTTATGATGTAAAATGCTTCAATTAATATGGGAGTGGGTTAGGCATGTTTTTTGTTTTGAAATCATGTAAGAAAGATTGTGGATACTGAAAAGCTTCATCTCAGGTCTAATGAAAGGTTCATTTTTCAAAAACGTGTTTGAGAAAATCAGTCAATTTTGTTAAAAACACCAAAACACATTTTTGCAAATAGCCACTACTTAACATACCCGAAGTCAACCTTCGAACTACACGACCTTGAATAAACTCCTTGGACAGGACTCTCTGCACCTCTTCCACCATTGTATCACTAATCGGATCTACCTTGCAATTATATCCATCACAAAAAAAATAGGTCTAGATAACAGGATCTGAATTTGAGTAAAAATGAATTGATCGATCATAGACAAGACAACCAAGTTGAAAATGGTTGGGGTCGGACTTCAAAATAAAGCTGCCTATGTATCCGAGGAATGGGAATCAGGCCATATGTAGTTCACGGTTATGGTCCACTTGAATATTTACTCTCTCTTTTTGTACTCTAATTTTTGCCAAAGCCGCCTTTTCGAGTTTTCAACCTTGTGAGCTCCACTTTATTTATTTTCCTTTTTCTTGCTCTAACTTTTGCTTGGGTCGACCTTCCTGGTTTTCGGCCCAGCGAGTCTCTCAGGGGTAGTATTTCTTCAACTTGTCCATATTGATCAGTTGTGAAAAATCTAGTCCATCTAGATCCTTAGAATAACCACTCCTCCTGACCAAATTGACTTGATGATGTAAGGACCAGTACAATTGGGTTTGAACTTGCCCCTATGATTGTAAATTGGAGCCTCAGTTGCCCTTTAACACTAGATCTCCCTAATTTAGATTCCTGGACTTGACTTTCTTGTTAAATGCTCAAGCAATCCTACGCTGCTACCCCTGCACATGGTACAAGGCCTTTAATCTCCTCTCATAAAATAACATTAGCTCTTTAAAGCTATTCTATTGCCAATCAACCTCCACTATTTGACATTCAACCATAATCCTTAGCGAAGACACCTCTATCTCAATTGGTAGTACTGTCTCCATCCCATAAACCAGAGAATAAGGGGTTGTCCCAGTAGATGTCCAGATCGATGTCCTGTAGCCCTACAATGCGAAAGGTAGCTTATCTAGCCAATCTTTGTAAGTTTCTAGCATCTTTCTTAGGATGTTCTTGTTATTCTTATTTGCTGCTTCAACAGCTCCATTGGTCTGTGGCCTATAAGTTAATGATTTGTGGGAAGCCACATTATATTTCTCGAGCAGATCAATCACTTCTTTCTTGAAGTGCGAACCGTTGCCTGAAATAATCTCATTTGGAACCCCATACGTACAGATGATGTTGTTCTTGATAAACTTGGCCATGTACGATGCCTTCAACACTGCATACGGCTGTGTCTCCACCTACTTGGTAAAGTAATCGATTACCACTAGAATAAACTCATGTCCATTTGACCTTTTTGGCATTATTTCCCCAATTACATGAATTCCCCATATGGAAAAAGGCCACAGTGAATTCATGTTGTACAACTTTGATGGGGTGATGTCTATGCGATTGGCATGAATCTGACATTTGTGGCATCGTAGGACAAAACTGACACAATCACTTTCCATAGTCAACCAGTAATATCATTGTCTGAGGATTTTCATTGCTAGCATAATACCATTCATATAAGCCCTATATTCCTTTTCATGGACACCTTCTATGATGTGTTTCGCTTCATCTTCCTCTACGCACAACTTATGCATTCCCAGATGACCCATTATATACAACTTGTCTCCACAGATGATGAATTGAGTGATCAAATATCATATCCCCCTTTTGTCCTTAGTATTTGCCTCTTGTGGGTATACTTCTTTCTGTAGAAAATTCCAAATGTCAAAATACCAAGGACCTTTATCTTAGGCTTCTCCTAGCACAACAGTCATCTCGTATGCCGGTATGTATCTTTGTTCTATGATAATCAGAGACATCCTCACCCCAATTGCTATGTGCACCATTGAAGCAAAGGTTGCCAAACATCAGCAAACCTATTGTTCTCCCTCACCAAGTATGTAAATGTCAATCATTCGAACCTTGTGATCAACATAACCAAGGTCTGATGATAGACTTTCATTTTCTATTCCTTCACTTTCCAATCCCTGTTAGCTTGAGATACAACCAACTTTGAATCTCCAATCATATCCAATCTTATTGCCCTTAGTTCTAGGGCAGCTTCCAGTTCGGCTATGCATTCCTTATACTCTGTTTGATTGTTGAACACTATAAATTGAAGTTTGAAGGCCAAAGGTACATCGGAGTCGTCGGGTACTATGAACAACACATTTATCCAGTATCCATATTGATTGGCAACTCCGTCAAAATACAATTTACAAGTGTCCCCATCTTTGTACTCCCCGTCTTCTTCTCCATCGATCAGGTGGTTTGCTAAGAACTCTGCTACGACTCTCCCTTTGACAGATTTGTGAGTGACATATCGAAGATAGAACTTGGAAAGCAAAAGCAGCCATCGAGCTAGTCTACCGGTAAGTGCTAGTTTCTTAAAGAGATATTTGATGGGATCTAACCTTGAAAATAGGATTACTGAGTGTGCTAACAAGTAGTGCCTTAACTTTCTGGTGGCCTAAACCAAGGCTAGGCAAGCGTTTTCCAAAGGGGTGGAATGGGTTTCGTTTTCCAACATCTTCTTGCTCAGATAGTATATAGTTTTTTCCACTTTCTCTTCTGATTCTTGCACTAGCATGCAACCCATAGTAGATTCAGTCACTGACAGGTATAGGATCAATGGTTTCCTTGGCTCAGGAGGTGATAACACAGGCTGATTTTGTAGATATTTCTTGATTTGCTTAAAAGCGTAATTACATCAGTCATCCCATTGGAATTTCTTCCCTTTCTTCAATAAGCCAAATAGTGGTTCACAAGTGGAGGATAATTTAGAAATAAATCTTCTTATGAATTACACTTCCCCTAAGAAACCTCACACCTCCTTTTCAGTGATTGGTGGGGGCATTTCTAGGATGGTCTTGATTTTAGACGGGTCAACCTCTATTCCACGTTGTGCGATTAAGAACCCCAACATCTTTCTTGCAATCACCCCAAAGGTACATATTTGTGGATTTAGCCTTAACTTGTACTCTTGAATTCTTTCAAAGAACATTCTCAATGCATCATGGTGACCTTCCCATTACTTGGACTTGACAATCATAGCATCCACGTATATTTCAATCGCCGGTGAATCATGTCATGCAATATGGTGGTTGCTGCTCTTTGGTAAGTGGCTCCGGTATTTTTTAACCCGAATGGCATAACCCGATAACAGTAAGTCCCCCATTGAGTGGTGAATGTTGTCTTATCTTTGTCTTCAGGTGCCATAGAGATATGATTATACCTTGAAAACCCATCCATGAACGAAAACAGAGCATGACCTATAGTGAAATCTACCAATTCATCAATGTATGGCAGTAGGAAATCATCTTTAGAGCTAACCTTATTCAGATCTCTGAAATCAACAGAAACTCAAATCTCGTCATCCTTCTTTGGAGCTGGCACAATGTTTGCTGACCACGTTGGATATTCTAACATAATCAAAAATCCTATATTGATCTGCTTAGTGACATCCTCTTTAATCTTCAATGCCCAATCTGGCTAGATTCTATGGCTTTTCTGCTTGACAGGTTGGGCCTCGGGATCAAGAGGGATCCTATGCTAGACAATCTCAGGATCTATTCCAAGCATGTCTCTTGTAGGACCATGAAAAAACATCTTTAAATTCTTTTAACAAAGCGACTAATTGATCACGTTCCTCCAAAGGCAGTATAGAACTAACCTGGACCAAGCGGGGATGCTTCTTAGTACCCATATTAATTGGAACAATCTCATCCATCAACGATTTTGCACGCTTCTTCTCTTTCTAATTAATTAAAATTTTCAAAGCCTAAGGAATTTCTTCCTCTTCGTTTTCATCAAAATTTTGAAAATCTTGGCCAATGTAATAAATTAAAGGCACAAAAAAGTAAGCATAATCCACATGATTCTCATTCAATAGGTCTGCCTCAGCAGATATAGTGGACTCAAAAGAAAAGAAAAAAGGACGACTGAGACAAGACAATGGCGTATGGGTTATCAACCCTAAGACCACTCGACTCATAACTACCAGAAGAACATGAGTCTGACTCTGACTCTGACTCTGACTCAATAGAAGCACACTCAAACTCATCATCAGATTTAGATTCCATGATACAACCCCTATCGAGTTGCCAAGTCAAACGAGGTGCCTTAGATGCATCCTGGATAAGGTCATTACAGTCCACGGACAACCCTTCCCTAATCACAAAAAAACTAACATCCTCAAAACCCTATAACTCACTGCTAGCTTCATGGTCAACCAGTTTCAACTCCACTTTGTCCTATTTTGCTTTAGCCAGATAACTGATCCTATGTTGGTCCTGGCCATTTCCAAAGTTTGCTTCCTTGTCCTCAATCTCAGACAACTGGTGGTCAAAGAAAACCTCAAATCCGGGGAGACGCTCCATTGTCTCACGGTTCACCCACGGTTCAGGAAAATAAAAAAAGGGGAAATCATCTCCCTTTTTGATAAAGCGACCATTCAGGGTTCCCTGGATCAGTTTGTACTTTAATTCATGCTGCTTGCCAGATCTCTTAGCTTTGGCTCTTTCTCTCATCTCATCCCCTTTCATTTTCTAATCTTCTTTCGTGGGTCTGTACCCTAAACCAAATAAATGAGGGTTGTGAGTACCTTCCTCTGTTGCCGCGATACCTTTTCTACCACTCTTTCCAAGTTCCATCTTTGGGATATGTCGTAATTTACTCATAAAGTAGATTAAATTAGCACTCAGGTACATCTCGTCCTCATCTACCATGATAGTCTGAACTAACTGGGTTTCAGCTAAAATGAATCTGAAAAGGAAAACATCTTCTTCCCCATGATTTATCTCCAATACTAAGGTTGTCACCTCAGATAGGGTGTGGATAGATGAATTCCCAAAGATAGTAGCAATTCCTCTGGTATGCAGGTATTTGACCAACTGATGCATTGTAGAAGAAATGGCTTTCATTTGATGTAACCAAGATATGTGCAATAATAAATTAAAAGTTACCGGCACATCCATCATGTTGAACCTAGTTTCGTGCTTAGATGGTCCCACCAAAATCTGTATTTTAACGGTGCCCATAACCTCCTGGCTAGTGTTGTCAGCTGTTCAAATCAATTGGTTTGTTGGTGCAAAGTTGGCTGGCTTTAACGCTATCGCATAAGTAGTATGCAAAGGGAACATATTTATAGTTGCCCAGTGTCAATTAGAACCATGGGAACCTATTTTTTTTGGCATTCTAGAGACACGTACAAAGGTTTGTTGTGCTCTGATCCTTCTGGAGGGAGTTCCTTATCTGAGAAAGTCATAGATGGAATAGGCCCGGTTGGCATGATCAATGACACTAGCTAGTCTGGTGTAGCATCAATGGATAGTTTGACTTTACTTAATGCTGCGAGCATAGCATGTCGGTGTTCACGTGATGCCATGAGCAATCCCTAGATTGAAATGTTAGCTTGGATCTTCTTCAACTGTTTAATGACCAGATTTTCTCTTCTTCCTTTTCCCTTTCTTTCCCTTTCTCTACGTCCTTTCCCAATGGCTCGCCTTGATCTAGATGTGAGGGCTTGAAGAAATGCCCGCTCCTAGTTTATGATCAACTTCTTCAGAATACCAGGTGTGATCTAGCACATTATTTCCCCAACCTTCATCGGTGTGGAAGAAGTGTAAATCATTGTCTTTCCACTATTACCCTTTATTTATAGATAGGTAATTATCTGGCTTAATATGTATCATTCTTACATAGCAATCATCTCATTTTGCCTGGTAGGGTGATGTTGCCTAGATTTTTGTAAAGCGTCTTCTCAAATGTGCCCTTACTCGACTAGGTTTTTGCTTTTCTCCTTTTGCTATTGGATCAGTTGGCCCAGTGTTCTCAGATTTGGGGATTACTCTTCAAACTTCGCCTCCTAGCACTCATTTTTCAGTCTTCTCTGTTTTGGACTTTTCTTGCTTATTACTTTCCCAGGGTTTACTGTTTTCGCCTATCCTTTCCTTTCCCTTTGTCTTGTTACTAGTTTGTTCCTTTTTCTTTGTTTCTCTACCACTTTCCTCTATTTCTGAATCTTTCTCACTGCTTGTCCACCCACGAACATCGGTCAAACTATTCAGGTTCCACCATTCAATTTGTACATCTTCTAGATTCTGGTCTTCAAAGAAATGAAGGCTATCCAAATCCTCTTCCAAATCAACCAAGTTATCCAATCTTTTCTGAAGTACATCATTCTTGATAACATTAATGGAGAATGCACCAAGTAAATCAACCTTCAGTTTTGGATGACCGACTAGCACTATATATCTGTTGGGTTTATATCCTGACAACTCCCCGATTTATATCACTAGCTCCTTCGTTGCCACCACAAGATTTTTGAGTTTTAACGAAGATTGAGGTGCACCCATCATGCATAGATTAGTACTTTCAAAAATGTGAACTTCAAGTTTGGATAAGTGGGAAACGGTGATATATATACTAGGGTCAAAGGCAGGAGATAGTGTATGGATAATGTAGTGGCCCAGGTTAGGAGTGGATCTGTTTTATTCTTTTTGGTTGGGTCTCGGGGTTGTCCTAGGTGACTTTGACCTTGCCTTTTGTGTTTTGACTTTTTGACATCTCGGGCTAGCTTCAAAGAGCAGCCCAAGACTTTTTGATTGAGCCTGGTCGCGTCTACGACCATGGCCTTTGCGCCCGAGATGGGTTGGTCTAGAGGTCGTGCTCGCAATGGGCCACGAGTGGCCTCAACCAAAAATGGAATTCAAGTCTGTGTATGGGAGGGATGAGTACGTTGGCAGCGAGAGGCCGCGGTCACGGGCCGCGATAGACATTGTCGCACACACAGTGGTAAGGTCGCCCTCGGCGGCCAATGTACTTAGTGAGTCGTGCCCGTGGTCTATTTCATTGCGTCCGCGGTGCATCAAGTATATGGCTTTTCAGTGCCCGTGAAAAATCACTTTTTTGCATCTGTATCTCTCCTGATCTTCCTCCATTCTGCCATTTTTGAGAGTTTCAAGCCTTCAAGCCTCTCTTTCTACTCATTTTCTACCCCATGCTCCTCATATAAAAATGAAGAGCACGCTCAGGGCTTTCTATCCATCCAACGGATCGTGTTTCTATCGAAGTTAGAATTTCGGCTTTCTCCTCTTCTTGCTAGAGGTAGGGATTTTATTTATTTATTTTTTTTTGTTTCTCTTCAATATTTTCTTATAGATAGATGGGTGGTAGATTTATATTGCATAAAAACCCCATCTTGAGGAGATTTTCATGAATGCATGTAAAGGAAGTTAGGGTTTTCAAATTATGTGTGTTGAACTTATGATTGAAGTGGAATATGGAAAAAATGGAGTTATTAGAACATAGTTTTGTGCCTTAGAGTAAAAAGTCCTAATTTTTTTCAAAGCCTAGTTATGGTTTCTTTGTTCTAAAGATGAAAGATTGTTTAATTTACCCTAAATTCTTGAAATTAAGTTTGTGATTGGTTAAGATGAGTATAAATGATAATAATTAGTTATTGTGAAAATGATTATGGTATATGATGTTTTATGTTGGAGAAATTAATATTGGAAATTGAATTAATAAATCTCGAGAAGAGTATGATAACAATTGTGTTGTATAATTGAATATAAAGAGTTGATGTTAATGTTGAGAAGTAAAGAATGTAGTGGAAAGTAAATTGTAATTATTTCTAAAGATAAATCTTTATGCTTATTATGGATGTGTTGTTGGGTTAATGTGTAATGAAGCAATGAATGATGTTGTTGGCTTTATTCATGAGTAATAATAATGAATAATATGATGAATTGATGAATGGTGATATGGGAAGAAGGATCCGTTTCCTTCTAGCTTGTGATCGATAAAGCATGGTGCTTAATAGAGGTTTTGTATTCCATCCGAAGTAGTGTCTGAAAAAAGCGTGTAGTCTGTTGAGATATGTAGAGGTTTCGTGCTCCTTTCAGCTTGTGACCGGTAAAGCGTAGCACTTGATAGAGGTTCCACCTTCCTTCCGGAGTAGCGTTAATTATAATGGGATTGATATGTGTGAATGTGATAAATAGAGTTAAATTAGTTTGTTTTATATGGATTGGTTAATTGGTATGTGTTGAAATAAGTGTAGTTACATGTAAATATTGAAGTTATGTGGATTACGGTGGGGTGATGGATAGTTATGATTTAAAAAGTGGGATGTATGATCATTAGTAATGCATGGTTCCTACACCTAGGATCATTATGTAATGTTAAAAAAAGACTTTTCAGAAAGACTGTCAAAATTTTATACAAGAATAGTAAGAAGATAAAAGAAAGAGTTTTCTTCAAAACGTTTAGTGGATTTTCATGAGAAATATATTATCTATGTGTATTTTATTTTGAGTATAAAATGCACATTATTTATTTATGTATCATCCGTTAGCATTCATGATCGCATATATCTATTGATCTTATCATTGATAATCATTGTAGATCCCTACTGGACATATTTGTTCATCTCACATTATTTTTATCATTTTGAGGAACGCAGTCGGAAACACCAGTTTGAAGATTCGATAAGTCTATTTTCTTTTATGTGTGTTGTAATACAAAGTGTAAATGGGAGATATATTGTGATTTGGGATTTATGAGTGTGTTGTCATGTAATTATTTATAATGAGCATTTCAAAGTAAACCTTGGCATGTATTATTGTTATATTTATTCGAGAGATAACATTTCATATTTACTTAAGTATAATGTTATTCCTATATATGTTATGCAATTGGACTTAAATTAAAGGTTGTGGTAATGTATCCGGATAAGAAAATTTTGGGAAGTGACAACTTGCTATTAGAGCTAACCGGGTTTGAAAACCTTGAGTTTGTGGGAAGTGGTGTTTACCATAATGGGTTAGCTTCACTTGGTGAGCACGCTTGCATGTAAGAAGAATGAGGTGTAGGAAATTATGTGTTGCATTTGTGTGGGCATGGGTTACGTTTTAGGGATAGTGCTTGTAGCTAGCTAACTTCCTTTGAGATCTCATTGGAAATGTATTTGATCAATGTGGTTACTGGTGAGTTCCTTGGAAGTTCTGGGATAAGTGGTCATCCTTGTAGACTTGACTCGATTATGTAGTTTGATGCTTAATTTTTTTTTTTTTTTTTTTTTTATGTGCTGTGTGATTATATGTTAAGTTGGTTTTATGTCTTGGTAGGAAGAGTAAGTGTTTTGGGAAAAGACTAAAGTTCTATTGATTTATGCTTGATGTTGTCATGGATAGGATGTCAGGGCAAGCTGGTAGAGGTCGTGTTAGGACTAGAAGTGCTGGTAGGGGCACAACAGTTCCAGTAATATCCACATCTATAATACCGACTATGGGCGAAAAAATTGCACGCGAGATAGTAAGAGCAGTAAGGGAGGCTTTAACTTGCAATGAGGGAGACAAGTCTCATACCCTCAAGATCACCAAGGAGCTCTTTCTCTTTAACCCACCAGAGTTCACAGGAGGGCCAAAATCGTTAGAGGCAGAAAGTTGGTTAGAGCAGATCACCAAGACTCTTGATATGCTCAGAGTCTCGGATAAGGGGTTGAGAGTGGCATTAATGAGTTTTCAACTGAAGAGAGATGCTAGGTATTAGTGGAAGTATGCATGCCCTATCATAGGCACCACCTGGGCTACATTCACTAAGGCCTTTTGGGCCAAGGACTTTCTTCCTTCCGCTTGGGAAAAATTGAGGAAATAATTTGTGGAGTTCTACTAAGGTACTACACCTTTGGCACAGTTTGATGCGAGGTTCACCAGTTTGTCTAGATTTGCTCCAGAGTTGGTAATAACGGAAGAGCGTCAGTGTATTGAGTTCAAGGAAAGGTTATGCAATGATATTCGATGGAAGGTAGTGGGGTGTATGCATAGGAATTATTAGTGAGTTCTTGGGGTTCAAAAGAGCCATATTGGTGAGTTCTTCAGTTCAAAAGCACACCAGACCTAGTAGAAGGCAAAAGAGAGCGGAATCTCACAAGCCCAGTCTCAGCCTTAATCTAGTCTTACCTCATCGAGTTTGTTCTTCGGGAGATCCAATCAGACTCAGGTTTCCTCGAGTCCGTCATGAGTAAAGGACCACCTGTAGACACCCCATTTTGACCACCCTTAAGACTTAGGCACCTCACTCTGAACACTCGATGATGAAATGTTACGCTGTGCAATCGTTTGATTTCTTCAGCAAAAGGCTTCAGTTTCAAGCTTTAAAAACCTAAACCTTGTACCCCCTTTAGACCAAAACCTTATTTTTTTCTAGCCTAACCCCTCAGGGAACTGCTGGCCAACAAATAGCCGACAGGCCATTTTCATTGGGCCAGTCGTACCCCTTCATGGCCTACCGATCATGTTCAGCATAGCAGATATTTTGACAGCAGCCAGCTGTTCCTATGTGCATACTTTGCACCAGCTGTCTCTTTGCTGATATTTTCGACATGAGAACCTGTTTTTGTATAAATACAAGAACTCCCCTCAAGGTTTGGGTTTAGAAAAAAT
Source organism: Camellia japonica (assembly GCA_030407325.1). NCBI lineage: Eukaryota > Viridiplantae > Streptophyta > Magnoliopsida > Ericales > Theaceae > Camellia > Camellia japonica. The sequence goes on from JAPPVO010000016.1 coordinate 99,169,086, forward strand.
TCTCCAAAGAGCTATAGCTTGTCCAACACACTTCCCTCCTCTCTTACAATTTAAATACACTATACATACACCTTCTAAGCTTGAACTTGAGACCTTTGCTGAGATTCTTGAACATAATTTCAGCTACTAGAGAGTGTTAAGCTTGTAGTTTGTTAACTAGGAAGCTCTTCCTCTCTTTAAAGGGGTAATCGTTGAACTCTTTAACCATCTTTTCTCCCTCTTTTTCTTGTATTTTCATACTGATTTCAGAGCTATTTTAAGCTTGAAATGTGATTTAGGCCTTGTTTCATAGCTTGTTGCTTTGCATTTTTCTACTTTGTTTTTTTTGGTTTTAGCCATTGTTTTTTTTTTTTGGAGTTTAGGGGCTGTTTTAAGTGGTTATTTAATTTATGCTTTGAATATTATAGTTGTGTAGTTGTAAGTCCTCATGGATTTGGTGTATAGGCCATAGCTTCCAATCCATTTGAGTTGATAGCCCTTTTCTTTCTTCTTTATAGCTTTCATACATATTCATGCCATTGTAATCATCCACCTTTTCAGTAGCACTCTACAATCTCCCTCCTTTCTTTATTTCTTTTGATTAAGATTTGTATAAAACAAAAGATTACCACTCAAGGCATAAGAAAGAGACCCCTCATGCTAAATGGTTTAATCTCTTTGGAGGTTCATTACTAGGGCATTACATTTCTCTTATGTTAAGCGTGATCTCTTATTTGATACTTCCCTTTATCGCCAGTGCATTACTTCTAAGGGACTAATTTTCTAGTTAGACCTTTGGAAACCATAAAGGAAAGAGTCATTATAGCTCATTATCGAGTTTGGATTTGGAGTCATTGTTGCTCATTTCGAGTTTGACTCTGAATTCATTATCTCCTGTAAATGAGTTTGATTCTTCATTTGTAGTTTCCCCGTAGAAAAGGGCTTGAAAAGCTCATTTCTCGGGTTAAGCCGTGCTTGCTATTCTTTATTGCTTTGGACTTAGTGGATGTAATCATTTCCTTGGGACAAAAAGGAAGAAAAGATAAGAAAATGGAAAGGTAAAATAAAAAATAAAAAAAAAAGCTAATAAAATTGGAATAAAAAGAAGTAAAAAGAGAATAAAATTTGGTTAGGTTCAGTCGGATGTTATACTGAATCGACTGCTTCTAGAATCATTGCATACTATTGTTGTGATGTTTGATGATTCATTAGGTACGTCTACCTCTTCCCTTTAGGTAACTCCATGATAGGGAGGAGGTATTGTTTATCTTTTGTTTCATTTATTAAGCTCTTGTCCTGTTGTTTCTAAGGTCATCATGCAGCAAATTTGCAATGATTAATGATTTGAGAATCGAATTTGCCCCTCCCTTGATCATCTGCATGATAGGGAAGGGTAGAGAGGATAAACATCTCCTGGAAACACTCCGCCTTGCTCTGTTTCAGTTCTGTTACAGCAGGGTATTCCCCAGAAGTAGTGGCTGGCCGACCATCATTTTGGACAGCCGACCACTCTCTTAGGCTAACCAGCCACCCATTTTGTACAGGCAGTGGTATTTTTGCAGCAGAATAGAACAGATCTTGAGGCCAAAACAGAACAATTTTCTGACTGCAGACAGAGTTGATCCTGGAAGCAAACAGAGAGGTTTCTAGAGGATGTTCAAGGTTGCGCATATGTGGTTCCTCGCCTCGCATCCGAGTCCATTAGATTAGTAACCTTAATATTTATATTTGTAATTAATTAGTTGCTTTTCTTTCATTCGAACTTGTAATAATTAGTTAATTAATTCATTCAATTGTGTTGTAATAATTAGTTAATTAGGACATTCATTTGGACTTTCTTGTGCGAGGGCAAATTTGTAATATTTGTATGTCTTCCAATCCCCACTTCTTTTTCCCTTTTATTTACATGCTTATTGTGGTTGCATATAGTTTCATGTTTTTATTTCATACCATTACCATGCTTCGTATCCATTTTGCATACATAAGGTTCGGTTCATCATTGTTGAAATATCATTGTCATTTCCTACTTACTTGAATACGTGTGTCACTGCATGCTTTGAGTTAATTCATATGACATGTTAATAAGCCAAACCTAATAGTTGCATTCTTGTATGTGTTGCATTAGTCATGCATATTTAGGACCACGCATTTTTCTAATTATTTTCTTTTTTTTGGCTTGCCTCGGTTAAGTACTAGGTGAGTATTTTTTGCTTTAGCATATTACATGTGTTTTGCGTTGCCATGTCAAGCATACTACCATGAGGCTATGTGCTTATTTGAAATACCTCTTTGAATGCTTGTGGATGAAGGTTATTTCACTTAAGTTGGAACGACTTTGATAAATATACATATGAGCTTGCTTTTCATTCAAGTAGTACATATTCAAAACTCTTTTCAAACAAACATGAAATCAAAGCATTCCAAAGTGGATGAAATAGTCTACACTTGTGTGCCTCATATAGTAAGTTAGCATAATAATTAGAACATGTGCATATACTGTACATAAAAATCACACCATGATTAGTAGAGGCGGATCTTTGATCGGGTAAGTGGGGTGCTCAATTCATGACCTTCCCCACTCATATCTAAGCTCCCGAGCCGAGACACTTTGGTTATGAGGGACAAGTGGACTTTGGCATGAGAAACAGGTTTCCTAAATTTTTCAAAAATATTTAGGTGGCGACTCTAAAATATGGCTATGCAGTCCATCTTTGGCATCTCTGATGATAAATGGATTTTCTAAGATTTTTCAAATTTGGACTCTCATTTATTTTTTCTATTTCACATTACACTTGTGAAACCAGATTCAGAACCATGGGAGTCCGAACTGTAGGGCTATCGTACTCGAGGAGACTAAACCCTTCAAGGGGCACGAAAAACCACCTACGGTTTTGTAGACACACCATTTTTGACCGACCTTAAGGCTCAGACGTCATCGATTGAGCGCTCGGTGATAGTGCATGTTGTGCTTGTTTCGAGGTTCTGGAGTTTTGGCTGAGTGCCTTGCCCCCGGCCCTCTTAACTCTTTGTGCTTCGGCTCGATTTGCAGACCAAGTCTGGTTTTCCTTGCCAAAGGGAGGGAGGGGTCTTGTAGACCACTCTTTTGTGGTCGTAGACCACATTTTGTGGTCGTAGGCCACTTTTCCCGTTTGGAGAATAGTTTCCGATTTTCGGAGCCTTCGGCCGCGTGCCTTGTCTCGGGACCGCTTAACGTTCTCCGTTTGGTGTGGTTTTTGAACCACACCTTGTTTCCTTGGCCTAGAGGGCCACTGTGATTTGGGAGACCACTTTTGTGGTCGTAAACCACTTTTGGTGCTTCTCAGCTAGTTTTCGAGGCTCCCGGCTGCGCACTTTGCCTCCCGAACTTTCGTCTTGCATCCGTTTTGGTTTGTTTTTGGTACAAACCTTGTTTTCCTTGTTTAGAAGGTGGTACAAGGATGGGAGACCAGTATTACTCCTTGGAGACCACTTTTCTTCCTGCCAGCTAGTTTTCTGATATGACAACTGGTCTCCTAGGTCTTTGAGCCATCTTTTCTGGTCGACCACCCTACCCCTGGCTTGTTTTCAGTGTGCTGATCATCTCCCACCATGGCCGACCACTTGTTGTCTTAGGAGACCACTTGTGGTGGTCGGCCGACCACTTCAAGTGGTCGACTGTTTTTTGCCACCTTTTTGGAGATATTTTCCTCCAACTATCTGGAGGGCACTGAAGCTATCCTCCATACACGTGTATGGAGGGATTTCCTTGAACCTCAGAGGAATTTCAGTGGTGGGAAGGGTGTTTTGAGGAATTTCAGTGGTGGGAAGGGTGTTTTGAGGTCCCAAAAAGGAGAGGGTCATCCCCTCTCCTTGTGTCTTCAATACTTGCTTCATTAGTCTCATGTTTGAGCATGTTTGTTAAGCTTATGTTGGCCATATCGTAGCATGTATTTGTGGTTGTTTTTCTATGGCATGCCACTGTTTTTGCTTGGTTTTGTCACTCCATGCATGCATAATACACTTGTAGTGTAAATCACACACACTAGCTTTGTATGCTTCATGAAGTAGCATGTCATTCTAGCTTATGTTGAGTCCATTTCAGCATGTTCTTGGGCTTCTTTTATCATGTCATATCTTTGTTAGGGTTTGGTTTGGTCACCCTTTGCATGCTCCATGCACTTGTAGTGTATTTCCATGAAATAGCCTAACATGTATCATGTTCTAACATGTCATTCTAGCATGCTTTTGGCTTAACTTCATGAAGCTTTTGTCCATGTTTTAGCATGCTTTAGCTCTGATTTTGGTTGTTTTGGCCATGCATGACTTGCTTTGTATAGCCATAGTTCAATCTAGCTTGTTAGCTTTGTGTACCAAGTCCATTAGCATGCTTTACTTGGACTATTTGAATGATTTGGCATCATTTATTATGTGATTTCAGTCCATGTTTCATGGTCTTGCACTTGCATTTATCACTCATTCAATGCGTTGGAGGGTTTGCCCCTTTATGCCTTAACATGAATCATTGCGTATGCCTTCGTGCATTAGCTTGCGAGCCATCATTTCAATGTATTTTTGGGGCTATTATGCCATGATATAACTCTGATTTTTGTTGGTTAATTCATCACATGCTTGGTCTTAATAGGTGTAGTGTAATCCATCTCATTTTCCTTGTATGCATCATGCCTTATGCCCTTTCATGCTAGCTTATTTTGGCTTCCTTCCATGCATGTTTTAGACTTATTTTAACATGTTCTAGGACTGTTTTGGGTTGCCTTGATCACGTGCTTCATGTTTTGCATACTAGTAGTACAAGTGCTCTTGCTTGCTTCAAGCTTTGGGCACCATTGCATGCTTCATTTGTGCTATTTAGATGATTTGGCATCATTTAATACTTCGTTTCAGAGCACGTAGCATTGCCATGTTCCCACTTCATTCACTCTTTAAGTGCTTTTGAGTGTTGTGCATTGTTGCCTAGTTTATGGCTTAGCTTGTATGCTTGCATGCCTAGGTGTAACATGCCCGCGGGGGACCTCGGCTACAGTTCGGACTCTCCTTTTTTGTGTTGCGGTTCTAAATCTGAACCAAAGAGTCCAACTCTGGCAAATCGTTTTGAAGAAAAACAGATTTTTGAAAAGTAGTGCCAAACATGGACTGCTTTGCCAGATTACAGAGTCGCCACCTAAATATTTTTTATGGGGGAATTTAGGAAACCCTGACTCGGTACCGAAGGCCACGTGTCCGTCATCACCAAATGTCTTGGCTCGGGAGCTTGGGTACGATCGGGGAAGGTCAGCTATGAGCACCCCCTTTCGCCCGGTCCGAAGACCGGCCTCTACTAACCGTGATATCCGATTTTGAAAACAATACATGCTCTTATCCCAATTATTAGCCTAGAATTACTATGTTATGCGCACAGCAAACAAGTATAGACCAGATTGCCTAATTCGGAAATAATCATTGCATATCCGTTTGTTTTGAAAGCGTTTCGGGTTTTGCTACTCGCAAGTAGGCTAAAATACGGATTTCAATGAGTTTTCCACCTCAAGCAACCTAACCTCCACCCACAGGCATTCAAACAGTTTATCTCACATAAGCACTTAGCCGCATGGTAAGCATACTGTCATGGCAACATTCACACGCATGTGGTATGCTAAAGCGTAAATATTTACATCGTACTCCGTGCCAAAACAGTAAACTAGTTAGCAAACATGCATGACCTAGTTCATGTTAAATAGCTAATGCAACACATACAGCATGTAATTAGGATAGGCTCGGCTAACCCTAAAAATGGCATGTGAAGTGCACTTTATTTGATGTACGTATTCAATTTGGAATTGAAAATACGATGTAGTTTGTATGATGTACCGAGCCCGATGCATGTAAACAAATGCATGGATGCACGCATGCATTGCATAAGGTATGCTAAAATAGACGTGCCCTAATCTACCATCATAAGCAGGTAAATAAAAGGGAGAAAGAAGTGGGGGTTGGAAGACATACACACACTCAACCACACTTATTACAATTATGCCCTCACTCGGAGGGACCAAAAGAATATACAAATTAATTAACTACGCAAGCTAATTAAATATTACAAATTAATTAAATTAACAAATTAATTAATCTAGGAAAAACAGTAAACGCCTCGGGAGGAGAGCCAAACGCAGCACGTGCTCGGGTCCTGCTCAGAATCGCATTGCCATACTTAGACTGCCTCTGTTCTCCCTGATTTGCTCCTCAGAAGACTGCCACAGTCTTAGGAATACTTCCTTAGGTACTGGAGATCACTACCGGCTGCACAAAACTTCCACCAGCAATGGATTGAGCTCATCGGCACTAAATTGATCCATCGGCTGCAAATTGACTGCCGGTCGGCACTAAAAACTGCCGGCCGGCACTGAATGCCTGCAGGACCTGCAACTCACAGTAGCAGAGGGCAAATACTGGCATGGCAATGCAATTCAAAGCATGTATGCACTAAACACACTCCTTATCATACTAGTGACTCAAAGGAAGATGTGCCTCGATTCTCGGGCCACCAATCACGCATTTCCATGCATGACGGCCCAAAGAACCAAGAATGCAACTTTGATTTCAAATGCATGCAATCCATAGAATCAAATAAGGGTGCCAAACCTCCATCAAACTTCACTTCAAGAGGCCTAGCATGCATGCCAATGCAATGCAACCCTGAGCATGTTATCTATATGCAATATGGACAGTGCAAGGCACTTATGCAAACACACAAGCAAGCATACAAGGCAAGCATGCAAACCAAGTAAAAGGGGAACCTAATCATGAATTGGGCAGCCCTTAATAGGCCCAAAATCAGTGGCTAGAGTGCCCAAAAATGAAGGCTAAAATACACACACACATGCATGCAATTATGGTCCAACACTTAGGCACAAACATGGCAACTCTCAAGCACACTTAAGGAGACCAAACATAGGCAATGAGCATGCATTGTAAGCTCTGAAAATCATGCTAAACATGGTGCCAAACCAACTTAAGATAGACCAAACAAAGCATGCAAACGGCCTAAGTACTTGAGGCGAGCCATGGAGGCTTAAGCCAAGGCCAAACCCACCAAGCCTCACAAGGCAAAGGGGACTCAAAACAGGTCAAAGGCAGACCTAAACAAGGCTAGAGGCGCACCTAGATGGCACCTAAGAGGCTCAATCATGGAGGCATGCAAAATGACCAAAACATGGAGCATACAACTCATGTTTTTAAAGCATTAAAGAGGCAACTAAGGTAAGCATACAAGCACACCAGAGGGACTGAAATGACATGCTAGATGGTTCCAAACCATTAAAAAGATGCAAACAAAGGCATGCTACACACTCGTACTCTTAAGGCCAACAAGCCAAATACAAGGGAGCCATGTAATGGAAGCTATGGTCGACCAAGACAAGTATGGACAGACCTCATACATGGCAAAATAAGCATACAAGCTTCATGAATCTAAGCCTAAAACATGCTAGAAACAAAGGCTAGCAACCTAGGCATGTTAAGGGACCGAAGAGGCATTACAAAGCAACTATGCAAAACATGCAAGGAGTGCTAAAACCAACACTTATCAATGTCATATTAGGGCATAATAAACATAAAATGCAGCCAAGACATGCTCTTCAAACATTCAAAACTATGCTCCCTTAAGAGACCAAAACTTGCCCTTTTCAAGGACATCAAGGAGAGGGGGTGGCCCCCTCCTTCTTAGGACTTTAAGGCATCATCTACACCACTGAAATCCCTCAAGATTTCAGTGGTGAAGAGACCCAAGCACCAAAATCCCGGAGCTCAACAAAATAGCACCAAAATGAGGCCTTTCAAGGCCTAAGAGGGGTCAAACTTCCCCAAAGCACAAAGTACCCTTAATAAACTATCAAGAGGGCTAAAAAACAGAACTTTTATGTGTTGATCACCAAGCACAAAAATAGTTCTAAGCTACGTAAAAATGGGGTGCAAAAATGGGGAATAAAAGACTAGTTTCTTACCCTTGTTGACCACCTTCACAAATGTTGATGTTGTTGCCTCCTTGAGCTTCAATCCAGCCAAAAATAGCAAGAACAAGCCCTTGGAACCTCAGTAGCCAAAGGAAGGTGAAGCACTAGGTGCTTGTGTGCAATAGTAAGACAAAACACACACACTAAGCTTAAGGGAGAGAGAGAGAGAGATATAGGATAGATACACAAACCCTAACCTAAAACCAGAGCTCTCTCTGAGTATTTTCTTTCTAACTCTCAAAATTTTCTAACCCTTGAGCCAAGAGAAGAGAGTCTTCTCTTATAGGAATCAAAGCTTACAAGCTAAGTCAAGTAAAGGCTCATCCCTCCATACACGTGTATGGAGGGGAAACAAATGCTATACAGCTGCTTCAAATATCTCATAAAGCAACTGCACAGTAGTCGGCAGGGCAAAATGGTCATTTGCCAAAATTGACTGCCGACCGGCACAATATAGTGCCGATGGCAACACCAACCAGCCGGTGACCTCTAGCCACTGCCGGTGGTGTGTGGGGATGCCTCACAAGGCATTCCCTGCCCCTCCAAGGCAAAGCACAAGTGTTTGGTGTAAAACCAGACACAAAACAGTCGAGTCCGGAGGTCCTGAGGCAAGGCGCGTAGCCGAGGACTCCGGGAACTCCGAACGAACACGAACATGGATGATCACCGAGCGTTCAAGCGGTGACGTCCAAGTCTTGAGGACGGTCAAAAATGGGGTGTCTACAGTTGCCCCTCTTTGACAGAACTCGAAAGTCATAACAATGACGGGAGTGAATGTCAAAGCCCAGAGACGACCCATTTTTGACAAGGCCGAAGACTTGGACAAACATACAAAGCGCAAATGGTTGAACTCGCAAGCTGCCTACGTATCCCTTTAGGAATCAAACCAGCGTAGTTCAGGCACAGGTATACAAGCCGCAGATAAGGTATGCGCCCGTAGGCGGGGGCGAGATGCAACTGACGATGCAAAAGGCCGAGCATAACTTATGATCATGCAAAGAAAGCTGTAATGAAGCACACATGCGACAGTTATAAGCTAGCATACACCAATCTACACTACAATGCAGAGAGGATGTAAGAGAATTATGCAATTCTCAATACGTCTCACTCGGAGGATACAATACCTGTGCGGCTCTTCCGGTTGCACCGGCCTCAAATGAGCCGTACATACAATATCGTGCCTGCAAAGAAAGCAAACTTAACAGGTACAATATTGTTAGCAATATGCATGACAATGCAATGATGAATGCACAATGATATGCAATATATACAAAACTATGTATGAACAATGCAAATGATAATGCAATGCAATTGAAACTATGCAAACTACATGCAAAGCAATTGAATCATGATTCAATCGTGAGCGATCCGAAACCACACATATGTCAAATAGATTGATGGAAGTAACAAGTCCGTCTACCATAGAAAAGGTGCCGCAACCCCAAACCAACATACCAGCGTGGAGTAGGCGCGATACACATGCAGAACTATGAGTGATGTAGACGGACACAAGGACAAGTATTGGGTGGAATGACATAAGTGAGGTAACGACCCGCTGAGGAAAGAACAATGATCCTAATGCCGGATGCAACAATTACACTACAATGTAATATCTACAACGGATATGGCACGCGGGCCAAACCGAATCTTGCCTAGGAAAGGCATGTACGCCTACGAACCGCGTCTAACACAGAAAATGTGCCGTAACCCTCAAACCAAGCTCATCAAGGAATAGGCGCGTACACAAGACCGTGCTTCGACGTGAAAAGTAGGGGCACATACCAGACCAAGCTCAACCTGGAAAGGCGCAAGCCATAGATGGAAGTGATGCAATGGATGCATGCAAACTACAATGCACTATGCACTGGATGTTTTACAGAAAATGCATGATATATACACTATATTACAATGAAATGCATGACATATGCATGTGTTTTGAAATGCATGACATATGCACTATATACAATGATGCATGACATATGCATGTGTTTTGAAATGCATGACATATGCACTATATACAATGATGCATGACATATGCATGTTGATGCAAAGACTACGGTTGCAGCTTTCCCTATCTTACCAACAAGGCGATATACTAGGTTGGTTCAGTATCCAGAATTGAGGCGTAAACACGCCGCTTCAACCTATGGGGCTTCCATACGGATTTCAAGCCGAGGGTACACCCTGGGTATTTAAACCAGACTTTAGTCTCGGAAATCCCGAACCTTTGTGTTCTAGGCATAAGCCGTTCAAACTCTAGTTTTCACCGTCCCAGTTGGTCTTCTAGGAACTCACCGCAAACACAGGCTGGTGGCTTTACCAGACCACCGAAAGTCGTTCGGGCACGACAAACACCGAGGAATTGCACCTTCAGAGGATTTAAGGTCTCCTAGACCGGGATGCGATGCATGACAATGCATGTTTCCCTTCTTTTTTTTTGAATGCAGGTGATGCATGATTTTTTTGAAATGCGCGCTAATGCGCGGCTTTTGAGATGCATAACAATGCAATGAGTTGTCGCCTTAATGCACTGAAGGTCTTGCACCTCCCAAGGATTTTAAGGTCTCCTAGACCGTGCGTGTTTAGGGTCCACCAGACCGAGGGGCAATGCATGAATCAGGATGCGGTGCACCAGACAGTGTGATGCGTAAAATAGCGCGATTGAATGCATGCAAAATGCAATGAGATGCGCAAAGCGCGGTGCGTTAGACAACGCGAGTGCACAAGATAGTGCGATATGATGCATGCCGAATGCGATGGGGTGCACACCTCAATGCACCGAAGGTCTTGTACCTCCCGAGGATTTAAGGTCTCCTAGACCGTGCGTGTTTAAGGTCTCGCCAGACGGTGGCGAAAAACGGTGCATAACACAAATGAGACACGTATGCCAATGTAAATGAGGCATGCACGTTGATGCGAATGAGAAATGAAGTGCAATGAGGTACGCTGCCCCAAAAGATGGAAAATGGAGTGCAATGAGGTACGCGTGCCTCACAGGATGCAAAACATGCAAAGGGGGGTGCGCCAAACGGCGCGATGCTCAAAAATAGCGCGAATGAAATGTATGCACAAGATGGTGCGTTGCGCGAAATAGCGCGATGCGTTAGACAACGCGAGTGCACAAAACAGTGCAATATGATGCATGCCAAATGCGATGGGGTGCACACCTCAATGCACTGAAGGTCTTGCACCTCCCGAGGATTTAAGGTCTCCTAGACCGTGCGTGTTTAAGGTCTCGCCAGACCGTGGGGGCGTGTTTAAGGTCTCGTCAGACCGTGGCGAAAAACGGTGCATAACACAAATGAGACACGTATGCCAATGTAAATGAGGCATGCACGTTGATGCGAATGAGAAATGAAGTGCAATGAGGTACGCGTGCCCCAAAAGATGGAAAATGGAGTGCAATGAGGTACGCGTGCCTCACAGGATGCAAAACAATGCAAAGGGGGGTGCGCCAAACGGCGCGATGCGCAAAATAGCGCGAATGAAATGTAATGCACAAGATGGTGCGTTGCGCGAAATAGCGCGATGCGTTAGACAACGCGAGTGCACAAAACAGTGCGATATGATGCATGCCAAATGCGATGGGGTGCACACCTCAATGCACTGAAGGTCTTGCACCTCCCGAGGATTTAAGGTCTCCTAGACCGTGCGTGTTTAAGGTCTCGCCAGACCGTGGGGCGTGTTTAAGGTCTCGTCAGACCGTGGCAAAAAAAACAATGAGGTGCGCAAAATAGCGCGATAAAATGCAAAATGAGATGCAAGATGGGGCACGCATACCTCATGGATGCAAAATGCAAAATGTAATGCAAATGAAATGCAAAGTGAGGCACGCATACCTCAAGATGCAATGCAAAATGAAATACAAATGAAATGCAAAGTGAGGCACGCATACCTCAAGATGCAATGAAATGCAAATGAGATGCAAAACGAGGCACGCGTACCTCGAGATGCAATGAAATGCAAAATGAGATGCAAAACGAGGCACACGTACCTCGAGATGTAATGAAATGCAAAATGAGGCACGCGTACCTCATTGATGCAATGGAATGCAAAACGAGGCACACATACCTCAAGACCAATACTGAAATGGACATGAGGCACGCATACCTCATTAACGGAAAATGAAATGCAAAACGAGGCACGCGTACCTCGAGATGCATGAAATGCAAATGAGGCACACATACCTCATTGGATGGAAAATGAAATGCAAAATGAGGCACGCGTACCTCGAGATGCAATGGAATGCAAAATGAGGCACACATACCTCATTGGATGGAAATGAAATGCAAAACGAGGCACGCGTACCTCGAGATGCAATGGAATGCAAAATGAGGCACACATACCTCATTGGATGGAAAAAAAAAAATGCAAAACGAGGCACGCGTACCTCGAGATGCAATGGAATGCAAAATGAGGCACACATACCTCATTGGATGGAAAAGAAATGCGAAACGAGGCACGCGTACCTCGAGATGCAATGGATGCAAAATGAGGCACACGTACCTCATTGGATGGAAAAAGAAATGCAAGTATGACATGCATGCCACACGAAAGTGCAAAACGGTGCAAGTTGCAAGGGACGTGCAAGACGGCGCGATGCGACGCACCGGACAATGTGATGGATGCGTGCAACGCACACGGGGCAACTTTTGAATCTTGTAAAAGACAAAAGGATACAATCCTTGCTTGAATCTGAGTGCTACGCACAGAAGACACGGTCCGAGGTCGAAACGGAGGCCGGTTGAGCTTCGGAGATGCACTCTCTTGCATTTTCTTGAGCTATGAAGACCAGAAACTTACCACATGACCTAAACAAGGCTGTAGGAACATCACCGGCTGCATAAAAGTTCCACCGGCACAATATTGTGCCGACCGGCACAAAATAGTGCCGACCGGCCAAAAGTTGCTGATCGGGGGCAGTTTCGACTTTTCGACTTGGGTCTTTTAAAATAGGGTTTCTAAACCCTATTTTCTTACCTCTCCACCGCCGAAAATACTCTCTCCCTCTCTCTAGAGCCTTTCTTCCCCTCTTTTCCTTGTTTTCTTCGCGTTCCAAGCCCGTTTCGTCGTCGGATTCGCGATTTTCTTCGCGTTTCGGACATTTTCCACCGATTGAAATTCCGTTTTGGAGCATCCTTTGATATTTCCACTTTTTCGGGACTTGTTCCCCTTGATTTTCTCTTCATTTCCGTGTCTTTGCATCTTCCGGCCTTCCCGGTCATTTTCGGTCCACTCGGGGTTGACTTTTTCGGTTGACTTTCCACATTCCAGCTCTTCCAGACATTTTCTCACCACCATCGCCATGGCTGACGATGTTCCACACGTCGGGACTCCTCCGGATCACGAGATGGATCCCGGGGTCGAGCTCTTCCCATTGAGCGAGCGTCCCTTCGACCTGGCGACATACCACCCCGCGATTCATGTGCTACCTCCGGATGGTCTCTGCCATTTCCGCTGCTTTGACCGAGCGCTGGACCCGGAGCTCCTTCTGCGCGAGCCGACTTCTCACCTATCCTTCGGTGCTTCCAAGGTAACACTCTTCTCTGTTTTACTTTCTGCAATGTAGAACTGTTAACTGCTAAAGTTGTTTCCGTTCTTTAACTGCTTGGTCTTGATATACTGTTCACTGTATTCAATTTGCAATCATGCTTACAACTGATATCTGTTTAAGACGGACACATGCACACACACTGCACTAGTCTCAATCACCCAAACACACGGCACACACCGTACTTCACTGCAAACTTACCGACACCCGGCACTTATTCGAATCTGAAAACACATTGTATACTGTATTTAAACCGAACCACACACAACACGCTGACGCATCATACGTTGTAGTTCACCTACTGGCACACTATAACCCGACATCTGCTTGGATCTGAAAAATGTGCACACATGCACTATATCTGTATGCTGACTCTCGCAAACACACTGACACATCACAGGCCGTAGTCCACCGTAGTACACTGAAACCTGATATCTGCTTGGATCTGAAAAATGTGCACACATGCACTATATCTGTATCGACTTTAACATGTTTCCTCAGAACTATACATCTCATATTGCTTTGCAACTATTTGTTTGAAAACAGGGAGATTCCCATGCCATCCGCGGGTATGGGAATGTCGCGGCTCGAGATTGGTACTTGGAGCTTCCCGAGGCGGTTCGACGCATTGTGGACGATGCGGGCTTCGGTTCCTTTTGCAGGGGTCTGACCCGGCTTACTGCCTGCAGGCCTCTTCTAGCTGCCCTGGCAGAGAGGTGGTGGGACACCACCGACTCGTTCCACCTATCCGTGGCGGGAGACATGACGATGACTCCCTACGACTTCTCGGTGCTCACCGGCATCGGGGTAGGGGGTGATCCGATCCCCTTTGACACCGACATGGACGAGTGGATCGCCGCTCAGATCTACTTGCTTGGCGAGGCGCCACCTCTTGCTCGTCCAGGCTTTGTCCGCTACTCCTGGTTCGAGGTGCAGTTCAGAGTGCAGCCTGCGTTGGTGGCGACGGCTCCGATGACCGAGGCGGCTGTAGAGCAGTACGCACGCGGCTTTTTGATGTTTTTGCTAGGGACGACCCTTTCGCCGACCGGGCGAACACCGTGCCTCTCTGCCTACTCAGCGCACTGGTGGACGTCCGAGACATCTTGCGTTTTGATTGGGGTGGTGCGGCTCTGGCCACTCTTTACGGGTACATGAGCTCAGTCTCCCGTGGCAGCGGGCAGTTGCTCGGAGGCTACTGGCGATCTTGGGAGGTACGCCTTCTCCTCTGCTTACATTTCTGTTCTGTACTTTCTGTACTCTGCACACACTGTAGTCTACTTTACACCTGCTGTATACTGTACACACGGCACACACATACTCTACTGTACACTGTTCACACGGTATACTCTGCTCAACACACTGCACAACACACGGCTTTATTGTTTCTGCTCTATTCTGTATTCTGCTTTATCTGATAAATGTTCCGACATCTGTCTTGCAGTTATGGGTTTACGCCTACTTTCCCAGGCTGGAGCCAGTGCCGGAGACGGAGACTCCTCTAGTCATTCCCTTCTCACGCCGCTATGACGGGAGATGCGCCCGGAGGCCGCGAGAGACTTTCAGCTTCTTTCGTCGCTACTTCGACACCATTACTCCTGCCGAGGTATGTTTTACTTGCAGTTCATTTAAGCTTCACTTCTCCACTGTATGTTTGCAATACCAGTAGATAACAAACTGTATTTCAATTTCAGATCACCTGGCAGCCGTGGGCTCCTCTGCCAGCGATGGTGCGGGATCGGTTTGCTGGCGCCTTGAGACCTCGCGTTACCGGATTTTGCTGGAGGGCCCGGTCTGTCGGGCTTGGTACCTAGGCGAGCGCTTCTTGCGTCAGACCTTAGGGTTACCTGAGCAGATAGTCCCGGTGCATCCTCCTGAGCATATGAGGGACACCGAGCGTTTCACCGCTGAGCAGATGGCGGACTACACCATCGGTTGGGAGGCGGACGGCTTCAGAGGCGAGGGCGATTACTCAGAGTACGTCCGGACCTTCATCATGCGGCCACTGAGCGTGTCGCCGAGCTGAGAGAGAGAGACCTGCGGCGCCGGCGGCCGGAGCAGGAGTAGGAGGAGGAGCGCCGAGGAGGGCTCGAGTCCGCGCAGAGGCGGGGTTCAGAGAGGACGGGGGGCCGGTTGGCCTGCTCTGCCCACTATGCTGACATACAGAGGGCAGGGTGGGGAGACCTTTCAGATCCCCTTTGCTCCTCCCTCGGCTGGTCATGAGTTGGCCGGTATTCCCGACTTGCCTCCGGTACGTATCACTTCATTTTGTATCTTACATTGTCATTCCATTTCAGTTTATTCGATATTCCACAGAATACTGATGCATCTGATACTTTTGCAGGCGTCCTCCGAGTACACCCGGCAGTCCGTGGAGTTGAATGCCTCCATGATGGGGATGCTGCAGCGGACCTTCGACATCTTGGCTCTTTACAGCATTCCGGTATGTTTTCTCTGACTGTTTCATACAATCTGATGTACTGCGCAAAACCTGATAACTGCTGCTCACGGCACTCACACACTGTACTCATACACTCCATTCTGCACTGATAACTGCTCACGGTATTCACATACACTGTACTCGTACACTGCATTCTGCACTGATTCATCACTGCTCACGGCGTTCACATACACTGTACTCATACACTACTGCATTCTGCACTGATTCACTGCTCACGGCATTCACATACACTGTACTCATACACTGCATTCTGCACTGATTCACTGCTCACGGCATTCACATACACTGTACTCATACACTGCATTCTTCACTGATTCACTGCTCAATATACTGATGCATTTGTCTTTTCATGCTTTTTCAGCCTCCCTTCCAGATTCCCCCGGTGGGTGGCGCTCCAGCTGGACCTCCCATTTCTACTCGGGATGGCAGAGCATATCCTCGTACCAGAGGGGGGCGCGTTCATGTCGGGAGTAGCTCGCGGGCTCCAGTCCCAGATGACGAGTCTGAGGAGGGGGCGAGTCATCCGAGGAGGAGCCGGGGGCAGCTCGGGCTCGGCTCAGACAGTGACACTTCTGGTGATGCTCCTGGACTTCTGCCCAGGAAGAGGGCGAGGACAGATCCTTCGGTGCGAGGCCATTGATGATGCTGATGACCCAGACTTTTGCTGTTTTTCTTATTTCTTTCTTATACTTTTCTACTTTTCTCTTTTGTGGTAGATAGAGTATTTTGTACTGCCGCAGGCAAGTTTTTGTTTTCCTCAAGATTTGTACTTGAAAAAGATTATATGAAATGAAACAAACTTTTTGTCTGAAAAAGTGTTTACATTTGTGTATATTTCATACCTTGCACTGCATTGCATCATATTACACACCTCAAATGTAAATGATATTGATCTGTTGTCTGAAAATTGAGCATTTGCACTACGATAATCGGATAACCAACCAACTAACAGCAAACAACTCATACAAACCACTACTCAAACTGAATAATACAGCCCATAACACAGCACTCGGTTCATTCCGCACACAGCAAACCCTGAACGAACAGCCCCAATCTGACAAGACGGACCACAAAAGCTGACACGGTTACAGTTGAAACACACTCGGATGTCCCAAATTTTCCTTTTCCTTCTCTTGCTTCGCACGAATGTAGAGAATGGCACGGCATTCTGAGCACAGACGATTTTTTTTGAAATAAAGAAGGGTTTTCAACCGGGGTATCGAGCCTACCACAGAACACAGCGGAGAGACTCAAACAGAGAAACAAAAGGCACACGACCTGAACACAACGAGACATACTCGGAAAAGGCTGAAAGCTAAAGCCGAAACCGACAAATCAAAAGACACGACACACGGACATGTTTACACGAGGAGAGACCTTGAATCTCGAGGAGCCAGTTCCTCCGGGTATTATTTCCCACCCTTTCTGATTTGCGATACTCACATCACTCGACCCTCAGGCTCGGTTTTTCTCTCAAAACCCTTTTCTTACTTTTCTCTCAACTTACACCTCTCTATTCTTTATTCTCTCATTTTTCATCCCTCCCCAGAGTGGTTGATAGGTAAACGAGAGGTTGCGGGTTCACGCCCAACACTGTTAGTTCACGGCTATTTCTTCTGGTGAATAGGGTGCCCTTCTGGCGAGTATGTTGATGGGAGAAAGACAGAAGACAAGACTCAACTGTGCCCCTAGTTCGTCATCTTGACCATTTTTTGTTTTCTTCCTAAAACAGTTTTGATCAAAAAATGAAAGTCGGATCAACACACTTATTCGATTTTTGATTTGAAAATCATGCGAATCAGGCTGTGCGCACTGAAAATTCTCCTTTTGGGTCCAAACATGGTCCGATTTTGAAAAATGAAATAGTTTTCGAGAAAATAAGTCAACTTCAGTGAAAATTTTCAAAAACTATTTTTGCAAACAGTCAACGCTCGACGAGCGCGGAACTTACCCTCGAGATATGCAACCTCGGATCGCAGGCAATGGAAAATTGCCCCTGGCTTAAAGGGGGATAAGGCAACGGAAAGTTGCCCCTGGTTTGGACGGTAACTCAGGGCAACTTATGGCACTGTATGGCAACGGAAAGTTGCCCCTTGTTTGGATAATGCTGCGGCACGTTGCAAGCCAGTCCTTGTTGATGACGATCGGACCCTCGGACGCGGAGGAGACGAAGACGGTTTGAGTCAATATATGGACGCAGTCACCTGGAAGGTGTTGGTGGTTGGACTTCAAGAAGAAGTTAATCACGTAGCTCCCGGTTGCTGCAGTCGAGACGTTGGATTCAGAGGAGGCGAGAGTGATCAAAACCATGACATGGACTGAGACGCTATGGAAGCGTTGGGGGCTGGACTTCAAGATGAAGTTGCCTACGTATCCCAAACATGGGAATCAAGCCTTACGTAGTTCCGGTTAAGGTACACTCGGGTATTTTAACCTTCACTGTTTAGGCTCTAACTTTTGCCAAGGCGCCCAATGCGGGTTTTCGACCTTGCGAGCTATGTTTTTCTTCTTCTTTTTCTTTCCTTCTTTTCTTTTCTTTTACATTTGCATTTATTTTCTTTCTTTTAATATTTTTTGTTCTTTTTCTCTTCTTTTTTGTTTCTTTTTGTATTTTTTGTTTTTTTTTTTTTTTTTTTTTTGCTCTAACTTTTGCCTGGGCCGCCCTTCTGGGTTTTCGGTCCAGCGAGCCTCTCAAAGGGTAAAAGTGTAACAAGTCCATGCCAAATGGTTTTGAGATTGAAGCCCTCTGTATCCAGGAGAGTGGCTGTTGTATTGATTTACAGAAGGATCCACCTGTTGGCTCTTCGAGCACATCGGATATTTTTTGCCCCTAGTTCGAGGGGTGCTTCTGTTCTAACTTTGCAAGCTTCTTCTGATGAGGTCTAACCTTCTTGATCTGACTTTGGTGCCTCTTGTTCGAGGGCTGCTTCAAATCTGGCCACACAGGCCTCACGTCGTAGTTGACCGTTGATCCTTCTGAATTCAAGTTCAAGGTTTGAAAATGAGGGGTCGAGTCTCGAGGCTGAGAGCGATCCTAGGCTGCACAATCTCAAGAGCGATTCCGCACATGTCTTCGCAGGACCGCGCAAAACATTTTTTGAAAGTTTTTAAGAAAGCGACAAATCGCTCGCGCAGAAGATAGTGTGGAACCAGTCTGGATCGAACCAGGGTCCTTCTCAGTACTCACGCCGACAAGCATGATTTCATTCATTAAAGGCTTAGCATACGTTTCTTTCTCTCAAAATGATCAAAATTTTGCAAAACCCGAGGAATTCCTTCCTCTTCGTTTTTATCACCGCAGTGTTCGAAAAGGGGTTTACGAGAAAGCTTAGGTCATTACAACGATGTTCAAGGCACAAGAGAGTAGGCGGTACGCACTGCGTTCCATTCGCATTCTCTGGCACGGCTGACTCAAATAGCAACAAGTACGGAATGTGATAGCCACGCTGTTTCATTCAAATTTGTTGACATAACTGGCTCTTCGGCAGAAGCAGACTCAAAAGCAAAAACAACTATTTATAAGACAAAACGGTGTTTGAGGCAACAACCCCGAAATCACCTGGTATTCTATACAAGAGGGATTGACTCATTACAATTAGACAGACCCTTAAGCAAAAGGACTGACTCAAAACAATGAGACAGGCTCAAGACAAAACAGAAGACTGACTCGACACCCAAGTCAGAATTTACGAAAATTAACATTTAGCAGGTGCCCAAAAATGCGTGCCAAACGCTACATCCAAAATATGCGAGCTTTGCCCGCAGGCGGTTCACCTTCTGATTACATACTCGCAGTATCTGTGTCTTCAAAATCCAAGAACTCCGTAGTGACTGACTTGGCCGAGGTGGGTGGGAGGATAACCTCGTTGTCAATCAGATCCTGCACCTCGTGACGGAGGCGAAAACAATTGTCAGTGGCATGGCCTGTCTGCTGGTGGTACGCACAGTACAGGGAAGCATCATGTGCAGCAGGGAGATTCTTCGGTAGGGTCGGGGCTCCAAGGGTTTGAGATGCCCCTTTTTGGCCAAAATCAAAAGTGCCCTAGACAGAGGCATGTAGAGAGGGTGGAAGACCCTGTGCCCTCGGGGCAGATACTTCGGGTGGCCGCTGAGCGCTCTGCTAGATGCACTAGCGAACGGATCGGCGGGAGCGGCCTTAGATTTCTGATCCTTCCCGGATGCAAGGTTGGGAGTGGGAAGAACTGTTTTGGCATGACGGGGCCTATCCCGATTCTCTGATTGACTGGAACTGCCCTCAGGCGGAGTGGGGAAAGCAGCCTCCACAGCTTTTGACATAACTGCAGATATCTGTTGCTTGTTCATTCCCTTTCAAAGCCTCTAAAGCCTCTACTGCCCACAGCAGTTGTTCGATAGGGTCGGCATCTGCCTTCGTCTTGCCTTTATCTCTGGCCTCGGCCTGATTTAGAATTTGGTTTGATGCGTCGTTGCCATAGCTGGAGGCCATCTCCGGTTGGCTGAGTTCAATTACAATTCGCCCCAACAACGGGGGCTCCTGGGGTACAAAGCCTCCGACATATGGTGCGGCCGGCGGCGAAACAGACATCCCATAGGCGAGATCCGTCACGGACCTTTGAAGATCACCTATCATCCCCATTAATTCAAATGTAGTGGGCTCGCGAGCCTGATATAGCTGAGGGGCCCAAACTGGGTGCGCGGCCGGCGATCTGGGCGGATGCGGCATGTCAACAGTAGTTTCATCCTGTAGGGTGATTTCTTGACTCAGCGCGGTTGTCATGACCACGATCTCTTCTGAATTCTGCGTCATGCTAAGTCCTGCCGCAGCAAGGAGAAGACACTAACTGTTCTGGATCGACCCTCTGAATCTCTGAACTGAAACGGAAAACAAACAGTATTTCAGCCCCAGACAGATCAAGCACGGATGTAGCCGGATAACTGTACTCTACTACTGATCACTGTTCCCCAGAATCACTATTCAAAGCTGAACTGATACCCGCAGACACAACTGATTCTCAACAACACTGATACTGGTGCCCTCAGGCCGGATACCCAAACTTGCAAACTGATATATGCGTTCCCTGCGGAGATACACTCTAAAAGCACATAACAGGTAGAAGAGAGCCAATACACCCCTATGTTGGGGTAGGGTTTCCCTGTCCTATTTTGTCAGGAGCTAGGGTTTCACTACGCACGCAGCGGTTTCAAACAACCTAAATCGGGTAAGCAACCTGTCCTAGTTGGAATGGTCACTATGGATTCCGAATATGCACTAGGTCGAATGGTCAAAAAGGGTGCCCCGGTAAAACCGGGGTTTGTGTTCCCATGCTGTCAGAGCCCATAACCGGTCAGCCTTATGGTCATGCCTTGACAAGACAAGCCTCCGGCAAACCGTTCAGGAATGGCAGATGGCAAACACGGTGTCCTAGGCGCACCAATGCAAATGCAATGCAAAGAGACACATAAACGAAATCAAAACAGGATATCACGAGTTCGAGTCAAGCTCTCTAAACTCCCCAGCAGAGTCGCCAGAAACTGTAACATGCCCGCGGGGGACCTCGGCTACAGTTCGGACTCTCCTTTTTTGTGTTGCGGTTCTAAATCTGAACCAAAGAGTCCAACTCTGGCAAATCGTTTTGAAGAAAAACAGATTTTTGAAAAGTAGTGCCAAACATGGACTGCTTTGCCAGATTACAGAGTCGCCACCTAAATATTTTTTATGGGGGAATTTAGGAAACCCTGACTCGGTGCCGAAGGCCACGTGTCCGTCATCACCAAATGTCTTGGCTCGGGAGCTTGGGTACGATCGGGGAAGGTCAGCTATGAGCACCCCCTTTCGCCCGGTCCGAAGACCGGCCTCTACTAACCGTGATATCCGATTTTGAAAACAATACATGCTCTTATTCCAATTATTAGCCTAGAATTACTATGTTATGCGCACAGCAAACAAGTATAGACTAGATTGCCTAATTCGGAAATAATCATTGCATATCCGTTTGTTTTGAAAGCGTTTCGGGTTTTGCTACTCGCAAGTAGGCTAAAATACGGATTTCAATGAGTTTTCCAACTCAAGCAACCCAACCTCCACCCACAGGCATTCAAACAGTTTATCTCACATAAGCACTTAGCCGCATGGTAAGCATACTGTCATGGCAACATTCACACGCATGTGGTATGCTAAAGCGTAAATACTTACATCGTACTCCGTGCCAAAACAGTAAACTAGTTAGCAAACATGCATGACCTAGTTCATGTTAAATGGCTAATGCAACACAACACAGCATGTAATTAGGATAGGCTCGGCTAACCCTAAAAATGGCATGTGAAGTGCACTTTATTTGATGCACGTATTCAATTTGGAATTGAAATACGATGCAGTTTGTATGATGTACCGAGCCCGATGCATGTAAACAAATGCATGGATGCACGCATGCATTGCATAAGGTATGCTAAAATAGACGTGCCCTAATCTACCATCATAAGCAGGTAAATAAAAGGGAGAAAGAAGTGGGGGTTGGAAGACATACACACACTCACCCACACTTATTACAATTATGCCCTCGCTCGGAGGGACCAAAAATATACAAATTAATTAACTACGCAAGCTAATTAAATATTACAAATTAATTAAATTAACAAATTAATTAATCTAGAAAAACAGTAAACGCCTCGGGAGGAGAGCCACGCAGCACGTGCTCGGGTCCTGCTCGGAATCGCTTGCCATGCTTAGACTGCCTCTGTTCTCCCTGATTTGCTCCTCAGAAGACTGCCACAGTCTTAGGAATACTTCCTTAGGTACTGGAGATCACTACACCGCTGCACAAAACTTCCACCGGCAATGGATTGAGCTCATCGGCACTAAATTGATCCATCGGCTGCAAATTGACTGCCGGTCGGCACTAAAAACTGCCGGCCGGCACTGAATGCCTGCAGGACCTGCAACTCACAGCAGCAGAGGGCAAATACTGGCATGGCAATGCAATTCAAAGCATGTATGCACTAAACACTCCTTATCATACTAGTGACTCAAAGGAAGATATGCCTCGATTCTCGGACCACCAATCACGCATTTCCATGCATGATGGCCCAAAGAACCAAGAATGCAACTTTGATTTCAAATGCATGCAATCCATAGAATCAAATAAGGGTGCCAAACCTCCATCAAACTTCACTTCAAGAGGCCTAGCATGTATGCCAATGCAATGCAACCCTGAGCATGTTATCTATATGCAATATGGACAGTGCAAGGCACTTATGCAAACACACAAGCAAGCATACAAGGCAAGCATGCAAACCAAGTAAAAGGGGAACCTAATCATGAATTGGGCAGCCCCTAATAGGCCCAAAATCAGTGGCTAAAGTGCCCAAAAATGAAGGCTAAAATACACACACATGCATGCAATTATGGTCCAACACTTAGGCACAAACATGGCAACTCTCAAGCACACTTAAGGAGACCAAACATAGGCAATGAGCATGCATTGTAAGCTCTGAAAATCATGCTAAACATGGTGCCAAACCAACTTAAGATAGACCAAACAAAGCATGCAAACGGCCTAAGTACTTGAGGCGAGCCATGGAGGCTTAAGCCAAGGCCAAACCCACCAAGCCTCACAAGGCAAAGGGGACTCAAAACAGGTCAAAGGCAGACCTAAACAAGGCTAGAGGCGCACCTAGATGGCACCTAAGAGGCTCAATCATGGAGGCATGCAAAATGACCAAAACATGGAGCATACAACTCATGTTTTTAAAGCATTAAAGAGGCAACTAAGGTAAGCATACAAGCACACCAGAGGGACTGAAATGACATGCTAGATGGTTCCAAACCATTAAAAAGATGCAAACAAAGGCATGCTACACACTCGTACTCTTAAGGCCAACAAGCCAAATACAAGGGAGCCATGTAATGGAAGCTATGGTCGACCAAGACAAGTATGGACAGACCTCATACATGGCAAAATAAGCATACAAGCTTCATGAATCTAAGCCTAAAACATGCTAGAAACAAAGGCTAGCAACCTAGGCATGTTAAGGGACCAAAGAGGCATTACAAAGCAACTATGCAAAACATGCAAGGAGTGCTAAAACCAACACTTATCAATGTCATATTAGGGCATAATAAACATAAAATGCAGCCAAGACATGCTCTTCAAACATTCAAAACTATGCTCCCTTAAGAGACCAAAACTTGCCCTTTTCAAGGACATCAAGGAGAGGGGGTGGCCCCCTCCTTCTTAGGACTTTAAGGCATCATCTACACCACTGAAATCCCTCAAGATTTCAGTGGTGAAGAGACCCAAGCACCAAAATCCCGGAGCTCAACAAAATAGCACCAAAATGAGGCCTTTCAAGGCCTAAGAGGGGTCAAACTTCCCCAAAGCACAAAGTACCCTTAATAAACTATCAAGAGGGCTAAAAAAAGAACTTTTATGTGTTGATCACCAAGCACAAAAACAGTTCTAAGCTACGTAAAAATGGAGTGCAAAAATGGGGAATAAAAGACTAGTTTCTTACCCTTGTTGACCACCTTCACAAATGTTGATGTTGTTGCCTCCTTGAGCTTCAATCCAGCCAAAAATAGCAAGAACAAGCCCTTGAACCTCAGTAGCCAAAGGAAGGTGAAGCACTAGGTGCTTGTGTGCAATAGTAAGACAAAACACACACACTAAGCTTAAGGGAGAGAGAGAGATATAGGATAGATACACAAACCCTAACCTAAAACCAGAGCTCTCTCTGAGTATTTTCTTTCTAACTCTCAAAATTTTCTAACCCTTGAGCCAAGAGAAGAGAGTCTTCTCTTATAGGAATCAAAGCTTACAAGCTAAGTAAAGTAAAGGCTCATCCCTCCATACACGTGTATGGAGGGGAAACAAATGCTATACAGCTGCTTCAAAATATCTCATAAAGCAACTGCACAGTAGTCGGCAGGGCAAAATGGTCATTTGCCAAAATTGACTGCCAACCGGCACAATATAGTGCCGATGGCAACACCAACCAGCCGGTGGCCTCTAGCCACTGCCGGTGGTGTGTGGGGATGCCTCACAAGGCATTCCCTGCCCCTCCAAGGCAAAGCACAAGTGTTTGGTGTAAAACCAGACACAAAACAGTCGAGTCTGGAGGTCCTGAGGCAAGGCGCGTAGCCGAGGACTCCGGGAACTCCGAACGAACACGAACATGGATGATCACCGAGCGTTCAAGCGGTGACGTCCAAGTCTTGACGGTCAAAAATGGGGTGTCTACACTAGGTCTTTGAGCCCTCATCTCATCATGTTTTGGTCCGCATTTTTGACCTACTTAAGCTCTGTCCATGCTTAGTACTGCTTATTTGGGCCATGTATTGCATGGCCTCCTTTGGTAGTCCTCTTTTTTAATCGTTCACATGGCTTTGGACCCTACATGCTTTACTTGCATTGTTTAGTGATTTGCATCATTTTCTTTCTAATTTCAGTGCACTTAAGTGTTGTTACACTTCCACTTTTGTCACTCCTTGAGCACTCTTGGGAGTTGTGCTCTTAGGCCTAGTTGGTTGGCCATTGCATTGTGCATGCATACCTTCCCTTTTGTGCCTTTGTTTTGGTGTTATGGCCACTAATTTGGGCATAGCTGAGGTCTACCCATTTTGGTTTAAGTCCATTGAGCATTGTGTGCCATGTTGTTTCATCACATTTGTGTATGCCATGTTCATATTGTATTGCATATGCTAGTTGTCATTTAGCATTGTGTATGTTAGTTGTTGTTCTTAGCATTGTGCATTGTGCATGCCATTAGCCTTGTTAGGTGTTCTGTTGCATTGCATATTTGCATGCTTATCCCTTGCACCTTGTTCACATGCTTGTTTCATTACATTGCATGTTTGCATGCTTGAGTCGCATTGTGTATGCTAGTTGATCATTGCATTGTGTATGCCATGTAGTTCACTTGCATTGTGTATGCTAAGTTACATCGCATTGCATGTTTGCATGATTGTCCCTTGAATGTTTGCATGCCATTCGCATTCCATGTTTGCATGCTTAAGTTACATAGCATTGTGCATGCCATGTTATGTGTTGCATTGTTGTTTGGAATAGGTGTTAGTCCAAACACGGGAAACGAGGGACGTTTCATACTTAAAGTGATGAAACGTGCCTTAATTCTCGGTCGCCGACGCTCTTGATCAAGCATGATAAAGTTTTAGGCCTTATGTGTTTATGTGTGCATTCATTTTTACATTGAATTGTGCAACTTCGCCTCTCGGCCATCATGCATTGAAATGCGCGATTGGTGGCCTGAGGGTCGAGAACTACACTCCCTTGAGCTCATGACATGATAGGGAGGGTGGTTGTGCACACATATCTTGCAAATACATTGCCATGCCGTTTCTTGCTCTCTGTTGCAGCAAACTAGAATTCAACAGCAACAACTGGTCGGCCAGCCAGAAAAACTAGCTTGTCGACCACTTTTTCTAGCTTTCTGCAAAGAAAGTGGTCGGCCACCCTCCCACATGACTCCCAAGGTAAAGTTTCAGCTTTCTGGAGCTTGGTGCAATGTTCTGGGAACAAATGAAAACAAGAGGCAAATCGGGGCATCGCATTGGATTTCCGAACGTAGCGACCGGGCATGCATCCAGTCTTTTCCCTCTGAGAACCTCCTGATTTACTGCTTTCCTTAGCTACCATGCCTAGATAGCTAGCTTTCGCTTTGGTTTGTACTTTAATAGTTAATGCGTTTAGCTATTTTAATTTGTTTTGTAATAATTAGTTAACTAGGATTAGTTAATTAATTCGTTGTGTAATAATTAGTTTAATTAGCTTAGATTAGCTAGTTAGCATCTTATTCGGTCCCTCCGTCGAGAGGGCCAATTGTTGTAATAAGCGTGCGTGTGTGTGATGCATGTCTTCCAACCCCCATTTCTTTTTCCCTTTTACTTAACCGCTTACGATGGTTAGTTTTAGGGCATATCTCAATTAGCATACCTTATGCTTGCATGCGTGCATCCATTCATCCGTATTGCATGAACCGGGCTCGGCGCATCATACTAACTGATTGTATTTCAATTCCTATTTGAATACATGTATCAAGTTGCATTTCACATGGCATGATTAGAATAGCCGAGCCTATTTTAAATGCATTCTCGCATGTGTTGCATTAGCCATCTTAACATGAACTAGGATCATGCATGATTTCTAACTAGTTCTCTGTTTTGGCTTGGAGTACACTGTGAGTGTTTACGCTTTAGCATACTGCATGTGTGTTAATGTTGCCATGAAAGCATGCTTGCCATGAGGCTAACTGCTTAAGTGTTTAACTGCCTGAATGCCTGTGGGTGAATGTTGGATTACTTGAATTGGAACAATTTATCAAAATCCGCGTTTTAGCCTACTTGCGAGTAGCAAACTTCAAACTATTTCCAAACAAACGGATAGGCAATGTTTTGTTCTAAATTAGGCGATCTAGTCTATACTTGTATGCTGGCGCATCACATAGTAATTCTAGCTAATTAACCGAAATAAGAACACATGTATTTTCAAAAACAAAATATTATGTTTAGTACAGGCCGACCTTTGATCGGGCGAGCGGGGGTGCTCATACATGACCCTCCCCTCTCGTACCCAAGTTCCCGAGCCGAGGCAACTTTGGTGATGACAAACACGTGGCTTTAGGTACGAGTTAGGGTTTCCTAAATTCCCCCAAAATAAAATATTTAGGTGGCGACTCTGTATCTGGCAAAGCAATCCATGTTTGGCACTTCTTTATAAAATCAGTTTTCCAAAATGATTTACCGGATTTGGACTCTTTGGTGATTTATCGATCTTACATCGCACATTGTGAGATTAGATTCAGAACCGTGACATTTGAGTCCGAACTGTAACAGCTCAGAGAACAAGGCGAGATTCGCGCCTCATCGCAGGCGCGCGCGGATGTCGGGGAGTTCCCGGGAGCGCGTCTACAAGTTTCTGGCGACTCTGCTGGAGTTTAGAGAACTTGACTTGGATTTCATGACGTGACATTTTATTTATAGATATATGTGCATTGCATTGCATTTGCATGGTGTTCTAAGTCACTGTGTTTACCATCTGATATCCTAGACGATTTGCCGGAGGCTTGCCAAAAGGCTGGTCGGACGTAAGCAATGTAACATTGGGAACACAACCCTTGGATCTGGGTTACCGCTGTACCGCTTGATCCTCGTTTCACTTTTTGATGTTAGATATGAGAGGTATATTAGGTAACCATGTTGAGGTACCCTTTTGACCAATTGGCCTAGTGCATATAGTAAAGCTCTAGTGACTGTTCCAACGTAGGACATGATGATTCCCCATATGCAGTATTTTGTGAAACTACTTGCTTGAAGTAGTGAAACCCTAGATCATGCCAAAAGCTAGGACAAGGTAATCCTCTCCCCTCATAGGGGTGTTTTGGCTCTCTTTACTTGGTATGTGCTTTACAGTGAAACTGTACAACAGTGCTTCATATCAATGGTACAATTGATATTAGTTTCTGGGGTAGAATTAGTGGGAAGTACAGTCTTACAGCTATGATACATCAATTTGTGCTGAGGTGTTGTCTGTTTTCTTATTTTATTGCTTTTTCTTTATTTCTTTTGGTAGGTAGTCTAAAACCATAGCTTCAGAAAGTTCTAATATCCCCCAAGTACTCTAGACCTGTGTCAGAAGACTTT
The DNA here is from genome assembly GCA_030407325.1 of Camellia japonica. Classification (NCBI taxonomy): domain Eukaryota; kingdom Viridiplantae; phylum Streptophyta; class Magnoliopsida; order Ericales; family Theaceae; genus Camellia; species Camellia japonica. Next base: position 99,197,693 of record JAPPVO010000016.1, read on the forward strand.
GTAAGGTCAGAGATCTTGTTTGGGGACAACCAGTGTTTGCCTCACTATTACCAGTTGCAAGGCGAAGAAAGGTCAGACAGAGTTCACCAGTTCAGTTATCTCAGCAATCACCCCTTAGCTCACCTATACTCAGTTCACCTCAAGCACAGCCATCTACTCCCATAATGGCACAATATCCCTCATCAGACTTTGAGGAATTACTGATTCATTTTGTCTTCAGTAGTTAGTCGACTCACTCCAGCACGTCATGGCCTGTCAAGCTAAGGTCACGAATAGGTTGCAAGAAAAACAACAGCAGCCAGCTATAGCTTCTACTTCGCATATACCTAACATAGCTACTCCTATGCCTGGCACCACTACCAATGTTGCTGCAACTCAGGATCCACCAGTCAAGGGTGTTCAAGCTTTTCCCATCCAGGCAGATCCAATTCCAATTCAGATGTCTAGAGCCCCAGTTTACCAAACTGAGGCACCTTTTGAGTTAGGGTTAGACCCAACCCTGGTCAAAGTCAACAAACTTGAAAAACTGTTCAAGAAGGTGCAGGGATTAACTCTATTTCAGATATTGAGGATGGATATAAGGAGTATGTTGTTACTTTGCCAAAGGACATTCAATCAACTCCACATGACCCTATCTCGAGCCATGCTGGTGTTAATGAAAAAAGGGCACCTAAAACCCCTGGACCCTTGACCACTTCCAGTCTCTCTCCCACCTAGGCACGACCCCACCAAATACTGTGCCTTCTATCAACAACATGGCCATGAAACTGACAGGTGTTACCGCCTACGTCATAAGATCCAAGATCTCGTTGACAACAAAGTTATAGCCCCATCTCAAAAGCCAAACACCGTAACCAATCCACTACCCAAACATAACCAGGTACCACCCCCACCACGCACTAACTACATCCATACACTACCCATTTCCTATGACCTGAGTGCCTATATCACCCCCTCCCATCTACCAAAACCGGTATTGTTCATCCCTGATGGCACAGACTTGTGCATGATGAACACATCCAACTCACAATCCGAACCTCACAAATCAATGGTGACAACACCCGAAGAAGATGAGGTTTTGACCTTGGAAGGAAGTGCAAGTTTGTTGCTAGAAATTCCCAGGGAGTTATCTGAGGAGAAATATGACCTGAGTCAATTCATCGTTCCTATTGCTCAACCCAAGCCTAAGGTAGTACTGTCGAGCTCAGTTGATGTTAATGTGGTCAAAGAAGACGACCCAAGCCAAGGGCTGGATGATCTTGCAGATCTTGAGGAAGATTTGGAGAACCTCTAATTCTTCGAAGAACAAGACTAGGATGTGCTGATTGGTTGGTTTAATCTGATCTTGTCGGTTGATAATCGGGGGTGGCTGAGTAATGAATCTGAAAAAGAAGAGAAAAATAGGAGATAAAACTGTAGGAAAGAAGACTTGGCAACTGTGGCAGCCGGGCAAGCCAAAGAGAAAGGAAAAGTGTTAGAGAGTAGTAGTACAGAAAAACAAACCCAAGAATCGAGAGTTAATGAAATTGCAGACGCTAAACAGGAAGTTGTGCTGGGGCAATTTGAACGAGAGAGGATCGAAGATAGTCGGAAGGCCACGACACCTTGTGATCTTGAGAAAGATGATTGTCCTATGGGAGTGATTCAAGTTGAGCCAGACAATTGTGTGTCGGCAACTGAAGGTGAATGGTGTCAAGACAATGATTTACATCTTGCCCACACAGATGAAGACTATGGAGACCATATCCCGGATAGTACTTGGTATGTAGACGAGATAGACCATCTAACTAGGAGTGGACAGTATTTCAAACCTCCTCATTTGGATTAGGTTCAACCCTTAGGAAAAGACAGGGAGGTTGAGAAGGAGAAGGAGAAGAAGCTGGAGGAAAAACTGGTTCTGAAACAATTATTCAAGATCCAGGCTAATATTTCCATTTGGGGTCTCCTTATGGCTTCACGAGTACATTAACAATCGGTTTTGTTGGCGATAAATAAGGCCAAGTTATCCATCGATACTGCATCAGAGTAGCTCGTTGCCCTAATCTTCCCAGGTAACACCAACCCTATGCTCAACTTTTCTGATAAGGAGCTGCCACTGGAAGGATCGGCTCACAACAAGCCACTATACATATCTATTGAGTGTATAGGAAAATGGGTTCCAGTGGTTCTAGTGGACACTGGCTCTACTATCAACATCTGCCCTTCTCGTACTGCCTATGCAATAGGCCTGAAGCCAGCAGACTTCATTCCCACAACCCAGGTGATTTGAGCATACAACAATATGAGTAGGGAAGTTATGGGGACAGTGAAAGTATAGATCCAAGTGGGCCCTTTCCAGCATGAGATTGAGTTCTATGTGCTCGATGTGCCAGCTATCTTCAACCTACTTTCAGGGAGACCCTAGTTGCACTACATGAAGGCTGTGTCCTCCATCCTGTACCAAATGTTGAAATACCCTCATGAGGGAGGAGTTGCTACCGTTTTTGGAAACTCATCTATTCATCCACTGCCAAAGGTTACTAAACTTTTGCTAGAAATCAATCACGGTGATGAGGATGTGTTTCTTTCAGGCTTTACTCTAGCAGAAGCTCAAGTAGTGCAGACAATCTTGGTTGAAGATGAGGGCATGTATGTAAGTGCTCATTCTATTTATTTTATGAATAAATTAAGGCACATTCCCGGGATGGGGCTCGGATGGAGAGCGAGAAAAGGTGTTGCGGTGCTAGCTGACATGCCACACAATCCACACGCCTTTGGATTGGGCAATGTACCATCCAAAGAAGACTGGAGAAGGAATGGAGAAGAGATAAGAGAAAGGAACAAGGCCAAGAGAGCCGGGAAACACTACGAGCTGGTTCACAAGCCAATCTGGAAAACATTGAATGGGCACTTTGTTAGATAAGGAGATGATTTCCCCTTATGTGGCTTACCTGAGCCTTGGGTGATTCCTCAACAAAAAAGCATTCCCCAGATTCGAAATCCTTTTCGACCTCCAACTTCAAGATAGTGATGAAGAGGGGCTAATCCAAGCATCAACACCGGCCAAAGTAAAGATGACTATTCAGACAGCAGTGAGGTTGGAGCAGGGGTAGCATTGGCTAATCTCTTGACTGATCTTGAGACTAGTACGGAGAACTTGGGGGATACCTCTACTATTTCTATGATCGGAGAGGAACTGGTTGTGGACTCCACTAGCTGCATTCTAGATGCGTTGAGGGCGTCATGCCTTACTTGGTAGATGGAGAAAGGCTTTATTGCAAGTTCTAAATTGGATGATGAGCCTAAGTCTGATTCCATCGAGTCTGTCGAGTTAGAATCAGACTTGAGTCAATCAGGTGAGTCAGAGTTTGGTATTTCCGGGGGTGGTAACTCAGGTGCCAAAGTCCTATCGAGGTCTTGTATTAGTTTTAAACTGTAATAGAGGACCCAGACTTTATCAATGGGAATGCAGTAGACTTCACTTACTTCTCTATGCCTTTAGTTTGCTGCACTGATATTGATTTTCAAAACTTTGACTTAAACGAAGAAGAAGAAATTCCTCGGGCTTTGAAAAATTTGATTGACCAAGAGGAAGAGAGGCGTGCTAAGCCTTACATAGATGAGATCATTGCAATTAATGTGGGTATCGAGAAAGATCCATGCTTAGTCCAGGTCGGATCCACATTGTCTTAAAAGGAACGCAAGCATTTAATCCCTTTATTAAAAGATTTCAAAGATGTTTTTACGTGGTCCTATGAAGACATACTTGGAATTGATCCTGAGATAGTATAGCACCGAATCTCTCTTGACCCCGAGGCCTGGTCGATTAAGTAGAAACTCCGCAGAATCTGTCCAGATTGGACACTAAAAATTAAAGAGGAAGTCACCAAGCAGATTAATGCAAGATTCTTGATGGTATCGGAATATCCGACTTGGTTGGCCAATATTGTTCTGGTTTTGAAGAAAGACAGCAGAATCAGAGTTTGCGTCAACATCAATGATTTGAATAAGGCTAGTCTAAAGGATGACTTTCTGTTGGCACACATTGATGAATTGGTAGACTTTACCGTCGGCCATGCATTGTTGTCGTTTATGGACAGGTTTTTAGGGTACAACCAAATCTTGATGGCACTTAAGGATAGAGAAAAGACTGCGTTCACCACACCTTGGGGTACCTACTGCTACAGGGTCATGCCTTTTGGGTTAAAGAACGTCGGGGCTACATATCAGAGGGTTGCGACCATACTCCTGCACGATATGATCTATAAGGAAGTCGGGGTGTTGTAGCTCGACTTTTTCGCGCCCCCTTTCGGAAGACAAATAAGCCCTATAGTATCGGACTCCCGTGGTTCTGAATTTGATTTCACAAGTGCAATGTGAAGTAGATAAACATCAAAGAGTCCAAATCTGGCAAATCTTTTGAAAAATCGATTTTGAATCATATTGCCAAAAATAGACTACTTTGCCAGATACAGTGTCGCCACCTAAATATTTTTTTGGGGAAATTTAGGAAACCCATGACTCATGCCAAAGGCCATGTGTCCGTCATCACCAAGATTGTCTCGGCTCGGGAACTTAGGTACGAGAGGGGAAGGTTATGAATTGAGCACCCCCGCTCGACTGATCAAAGATCGGCCTCTACTAATCATGATGTGAATCTTATGTACATTATATGCTCTTGTTCCAATTTATTAGGCTAGCCTTACTATGTGATGTGCACACAAACAAGTATAGACTAAATTGCAAGAATTGGAACATCTCGATTCATGTTTGTTTTGAAAACTGTTTCAAATATGTACCACTTGAAAAAGTGATCGCATAAGAACATTACTCAAATTATTCCAATTCAAGCAATTAGCCTTCATCCACAGGCATGCAAGCAGTTTATCATTTAAGCACTTAGCCTCATGGCAAACATGCTAAACATGGAAACAATCACACACATGAGATATGCTAAAGCGAGTAAAGGCTCGCCTAGTACTCCAAGCCAAAAAAAATGATAGAGTTAGAACAATGCATGATCCTAACTTATGTAATATGACTAATGCAACACATGTGATATGCAATTACTAGGCTCGGCTACTAATATGGCATATGAATCAATTTGATAGCATGCGGTCTAAGCACGTATTCAAAGAAGTATTAAACTAACAATGTAGTCATAATGATGAACCGAGCCTTGGAGCATGCAATATAAGTGGATGCAAACATGGATTATGCTAAACAAAACATGATGCTTTAATCTAACCATCTTAAGCAGTTAAATAAAAGGGAGAAAGACGTGGGACTAGAGGACATACACATTATTATAACATTGTGCTCTCACGAAGGAAAGTCCGAAAGAACTAACTAGCTAACTAATTAAAGCTAAGCTAACTAAGTAATTATTACAAGCCCAAATGAATAACTTAGCAAAAACTACTTAACTAATTTTTACAAACTGAATTAATTAACTATTCTAGCTAACTAATAATTACAATAAATCAAAATGAACTAATTATTTTCATGAATACAACATGAAAAGGATGCTAAGCTATCTATTCTAATTACTCTACCTCGAGAAATGAGGAATGCTCATGCATGCACGGACTTTCCACTTGAAAAAGCCACTGTTTCTACTGCCGAATGCCTCTGTTACACAGTTGAACACTTGCACTGTTTTTCACCTCAAAACCAACTTTGTTCCAATTCAAAAAGTTGCCACTGGATTTTGCACTGGTGGCTGGCAGATGGCCTGCCGTCCACAGAAGGTGTCCTGTCGACCACTGATGACTGGACTTTCTTGTTGGAACAGAGAGCAAACAGAGCAGGGGTAGGGTATTCTCAAGGGTTTGTTTACACAATTTACCCCTCCTTATCATTTGAATAGCTCAAAGGAATAGTAAGCTTTATTCACAAACCACCAATTGATGCAATTTCATTGCATGATGGCTTATGAATCAAGTGTGCAAGTTCAATGAATGCAACAAAATAAGACTCTCAAAACCACCTCCCTATCTTGAAAGATCAAGGGAAATAGTTGACAATGAATCTTGAACCGTTTTCATCACTAATGAGTATGAAACGACTCAAGACTCAAGGGTTCAATTAATGTCTGATTGAACCCAAACCAAATTATTGTCTTGCACCTTTTTATTCACCAATTTTATTACTCCATTTTAGTTACCTTTCAATTCTTAATCAATTAAGTCCACAAGTGAGTTTTAAGTCCTCTAATGGAAAGAAGGCTCAAACCAAGTGTTTCTTTGGGCATGAAAGCGACATCATAACGTTGGTAATGAACCCCCAAAAGGATTAAACCATTAACCATGACACCTCAATCTCATGCTTAAACAAATAAATAATTTGAAACCGCTTTCAAAGAAAAGAAAAAGTCAGGAAATGAGGGAGGTTGCAGAGGTGATTAAAGGTGGGAACAAGTAAGAAAAACACTAAATAAATGCAATCAACTCAAATAACACTACAAAAAAACTGGGTTTCTACGGCTTGACATCAACGACATATAGTAAATGCAAGTCGTGTTTTCTCATTTTTACGACTTACTTTTTTTGCATGTTGTAAATAATTTTCCAACCACGACGTGTCTATTGCGTATGTCATGAATGTTAATAATGATGATTTTTTTACGGCATGCAATGTTAACCGTAAATAATAAAACTTTCTATGATGTGCATATGGCATGCCGTTAATACATTAACTATACACGACATGCGTACACCAGTCATTGAAAATATTGAACATTTCACGGCGCACAAAAAGCCAGTCGTTAAAAATTACACTTTTCACGATGCACAAAAATCAGATGTTTAAAATATTACATTTTTCACGACACACAATTACTATCGTGAAAAGTACAATTGAAAAAAAAAAGAATTAGGGCCAAAATAAAAATTTGAGCGCCAAACACCAAAAAATTTAAAAAAAAAAATTCAAAACTCCAAATCTACAACCCCAACATCCTCTATTTTTCTCTCTGAGCGCTCTCTCTCTCTCTCTCTCTCTCTTTAAAAGTCTTTGTCTGTTTCTTTGTCTCTCTAACATTCACATTCACACAAACATAAACCCTAGCCACCATTCAACACCAAAAAGTTGTTAGACCTCTCGATTTGCCTCAAGGAATCATCAAGCCCTAACACGTCTCTCTCTCTCTCTCTCTCTCTCTCTCTCTCTTGACAATGGCGAACACTTTCTTTTCCAATTTCCATAACTCCAATAGCCTAACCGTCGTTGGAATATCTGTCTACACCGTCATAGTCTGTGAGGTAATCTCATGGGTTCTAATCTACCGAATAACCTCCTACAAGTCCCTCAAATCTTCCATCAACAAAGCTTCAAAGGAGCTCAAGACCATGAAGACCGACTCTAACCCTTCCAAGCTCAGCCTCAAGAAGTCCAAGACCAAGAAGATCGATCGCGTCGAGTCTAGCCGCAATCTCTCTCTCTCTCTCTCTCTCTCTCTCTCTCTCTCTCTCTCTCTCTCTCTTCAAGTTCAAATCTAGCACTGTCGTCGCTTTTGTCCTCTTTGTCATCTCCGGCCTCTTGAACTCTCTCTTCGAAGGCAAGGCCGTCATGATACTTCCCATTTGTTCCTACCAGAATTGTCTAGAAGATGAGCCACAGAGGCTTGCAAGGGGGCGATCCGACTGATTGTTCTATGGCATTTTTGTACTTTCTATATTTGAATAGTATTCGGACCAATTTGTAGAAGTTTTTAGGGTTTTTGCCACCGAGAAGTGCCGTTGAAGCAGGGCTTTTCCCAATTCCAGATCCTAAGAGCAATTAATCTAATCCAAATCCTAATTGATCAATTTTCGGTACCCCACTTCCTTCTTAGTTATTCTGAAATTTTTAGTTTTCGTTGTGTAATTGTGGGATTTTCTGATGAGTACTTGGATTGATTTTAATTCAAATAGAATTTATGGATTTATCTGATACTTGATCTTTAAAATATATCCCTTGCTAAGACCACTTGTGTATTTGTAGTTGTGCACTATACAATTTTGATGATATTGGTGCCAAAGTTAATTGATTGATTCTAATTGGTTTTATGGTCGAGGTGTTTTAAGTTTTGTGATTATTCTTGTAAGAATATAGAAATAATGGGAGAAGAGCTTGAGTGAAATTAGTAACACTAAAATTGAATGTATGGAATGTAATTTTAGTAACAATACGAGTAAAAATAATCGAGAAGTGAGGATTGAAACTAAATGACAACAAATATTGAATATTTTCGTTATCCTCCCCATTACATGTTATTTTGTGATGGTTAATTTTGGGTGAATCCCATTTAGTTAGAAGTTCTATTGTGTGTTGATTGAATGAAGTTAATTCTAATTAGTCTAATTATATCAATTACTTCGCTTAATCTTGAATTAATTCTTGTTGGTTTCTTAATACTTTATGATGCCATAAGCTAATCTAAAGCCTGAGGTTGGGGCTGTGACAAATTTCAGTTCTCCTTTGAGGTAAATTTAAGAATATGGAAATTAAATAATGGTAAAGATGATGTGTGGGCCATCAAGGGGTTGTTCATAGTTGAAATTTATATGATTACCATCATGTTCTGAGGCTCTACTTGCTTGTTATTAGTTTGCTCATTTCATCAATTGATTTTTTTTTTTAATCTCTTATTTGTCCCTGTATTTTTTTTTTTTTTGGGTGGGGGGGGGGGGGGGAAGGGGTTTCATAAATGGCATTATATACCTACTTTTCATTTTAAGAGGTTGTGACTTAGAGAAGTTGCAAGTGCTATCTTATCCTAGTGCTTTGGTGCAAGTTCGATTCATGAGAATCAGTTTATCAATAAGAAGGTGGGGAAAGACTATCCACTTACTGGAAGCCTTGTACACTGGGTGCAACCTATATATATATATTTTTATATTGGCTACTTAGTTAAAAAAGCTTGAAGAATAGTAAGATTAATTTAGTTAGGTTTGCCGCCTAAAAAAAGGAAAAAATAGTGAGGTTTAAATATTTCAAGAAAGTAATTATTCTGTAATATTGATTTATTCAATATTTTTTGCTCAATGAGTTTTGGATTTCGTTATGTATATATATATATATTTCTTTCCAATTACCTTGTGAAATTTACATATGGTTTTCTTCATGTAGTTCCTTTTGTGATCACTTTGGGTACAAATTATCAAAAGCAGAGGTGGATATTCTATCAAAAAGAAAATGGAAATATAAATGGGAGGTGCCTGCTTTTGATATACCAAATTGCAAGTGGATAGGGACAGGAGAATGTTTTATAAAGGTACTTATTTATTTAGTCTTTGTGTTGTATATTGATTCTTGTCTGTCAATCTATCTTGCAAATTTATTCTTTATAGTAAAGGAACCCCATTAATAACTGTTTCATGTGAGTTTTGAAAGGACATCTTCCTTGTATACATAGTGTATATTATGGTTGCTTAGTTTTCTTAGTTTCTGGTGTGCTGCCAAATATGGTGGTTTCAAGCTGAGGATATAGAGAAAGTAGGTAAAGAGATAATGATGCAGTACATGAGAAAGTCAAGGAAAAGTAAATTCAAAAGAGAGAAACTTCGAAAATCAACATTATTTGAATGCAGGGCTTATTAGTTTATATGGGTTTTACAAGTCAAAACCTTAAGTTGCGTATTTGGAAGGCTTTGTTGTATTAAAGTCTAGGTCTTTAGAAGTTTTATTTAGCCATGTAATGTTGTCAATTACAAAGAGAAGAAATTTGAGAACCTTTAGCAGTTTTGAAGCTCACAATCAAAAGGACTTTTGAGGGCGTGGATCAGACCCTTTTTATTTCTAAGAAGTGTCCATTTTGTATAGCTGGTATACTACCCCATTTCTTGATTTGTTTTTCGTTTTCATAGATTTTGGAGATAGAAGTCTGTGTATAAATGTATCTTTCTTCTTGTCCTTTTTTCTGATAGTTGTATATGGGCGACACTCACTCACTACCTTGTTGGTAATACCTGTCCAAAAAAAGAAAAAAAGAAAAAAAAGAAAGGGTTTCCATGTGATTGTAGGCAACCATGATGTTATTTATTCTTCTTGTTTAAATTCATGCCCATGGTCTCTGTTCTATTGTTCAGTTGGGTGAATGTTGAATTTTTGTTGAAGCTCTCTGGTATGACAAAGTAGAAAAAGGTTATGTTGTATAGTTTGTGCATTATAACATCTATTTGTAGCAAGGAAGTCCTTTTCTTGTGATCAAGCCTCATTGTGCAATGTTTGTTCCAGTATCCACAAGTTGTAACTGGCTCTCATGATACAATGATAAAGTTCTGGGATCTTAGATTTGGTAATCAATATTTTGGTTTTTATTTTTTGTGCTTTTGTTTGTGTTTCTTTTCTCCTTTTAGTTTCTAATGATAGCAATTGATTTTTGTTTGGCAGGTAAAACAATGACAACCCTTACACATCATAAAAAATTTGTGCGAGCAATGGCTTTACATCCCAAAGAGTATGTATCTATAAATATAATTTGTTCATTTACAAGCCGATTGTTGATACAATTGAATCAACCCATGATGGTGCACTCACAATAAGATATATGGGTAAATTTTGTATCGTTTAGAACTTGAAGATAGTTTTTTTTTTTTTTGGTGGAGATGATTTAGAATTTTTTGGACGATTTTGAAGTTGAGGATAATTTTTGATGTTTAGAAATATAGTTTTTGGATGATTTGTAATGTACAGACAATTTTTAGATATTTGAAACTTATAAATAGTTTTTTTGATGCTTGAAATAATATTTTGGTGGTTGATTGATGCTTTGTAATGATTATTTGCAATATTTGTTAGATTGTACAAAATTGGTCAAATAGAACCTACTAAATTATAAAAAAAAAAAAAAAAAAAAATGCATATTCTACGGCAGGCATAATAAGTCGTTGAATTACATATTTTACAGTGCGCAATCAGTGTCGTTATTTGTCTCACCAATTAACGGTGGGCAAAAGTAGTCGTAAAAAAAAGTAACAACAACACACAAAATTTGCCGTTAAATAGTTGTTAACAGCGTACTATAGCATGTCATAGAAAAAGTAACGACGACGACAAAATTTGCCGTTAAATAATTTTTAACGGCGTACGAAGCATGTCATTGAAAATAAATGACTTTCCATGACTGGTCATAATATGACGCGCACTGCACGTCGTAGAAGGGCTTTTACGGCGTGCATTGCATGCCGTAAAAACCTTTTTTTGTTATGTGTAAGGTGGTGTTGTGACGTCCCCGAACGCATCCCGGGAGGGTTAAGGTCCGTTCTGTTCGTATTGGGTCACTACAGTTCAAAGGACTCAAATTGTCACGGTTCTTAATCTGAACCAAAGAGTCCAACTCTGGCAAATCGTTTTTGAGAAAAACAGATTTTTTGAAAAGAAGTGCCAAACATGGACTGCTTTGCCAGATTACAGAGTCGCCACCTAAATATTTTCTATGAGGGAATTTAGGAAACCCTGACTCGGTGCCGAAGGCCACGTGTCCGTCATCACCAAAAGTCTTGGCTCGGGAGCTTGGGTACGATCGGGGAAGGTCAGCTATGAGCACCCCCTTTCGCCCGGTCCGAAAACCGGCCTCTACTAACCGTGATATCCGATTTTGAAAACATTATGCGTTCTTATACCGGTTATTAGCCTAGATTTACTACGTTATGCGCACAGCAAACAAGTATAGACTAGATTGCCTAATTTGGAAACAAGCATTGCATATCCGTTCGTTTTGAAAATGCTTTGGAATTTGCTACTCGCAAGTAGGCTAAAACACGGATTTCAACGAGTTTTTCCAACTCAAGCAATCCAACCTCCACCCGCAGGCATTCAAACAGTTTATCTCATATAAGCACTTAGCCACATGGTAAGCATACTGTCATGGCAACATTCACACGCATGCGATATGCTAAAGCGAAAATACTTACATCGTACTCCGTGCCAAAACAATAAACTAGTTAGCAAAAATGCATGCCTTAGTTCATGTCAAGTGACTAATGCAACGCATACGGAATGTAATCTAGACAGGCTCAGCTATCCTAAGCATGGCACATGAAATGCAACAACTATCACGTATTCAATTTGGAATTGAAAGTACGATGCAGTTTGTATGATGTACCGAGCCCGATGTATGTAAACAAATGCATGAATGCACGCATGCATTGCATAAGGTATGCTAATTTAGATGTGCCCTAATCTACCATCATAAGCAGGTAAATAAAAGGGTAGAAAGAAATGGGGGTTGGAAGACATACACCCACTCACACACACTTATTACAAATGCGCCCTCACTCGGAGGGACCAAAAGAATATACAGTCCAAAAATAATACAGTCCGAATACAGAATAAATAAATTATTACAGAAATTTCTAATTATCAAATTAAATTCAGCATATAAAAAAAGAGGGGCCTCAGCCCTGCCTCGGGATGCGCGAATGATGCATGCTCGAATCCGACTCGCCCGGAAACCCGTATCATGACACTGCTGCCTCTGTTCTTACTGCCCTGTCTCTCCAAAAATTGTCAAAGTCCCAGAACACCTTCCTTGCATGCTGCTATACATCACCGGCTGGATGGAATATCCACCGGCCATCCAAAATAACCACCGGCTGTTCATGAAGTTATCGGCCACCTATATAGTGCCGGTCGGCACTATACACTGCCGGTCGGCACAAAATTCCTGCAGATGACAGTTTGACAGCAACAGCAAACAGACAGTGCATGACATGGATTTTAGAGCAAATGTATGCACGGACACACCCCCTATCATGTAATGGACTCAAGGGAGCATGGCCCTCGACCCCCGGGCCATCAATGGCGCATTTCGACGCATGATGGCCTAAGAGGCCAAGTTTGCATTTTAATGTCAAATGCAATGCACACAAACATACAAGGGACCCAACCTCAATCATGGTTGATCAAGAGGTGAGGCAATGCACAACAATGCACATGCAACCTAAGCATGCAAGCTAACACACAAACATGCAATGCGACTACATGGCACACACAATGTACATAACATAACATGCACAACGCATTGAAACATGGCATACACAATGCAAGATGGACTTACACCAATGTGAGTGGACCTCAGCCGCACTCACATCAGTGGCCATTGGATGAAAATGGAGTGCCTCGAAATGCGTGCACACGGGCACGCATACCGAGGCAATGGCATACGGAATGCAATGATGCTAAAATGATATGCAAACACGCCAATGGAATTTCAGCACTGAAATATGGGGGAAAACAGTCCCGAAAGATGGCGAAATGACACCAAATGCGAGGAATGGTCCCGAAATGCGAATTTAGGCACCCGAAACGGCCTATAGCTATGCAATGCATGCACAATATGGACATGGAATGAAAATACAGTAGCGAGGCAGCCCCAAGACCAGAATTTTCTCAGTACAAAATATGGCCAAACAGCAAGCATTGATAGAGCAACAATGGCATACAAAATGATGCTCAAAAGAGGGTATAACATGAAGTGGGCCAAACACTCATCAAACAAGCAAAGACCCTTCATGAAATATATCCAGGGGGTCAAAATATGACCATTTCCAGTTCTGATCATGGTCCAAAAACAGAAGCAAAATGGGCTGGCAAAGCATGCAAAAACAAGGGTAAAACATGGATTCAAAGCAAGTGGCATATGGAGCATGAAAACAAGGTTGAGCCCTTCTTCAATGTTGAAGAGGGGCTCAAAATAAGCACAATATAAGTTCATGAGATGCTCCAAAACAGATCACATATAGGCCAAACAAGTCATGCAAATTTACGGTAAATAAGAGAGATTATGAAGCAAGTGCATCATGGGGGGGCTCAAACAGTGTTGAGCCCTTCTTCAATGTTGAAGAGGGGCTCAAAATAGGCCCTCTTACAGTTTACATTATGCTCGAAAACAGATCACTCATAGACTAGAAATTCCATGCAAAAATATGACATACCAAGAGGTATTGAAGCAAGTACCAAATGGAGGGCCCAAACAGGGTTGAGCCCTTAAACAAACATGAAATATGGGTCAAAATAATGACCTTTTCAGTTCTGGTCGGAGCCTAAAACAGCAAGCAAACAGGCTAGAAGAATGGTGCAAAAATGGAGAATAAAGAGGGAAAAGTGTTACCCTTGAAGAACACCTCAAGAACAGCAACTGCAGACCTCTCCTTCTGATCAAAACCACCTCAAAACCTCAAGAACAAACCTTCAAGACCTCCCAAGTCGGAGTATGGTGTAATGGTGTGTGTATTGGTGCAAAACTAAGGTAAAAGTGCACTTTTAGGGTCCCAAACACACACCAAGGATGAGAGAGAGGGAGATATATAGAGAGAGGGTGTATATATCAAATGTATAGATATATATGCTCTGGTTTTTTTGGTTCCAAAGCTCCAACCCTAAGCAATGGAGAAGAGGGGTGCTTATATAGGCCAAGTAATGCTAAGAAACTTAATGGCTAAGCAAAGGAAAAAGGGTCAAGGGGGCCAAGTGGTTCAAAGGGAGGTGCAAGGCTTCTAGAGGAAGCTAATACAGCTGGCCAAGCTTCTCCAAGAAGCTTGGCCAATGGGTTCAAGCTTCTAGAAGCAAAAGGGGGTCAAAAGGCTCAAAAGGGTGCAAAATAGCCACATATATGCATGGGGGGTCGGGTCTGTGCATCCCAGCTGGCACAGGTGGCATGCACTAGGCTTGGGGGGTGCAAAGGGTGCAAACCGGCCAGAAAAATTGGTCGTCGGCCAAAATAAGTGCCGGTCGGCACTATTTTCTGCCGGTCGGCTAAATAGAGTGCCGATAGATGATTCCAAGGTCAAAAAAAGTCTGGTGGGTATGAAAATTGAAGCCCCGGAAGTTAGCTTTCCAATGGCGCAAACCTTGCATTAAAATTCCTTCTATGGAAACAGTTATGCTCTTTTTGGTGAAGCCGCGCAGACTCGATCCAACCGGGATGATGCCCAACTTCAACCAATCATACCTCCCCCCCTCAAATCTGGACTTAGGAGATTCTTTAGTGTAAAATGAAGTCCCGGAAGTAAGCTTTCCAATGGTGGTGGCCTCGTATTTTAATTCCTCTTGTACAAAGAGTTACGCCCATTTCGGTGAAGCCGCGCAGACTTTTCTCCTTCCCGGATTCATGCTGAACCACTCCCAAACTAGTTTTCTCCCCTCTTCTCCTCTTTTCTTCAACTTCAAACCCCTAAGTAAGGTGTTTTGAAAGATTTTTCAAAGATTTCATCTCTCTTTCATTCATCTCCCCTTTGTCCTTGCTCGGTTTACCAAAAAGCGCAACATTTACTGAAATGCGAGCGTCGGAACATCGTGGGAATTTTATTTTGAAAATGTTTTGAAAGAGAGGGTTTTAAGGTATAAAAACCATCCAAAATAATTTTGGTCCAAAATGGGGTGTGAAGTTGAGATTTCTCTCTCTCCTTGCTGAAGAAATTGGACCTGTGCCCTGCACACATTTCATCATCGAGCAAACCATCAGTGGTGCCCAAGTCTTAAGGGCGGTCAAAAATGGGGTGTCTACAGGTGTCTAAGGCCTAAAACACCAAACTTATGAGGACAATTACACTACAAGCATGCAATATAAGGCTCAAATGCAATGAACACTTAAAAACAGCCCTAAAACAATGCTAAATAAGACTTAAACATGCTGGAATTAAGACAAAAAAGCTAGGACAATAAGCTAAAACATAGATCATGCTAGGCTAGTAAGTAAAACACAAGGAGGGGAGGCTAACCCCTCTAATTTTGGACTTCAAAACAACATTTCAGCCCTTCAAATAACTCTGAAAATTAGTGTTTAAAAGCTCAAAAAAAGATACTGTAAAGGTGTGAAACACAAGGGTAAAGGCCTTGAAAACAAGGTGTAAAGAAGGGTGAGCCACCTCTCAACCTTTATTGGCCTTAAAACCCAAGTTTCAACCCAAAAATACAAAGTTTGAGCAGCCCAAAAACAGTAAAACAAGAAAAGAGGCAAAGCTTTATACCTCTTGAAGATGGGAACCAATTCTAGGCAACAAATCAAGATAAACACACCCTTAAGAGCTCAAACAAGGCTCAAATGTACCTCTTCTCAAAGATGAAGAAGTTTGGTTAAGAGTGTATAGGCAAAAGCTTGCAAAGAGTTAAGAAATTTCAAGAGAGAGAGAGAGAGAATTGTAGAGAGAGGAAGAATTTTTGCTCTAAAAATTCCAACCTTAAAAATAGAAGGGGAGGAGGCCTCCTACATATAAAAAATCAAGCAACTCCCTCAGAAATATCAAGACATATACGTGTAGGAAGGTGCATGCATATGTGCCAACAGTTGGCACAGCTGGCAGAAAAATATCTACAAAACACATTGGTGGCCGGCAGGCCACATCAGTGGCTGGCAACCAAAAGCAATGGCCGGTAGCCCATATCAGTGGTCGGTAGGCTACAAAAGGTTGCAGGCTTGAAAATCCAAGGTTTTGGTCCAAAAACAAGGGAACAAGTGTGTAAAGTTTGAAAGGCTCAAAGCTGTGGCATTCTGCTGAGGACTTCGAGCACTTGACAAGCATATATACTCATCATTGGATGTGCAATTGATGACGTCCAAGTCGTAAGGGCAGTCAAAAATGGGGTGTCTATAGTTGCCCCTCTTTGACAGAACTCGGAGTCATGAAATGATGTGAGTGAATGTCAAAGCCCGAAGACAACCCATTTTGACGAGGCCATAAAACTTGGACAAACAATCAAGACAGAAATAAATGGTTGTACCCGCAGGCTAACTACGTATCCCTTTGCAAGGAATCAAACCAATGCAGTTCTGGGGCAAGATGCAAATGATATGCATAAAGACTTTGAAAGCTAGACTCACACGCTTCGCGAAGCCGGCTATTTTGAAAACTCATGATCATGCACGCTGATGCAATAAGCAAGATAATGAGATAACAACATATGAATGAGCAGCTTCAAGCTTAAAACCAACACATGTTCTATGCAAAAAGATCTAAAACACACTCTAACCAGATCAAAACGCGGGACGAGGAAAGAAAACATAGCTCAAGGTTGCATTTCACGCATCCTGAGAAACTGAGAAACGAAAACCACTCGAGGTCGCATTTCACGCGTCCCGAGATAAAAATCGCTTAGAGTTGCATTTCACGTGTCCTGAGATAGAAGAAAAATTGCTCAGCCTTGCATTTTACGCATCTCAAGATAGAACACGCCCAGGGCCGCACTTCACGCGTCCTAAGATAGAAGAAAAACCGCTCAGGCTCGCGTTTCACGCGTCCTGAGATATAACACGCTTAGGGCAGCATTTCACGCGTCCTGAGATACAAAAGAAACTGCTCGGGCTCACATTTCACACTTCCTGAGATACAACATGCCCAGGGTCGCGTTTCACGCATCCTAAGATACAAGAGAAACCGCTTGGGCTCGCGCTTCACACATCCCGAGATATAACATGCCCAGGACCGCACTTCACACGTCCTGAGATACAAGAGAAACCGCTCGGGCTCGCGCTTCATGCATCCCGAGATACAACATGCCCAGGGTCGTGCTTCACTTGTCCCGAGATACAAAAGAAACTGCTCAGGATCACGCTTCACGCATCCCGAGATACAAAATGCCTAGGGTCGCGCTTCACACGTCCTAAGATATAAGAGAAACTGCTCGAGCTCGCGCTTCACGCGTCCCAAGATAAAACATGGAGGACTAAAAGTGTGCGATAGATGCTCAAAATGAATAAGTCAATGTAGTGACAATGCATATTCCATGCAAGATAGACAACCAATGTATGATGTTACTTAAAGGCATGTTCTATGCAAGAAACAAAAGCATATTCTATTCAAACTAAAAGCATGAAAGCATGTTCTATGCACGAATTATAAATGATGCAAGACATACGTGCAGCATACGTATATGTGAAAATGCATATTCTATGCAACGGAAGAGAACAAAGGCATAATTTGACAAAATGAATAAAACGATATTCGGTGGAAACTTTTGATTTACATCTTGGAGGAATTGCAACATGTTCAAAAGGATACACCTAGTTCATAGTAGCAAGTGGGACACATTCACACACTGGAACGTAGCTGCAAGCTTTCAAAACAGAACCTTCCATACACTACTCAGGAAGCAAAAGTACAGAACAGTACCAGCACCCAACTGAGAGCCACCGGCTACCCACCGGCCACTAGAAGAAACCACCTGCCGGCCACCAAAAATACATGCCGGCCACCCGTGGCAGATTCGGGGCAAAACTGTGTTTTTATGCGTGGGTCTTTTAGTGTAGGTCAAGACACTTCATTTCCTCACTTCTCCAAGCTTGAAAATCCTCTCCCTCTCTCTCTAGGTACTTTCTATCACTAGATCTGTGCTTTATACGCGTTTTCCAACGGCCCACACAAACTTTTTTCTTAAAACCCTCTTAGTTCTCTACATTTTGAATCGATCAGATTTTGATTTCATCGCATTTTCATCATTTTCACCACTTTAGGCTTGTTCCCCTCGAGTTTCTCTCAAGTTTCGTGAACTTTCCTGGGTTTTGACTTTTTCTCCCACTTTCTCTCACCTAGGGTGGACTTTTTCCAGTTTTCCCTCTTTTCTCCATTTTTCTTCACTTTTCACCTACTTTTCACCTATTTTCTAGATGGCAGACGATATACCTCACGACGGAGTTCTTCCTGAGATTCCACTTGTGCTTCCACCATTGTCGAGGTAGAGCAGCCAGCAGTTGCTGAGGCCGGCGAGGCGGCCGAGGACATTGAGGCTGACCTTGAGCCAGAGTTTGCGCCAGAGTTCGAGCTAGAGCCGTTACCATTGAGAGTACAACCCTTCGATTCGGCGACATATCATCCCCGCACACACATATTACCGCATGGAGGCTTTCGATTTTGCTCGCGGCATACCAGAGGACCTCCTACTGAGGGAGCCGACCTCCGATCTTTCTTCCAACGCTACTGAGGTATGAACTCTATTTTCATGCCTTCCAACCTTTCCTTTAACTGCATTTCTTGTACTGGCTTTCATCTGATTGTATTTTTATCACTGCCTGATTCACTCTTTTTCTCTGCCATAGGGAGACTCTCGTGCCTATAGGGGGTACGGAGCAACGACAGTGAGGGACTGGTACAATGAGCTCCCTACCGAGGTCCATGACATTGTTGATGAGGTTGGCTTTGGCCTTTTCTGCTCTGGATTGACACGTGTCTTAGCAAGCTGCTCCCTTCTAAGAACACTAGTGGAGAGGTGGTAGGACACCACCAACTTCTTCCACCTCTCTACTACCGGGGAGATGACGATGACTTCCTATGACTTCGCTATGATCACAGGCTTAGGAGTAGGGGGTGATCCGATCCCTTTTGGCACAGACATAGGGGAGTATGAGGCTACCTTATTGACCTGTTGGGAGTGCACCCACCTCTGTACCGGGCAACCATGGTGAAATACAGTTAGTTCGCCGAGTAGTTCTGCGGAAGCGAGCCCAAGACACTGGAGGAGATGGAGCAGTATGTCTAGGGCTTCTTAATGTTTGTCCTTGGTAACACCTTATATTTGAGCAGGTGGAACACCGTGGGTTTATATCTGTTGAGTGCCCTGGTGACCCTTCCCCAGGTACGATTCTATGATTGGGGCGGAGCTGGCCTCGCCACTCTTTACGGCTATATGAGCTCTACCTCCCGCCTGAGGGGAGACCGGATTGGAGGCTACTGGCGAGCCTAGGAGGTATGCATTTCGATTCCCTCTTTACACTTATACTTTCTATTTCACATTTTCTACTTTATATCTGTTCAACACCTGTGCTTTCTGCTTTGCACTTTCTGTATCTGTTCATGTCCTGTGCTTTCTACTTTGCCCTTTCTATATCTGTTGACACTGTTGATCACATCGCTACCCTTTCCTTGCAGCTATTGGTTTACGTATATTTTCCAGCCCTCGCTCTAGAGCCTATGGAAGAGCTTCCCTTTGTCATTCCTTACTCGAGGCGATACGATAGTCGATGTCAGTGCCGAACTCGTAAGATCTTTGCCTTCTTCCGCCATTACTTTGATACAATCGTCGCCGTCGAGGTAACCCGAAACACAGTCATTTTTGATTTACTAACTAACAATCTGTACATTCTCTGTTTGTAGATCGTGTGGCAGCCCTAGGCCATGATACCGGCCAGGGTGAGAGACCAGTATGCGGGAGCTTGGGGCACATTGCATTTCTGAATTCTGCTAGAAGGCCCAGTCTTCCAGGCTTGGTTTTTAAGCGAGAGATTCGTTCGCCAGACTGTGGGCTTGCCTAATTCAGTCGTTCCGATGCCACCCCCGGGGTCTATGAGGACAGCGGATAGCCTATTTGTTGATGTGGTCATACAGTTTATGGTAGGCTTGGACGCTGACTTCTTCATAGGAGAGGGGGTTACACAACATTTATTCAAACCCACTTTATGCCTCCTCTGACGGGCGCTCACGCAGGCGAGGGAACAGGGCTCCTGTGGTGAGTGAGGTGACTCGGGCAACTAAGGCCCATACTGGAGGGATTGCCCCTGTTGAGCAGACTATTCATTGGCTAGAGCTTCCCACTGCGTTCACATGTTGGTGGCCGACTTGGACTGCTTAACAGATTTCGATTGAGCCGGCAGAGGCTGGGCACGAGTATGTCGGAGTTCAAGGCACGTCTCAAGTATGGACCACATTTTACAATTTGCACTCCACATTTCCATTTCAGATATGTTTATTCTAGACATTGATCATCCAAATGAACTTGCAGGCATCTATAGAGTATACAGGGAGCCTCCTCAAGCTGGTGGCTTCTTTGATGGGTATGGTGCCAATGGGGGAGATGTTGCTTGGTCTCCACGGTATCCAGGTAATTTCCTTCAGTTCAGTATGCATTTCATTACTAACTTTGTTTGTGCATCACGCTATCATATTTCCACTGATACACTGGCATTTCAACTGTAGTCTTTCCCAAACTGTACAGGTACACTGTACTCACACACTTTACTCATACTGTGTGACACTTACTCGACATACTATGCTTGTATCTGATACACACACTGTGGCTAATATGTTGACAACTGTCTTTTTCAGATTCCATCTGTGCCGAGGGCAGCAGTAGCACCTCTTCTAGCAGCAAGGAGGAGAGAGAGACAAGCCCAAGCTTAAGACCGAGATGTGAGCCACGGTCGAGGTAGAGATAGGGGCACTTGAGGCTAGAGCAGTCCCTCAGAGCCCATTTTGAGCGACGATGATGCTGAAACTGGTGACTCTGAGGAAGCAGTGAATCGACATGCTGAGTCATCTGAGAGTGGAGATGAGGATGCTGGCTCAGGGTCCAAAAGCGGAGGTGATGCCAAGACGGTCTCTGAGGCAGGGAATGGAGATGATATCGGCTCCGGTTCAGAGTCTGATTTCGAGGAAGAGGACAAAGAGGGCCTCCTGAGCTTGAGATGATCGGCGCTGATTTTTTTTTATTTTTTAGTTAGTTTCTTTTTGTTTGGTAGCATTAGCGCATGTATAGCTTCAGATAGGTTTTACTTTTGCTTTTGAAACTTGTATTCCCTTTGTAAATACCATGATCAGAACAAAACTTAACAGTTTTTTTTTTTATGAAAAGTTTTATCATTTTTGCATCATGAGCACCATATTTGCATGAAATGGACATGGAATTGAATTTTCTAAGAGAGCGCTTGATTGAAACAATGTTCTTAATTGGGTAATGAGCTGACCAACAACCAAAATACAAAATACAACTCGATAAACAAAGCAAAAACAACTCAAATACAAATAAACAAACTTGTTAAAATAAAAAGACTCAAAACAAGACCTCAAAACACAAAGATTGAGACAAAACACATGTTGCCAACACAGCCTAGTACACAGGTGGACGGTAGGCCAGAAAGGAGAGCTGCCAGCCAGAGATAGAGGTTTCTGGCCAGAGGAGGTGACCTGCCGCCCACCAATGTGAGCAACCTCCAAATTGTTGACAGCTGGCTTCTGCCCACAGCCTTATCTTCTACAAAAGGTTCTGCTTCGTGATTTCTTCTCTAGAACCTCATTTCAGCTGCAATTTCTTCCACAAATGGAGATATTCCTTGCCGAGAAGCTCACAGATTCGATAGCTGCTTTAGACAGCACAGAAAAGGTAAATTTCTGGGGTTTCGACATAAATGTACTTTTTTCGTTGAGCTGTACTCCACTTTGTTTTCTGTTCCTTCATGCCGCGGCCCAATACTGGGACCCAATTACACATGTCTTTCATTTCGAAACACAAGAAATGTGCCCAACACTTAAAAATTTCAAGCATTGATGGAAACTCGGCGCGATGAGAAAATCATACCTCAGCCCCGTTTTGGCCATGCCCAAGCTTTGGGGCGGATGTGTGGACTCACTATGCACGAGGCTCGATTTTTGGCCCACAATGGAGAGCTAGACATACCCAGCTTGATTCATCAATTTTCCGACATCGGTGACAGAGGCGACCTTCTCTGGCAAGGTTTTCGGCAACATGCACTCTGCTTATGTAAGCTTGCTCAATTCCTTCTTGTCCCTAGCTTTGGTGGATCCAACATTCGGCTGATCGAAGTGGCCCAAGGTCTGAAAGAAGGGAAGAGTCGTATTGGTTTGGTGCTGGTTGAGACCTTGATGGGCTTGGATGCCTTTCATTGGCGGGAGACGACCAGGCTCGCGGGGAGTCCACTACTTCTTCAGGTATTATTTCCCATCCTTTCTTATATGTGTTTCTCACATCACTTGGCACTCATGCTCTATTTTTCTCTCAAAGCTCTTTTCTTACTTTTCTCTCAACATACATCTCTTTATTCTTTAATCTCTCTTATTTTTCATCCCTTACCAGGTATGGCTCATGGATAAGCTGAAGGTAGTGGACTCCTACCCTGAGTACTCAGCTCGAGGTTATTTCTTCTGCCACCAACTAGTGGATTTCCCCAACGAGGGATGGTGGTGCAACTGGATGTGCAGCAGGTCTGCTACTGATATAGCTTGGTGTTTCCCCTAGTTTAATTTGACCGAGATGAGTTACAGCATGGCTCGGCAGCTTGGCATACAATTGATCGGCCTCATGCACTACGTGTTCTACTTTTCCTTCGGTCAAGACGCCAGTTTGGGCATAATCAGACCTGCCTAGAGGAGGGGGTAGAATATCCAATTTCATTCCTGATCCATGGTTCACACTTGGCTAGGTACCTCATTGCCTGGAGGACAAAAGAGCTTTTGGCCCCTGCCTCTAGTTTCAATCATGCCCTTTTCTAGCGAGTGCTTGGCTTGGCTTGAGGATAAGGCACAAGTCGGGCCTACTCTGGCTTCAGAAGCTTCCATAAGCACGAGTAGAGGATGTAGGAGCACTTGACTCACCTGTGCCCCTAGGTTATTGCTTTGACCTTTCTTTTCAAGTTTTTTCGATGTAATAAAAGCAACTTGGATTTGTATCAGAGAGTTGGAGAACTTTATGTTTGAAATCAATGAAATTAAAGTTGTGAGGACTAAAATTTTCCTTTTGTTCCAAAAATGGTCTAAGTTGTAAAAGGAAAAATTTTGAACAAAATCAACTTTTATTAAAACTTTCCAAAACCATTTTTGAAAAGGATCACCACCTAACACACACAGAATCAATCCTCAAGGTGTACAACCCTGAATCAAAAGATCATAAATTGTCCCTTGATTGAACACCACCGCTCTACATTGTAACCAGCTCTTCTTCTCAGAATGAAGATCACAACCGAACTCTCAGGTAAAGAACAGACAAGGATGACCTGATTAGACACATGGACAGGACAGGACAGGACAGTTGAGTTGGAGGTGATTGCGGCCGAACATTAGGATGAAGTTGCCTACGTATAAGGCCGATTACATAAGCTGTGCGGGAAGGAAAGACATCAATGGCCGAACCAGTGTCTATTAACACCATCGACACCCATTTCTCCCTACACTCAACAGATATGTACAAGGGTTTGTTGTGAGTTGCGCCTTCTGGCGGCAGTTCTTTGTCAGAAAAGGTTAGGGTTGGCCTGGCGCCACCTGGGAAGACCAATCCCACAAGCTGTTCGGGGGTAGTGTCAATGGACAATTTAGCTTTGTCCATTGCTGACAGTACTGATTGTCGATGTACCCAGGAGGCCATGAACAGACCCCAAATTAAGATGTCAACTTGGATTTTCTTGAGCTGTTTCAACACTGCCTCTTCTTCCAGTTGCTTCTCTTTCTGTTTTTCGACTTCTCTGTCTTTTCCAGATGCCTCAGCTTGATCTAAGTGTGGTGGCTTAAAATACCGTCCATTTCTTGTCATGTGATCTATTTCTTCTACGTACCACGTGTTGACTAGAAGGCACTCACCCCAATCTTCGTCAGTGTGAGCTAGATGCAGATCGTCATCATCCCACCATACACCTTCAATAACCAACAAATAGTTGTTCGGCTCTGTTTGTATTACCTTCACATCACAGGTATCCCCCACAGGGTGTTGGGCCATTACAGCTTCCTGGTTGTCTTCAACCCTCTCTCGTTCAAACTGCTTCAGTGCAGCTTCCTGTTATGTGTCCACAATGCTCACAGTGCCTAGTTCCCGAGCTGAATTTTCCATGCCGGCGTTTTCCGGTAGCTTTCCCTTTTCCCTTTAAACTGATCTGGCAATGTCACTACAGAATCAATATACTCGTCCTCCATGTCCAGGATGGAGTTAACACCTTGTGCTCTCTTGAATACCTTCTCCAGTTTGTTAACCTTGAGTACAGTTGGGTCAACTTCAAACTCAAACAGAGCCTTAGTTTGATAAACAGGTGTTTTGGAGGCTTGTGCTGGGATCGGCTTTGTCGGATTGCCCTGATTTTCTTGGACATTATGGGCAGTGGCTCTGGATGCTGTGATACCCGTGCGAGGTGCATGGGATGCAGAGGCCGTTACTGGCTGTGGTTGCTGTT
This sequence comes from Camellia japonica, assembly GCA_030407325.1. Classification (NCBI taxonomy): domain Eukaryota; kingdom Viridiplantae; phylum Streptophyta; class Magnoliopsida; order Ericales; family Theaceae; genus Camellia; species Camellia japonica. Next base: position 99,222,534 of record JAPPVO010000016.1, read on the forward strand.
GTTGTAGCTTGTTTATTACCTCAGCTTGACGGGCTGTGACCTCAGCCTGACGGGCAGCATCTTGCTGTAGGGTTTCAACTGTTTGCTAAAGATGATAGATCAATTCCTTCATACTGACTGAGGGATAATCTGTCATTGAAATAGGCGAGTAATCTCGTGTTGGACTAGATGTAGAAGACTGTCCCTGAACCTGACAGGATACAGGTGAATTGAGGGGTGACTGTTGTAAAAATTAGACCGGTAAACTCTGCTTGACTCTCCTCCATCTTGTAACCGGTGGGAGTGAAGTAAACACGAGCTGTCCCCGAACAAGATCCTCGGCTTTGCAAAGCCTTCTGACTCAGGTCCAGAGTACTTGGGGGATATCCGAACTTTCTAAAGCTATAGTGTTAAACTACCTAGCAAAAAGAAATAAAGCAAGAAGAAAGCAGTAATCAGAAACTGCACAACACCTCAGCTAATGATGCTATCAACACATATGTAATCAAAGCTGTAAGACTGCACTCAACACTGAATTATGCCCCCAAAATAGATACCAAACTTGTAACTGATATGCACTTTCCCGTACAGTTTCACTCTGAACCACATACCAGTTAATTGAGAGCCAAAACACCCCTATAAGGGGGTAGGGTTACCGTGTCCTAGCTTCGTCAGGAACTAGGGGTCACTATTCAAACGAAGCAGTTTTTACGCAATCCTGCATTCGGGTAAGCATCCTGTCCTAGTTTGGGACAATCTCTATGGCTTTTCAATATGCAACTAGGCCGAATGCTCAAAAAAGGATACCTCAGCAAGACTATCTAATATATCTCTCACACCTAACACCGAGAAGTGAAAGGAGGATCAAACGGTACAGCGGTAGTCTAGATCCAAGGGTTGTGTTCCTATCATGGCAAAGCCCGTGACCGGTCAGCCTTTTGGCAAGCTTTTGCGCAAGCCTCCGGCAAATCGTCCAGGAATAGCAAATGGCAAACATAGTGACTTAAGCGCACCAATGTAATCGAAAGAAACATATAAGTATAGATAAAAATTTACATCATGAAGTTCAAGTCAAGTTCTCTAATTCCCCAGCAGAGTCGCCAGAAACTATAGCTCGACTTTTTCGCGCCCCCTTTCGAAAGACGAATAAGCCCTACAGTATCGGACTCCCGAGGTTCTGAATCTGATTTTACAACTGCAATGTGAAATAGATAAACACCAAAGAGTCCAAATTCGGCAAATCTTTTAGAAAATCGATTTTGAATCATATAACCAAAAACAGACTACTTTGCCAGATACAGAATTGCCACCTAAACATTTTTTTGGAGAAATTTAGGAAACCCATGACTCGTGCCAAAGGCCACATGTCTGTCATCACCAAGATTGTCTCGGCTTAGGAATTTAGGTACGAGAGGGGAAGGTCATGAATTGAGCACCCCCGCTCGCCCGATCAAGGATCGGCCTCTACTAATCATGATGTGAATCTTGTGTACATTATATGCTCTTGTTCCGATTCATTAGTCCAACCTTACTATGTGATGCGCACACAAACAAGTATAGACTAAATTGCAAGAGTTGGAACATCTCAATTCATGTTTGTTTTGAAAATTGTTTCAAATATGTACCACCTAAAAAAGTGATCGCATAAGAACATTACTCAAATTATTCCAATTCAAGCAATTAGCCTTCATCCACAAGTATTCAAGCAGTTTATCATTTAAGCACTTAGCCTCATGGCAAGCATGATAAACATGGCAACAATCACATACATGCGATATGCTAAAGCGAGTAAAGGCTCACCTAGTACTCCAAGCCAAAAACAATGATAGAGTTAGAATAATGCATGATCCTAACTTACGTAATATGACTAATGCAACATATGCGATATGCAATTATTAGGCTCAGTTACTAATATGGCATACAAATCAATTTAATAGCATGCGGTCTAAGCACGTATTCAAAGAAGTATTGAACTAACAACACAGTTAGAATAATGAACTGAGCCTCGGTGCATGCAATACAAGTGGATGCAAACGTGGATTATGCTAAACAAAACATGATGCTCTAATCTAACCATTGTAAGCAGTTAAATAAAAGGGAGAAAGACGTGGGGTTGGAAGACATACACATTATTACAATATTGGGCTCTCATGAAAGAGAGTCCGAATGAACTAACTAGCTAACTAATTAAAGCTAAGCTAACTAAGCAATTATTACAAGCCCAAATGAATAACTTAGCTAAAACTACTTAACTAATTATTACAGACCGAATTAATTAACTATTCTACCTAACTAATTATTACAATAAATCAAAATGAACTAATTATTTTCATGAATATAACATGAAAAGGATGCTAAGCAAGCTATTCTAATTACTCCACCTTGGGAAACCAGGAATGCTCATGTATGCATGGACTTTCCACTCGAAAAAGCCACTGTTTCTACTGCCAAATGCCTCTGTTGCACAGTTGAACACTTGCACTGTTTTTCACCTCAAAACCAACTCTGTTCCAATTCAAAAAGCTGCTGCAGGATTTTGCACTGGTGGGCGGCAGATGGCCTATCGTCCACTAATGATGGCCTACCGGCCACCAATAGTGGCCTGCCAACCACTGATGATTGGACTTTCCTGCTACAACAGAGAGCAAACAGAGCAGGGACAGGGTATTCTCAAGGGTTTGTTTGCACAATTTACCCCTCATTATCATTTGAATAGCTCAAAGGAGTAGTAAGCTTGATTCACAAACCACCAATGGATGCAATTTCATTACATGATGGCTTATGAATCAAGTGTGCAAGTTCAATGAATGCAACAAAACAAGACTCGCAAAATTCCCTATCATGAAAGATCAAGGGAAGTAGTTGACAATGAATCTTGAACCGTTTTCATCACTAATGAGTATAAAATGACTCAAGACTCAAGGGTTTAATTAACGTCCGATTGAACCCAAACAAAATTATTATCTTGCACCTTTTTATTCACCAAATTTATTACTCCATTTTAGTTACCTTTCAATTCTTTAATCAATTAAGTCCACAAGCGATTTTAAGTCCTCTAATGGAAAGAAGGCTCAAACCAAGTGTTGCTCTGGGAATGAAAAAGACATCATACCGTTGGTAATGAACCCCCAAAGGGATTAAATCATTAAGCATGACAACTCAATCTCATACTTAACCAAATAAATAATTTGAAACCACTTTCAAAGAAAAGAAAAACCCAAGGAATGAGGGAGGTTGTAGAGCTGATTAAAGGTGGGAACAAGTAAGAAAAGCACTAAATAAATGCAATCAACTCAAATAAGGTGGTGTCCAAGGCCTAAAACACCAAACTTTTGAGGACAATTACACTACAAGCATGCAATATAAGGCTCAAATGCAATGAACACTTAAAAATAGTCCTAAAATAGTGCTAAATAAGTCCTAAAACATGCTGGAATTAAGACAAAAAAAAAAGCTAAGGCAATAAGCTAAAACATAGATCATGCTAGGCTAGTAAGTAAAACACAAGGAGGAGAGGCTAACCCCTCCAATTTTGGACTTCAAAACAATATTTCAACCACTGAAATAACTCTGGAAAAAAAAAAAAGGTGGAAAACACAAGGGTAAAGGCCTTGAAAACAAGGTGTAAAGAAGAGTGAAATACCCCTCAACCTTTATTGGCCTTAAAACCCAAGTTTCAGCCCAAAAATATAGAGTTCATCCAACCTAAAAAGAGTTGGAAAATAGTAGGAAAAAGAGTAAATAAAACAAGACGAGAGGCAAAGCTTTATACCTCTTGAAGAGAGAGAGAGAGAGAGAGGGAGATAATTTTTGCTCTAAAAATTCCAACCTTAAAAATGGAAGAGGAGGCCTCTATATATAGAGAACCAAACAACTCCTCAAAAATATCAAGACATACATGTGTAAGAAGGTGCATGCATCTGTGCCAACAGCTGGCACAGCTGGCAAAAAAATATCTACAAAACACATTGGTGGCCGGCAGGCCACTACTGGTGGCCAGCAGGCCACAAAAGGTTACAGGCTTGAAAATCCAAGGTTTTGGTCAAAAAACAAGGCAACAGGTGTGTAAGGTTTGAAAGGCTCAAAGCTGTGGCATTCCGCTAAGGTCTTCGAGCACTTGACAAGCATATATACTCATCATTAGGTGTGCAAGCGATGGCGTCCAAGTCGTAAGGGCGCTAAAAAATGGGGTGTCTACAGGTGTATGTGGATGATATGATCATAAAATCCAAAAAGCGAGAAGGCCATTACACCGCCCTGGAAAAATTCTTCGAATGGATCAGGGAGTACAGGCTGAGGTTGAACCCACAAAAATGCACTTTTGGGGTGACTGCAGGGAAAATGCTGGGTTTTCTAATTACGCAGAGGGAAACTGAAATGGATCCATCCAAGATCAGGGCCATCTTAGAAATGCCACCACGAAAGACTGAAAAAGGAGGTGCGCGACTTTCTGGGGAAAGTGCAATTCATAAGATGATTTATCTCCAAATTAACCTTGACTTGTGAACCACTATTTGGTCTCTTCAAAAAGGGAAAGAAGTTCCGATGGGATGATCAATGTCAGTTTGCCTTTGAACAGGTCAAGCAGTACCTTCAGAATTCGCTTGTATTGTCACCACCAGAGCTGGGGAAGCCACTGATCATGTCCCTGTTGGTGACAGAGTCGACCATGGGGTGTATGCTAGGACAAGAATCAGAAGCTAAGGCGGAGAAGGCCATCTACTATCTGGGTAAGAAGATGTTAGATTATAAGACCCGCTATACCCCCTTAGAGAAAGCTTGCTTAGCTTTGGTTTGGGCCACTAGGAATTTGAGACATTACCTGTTAGCCCACTCCGTAATTCTAGTTTTGAGATTGGATTCCATTAAATATTTCGTTGAGAAATCGACACTTACGGGTAGGCTAGCTCGTTGGTTGCTTCTTCTCTCCGAGTTTGACCTCAAGTATGTCACTCGCAAGTCAGTCAAAAGGAGAGCAATAGCAAAATTTCTGGCAGACCACCAGTGGAAGAAGATGAAGCAGTAGAGTACTTGTTCCCAGATAAGGAGATTCTGTAGGTAAAGGAAGAAACGTGGACAATATAGTTTGACAGAGCAGGTAACCAATGTAGTTATGGGATGGCGTGTTACTTATAGCACCCGATGATTCCCATATACCCCTAGTGTTGAAACTTTAATTCAAAGTATCAAAAAACAAAGCAGAGTATGAGGCGTGTATTGTTGGACTAAAAGTTGCCCTAAAACTAAGGCAATAAGGTTGGACATCATCGGAGACTCAAACTTGGTTGTTTCTCAAGCCAATGGAGACTGGAAGGTCAAAGAAGAGAAAATGAAAGTTTATCACCAAACCCTGGACATTCTGTTTCCAAGGTTTGAAAAACTGACATTCACACATTTGCTAAGAGAGAACAACTGGTTTACTGATGTGTTGGCAACTCTATCCTCCAAGGTAGACATACTGCTCGGGGTTAAGATTCGTCCGGTCATCATTGAACAGAAGTATGCACCTGCTTACGAGACAATAGCTGCAATAGACGAAGTTCAGGACAAGAACCCCTGATATCATGACATTAGGAACTTCCTAGAAAAGGACATGTACCCACAAGGGGCAAATGCCAAGGATAAATGAGGAATGCGACGTCTGGCCGTTCAGTTCATCATATGCAGAAGTAAGTTGTACAAAGAGGGCATCTAGGAATACACAAGCTCTGCGTCAAAGAGGATGAGTCAAAACGTCTCATAGAGGCCATCCACAAATGAGAGTGTGGAGCACACATGAATGGTGTGATGTTGGCTAGGAAGATCCTTAGGCAAGGCTATTATTGGTCAACCATGGAGGAGGATTGTATCAACTTTGTTCAGTGATGCCACAAATGTCAAATTCATGCTGATCGCATGAATATCCTGCCGTCAAAGCTCTATAACATGACTTCAGCATGACCTTTCTTAATTTGGGGAATTGACGTCATCGGAGTAGTCTCGCCAAAGGGTTTGAATGGACATGAGTTCATTTTGGTGGCGATCGACTATTTTGCTAAGTGGGTGGAAGCGCAGTCATACTCAGTGTTGAAAGCGTCCCATGTGACCAAGTTCATTAGGAATAACATCATCCACAGGTATGGAGTGCCAAATGAGATCATATTAGACAATGGCTCACACTTCAAGAATGAGGTGATAGATTTGCTTGAGAAGTACAATGTGGCTTTTCATAAGTCATCAACATACAGGCCACAAACCAACGGAGCCGTTAAAGCCCCAAACAAGAATATCCAGAACATTCTGTGAAAGATGGTGGAAAGCTATAAGGACTGGCCAGATAAACTGCCTTTTGCACTATAGGGTTATAGAACGTCTATTCGAACATCAACCAGGGCAACCCCCTACTCTCTAGTATATGGGATGAAAGTTGTTTTGCTGATTAAGATTGAAGCACCGTTGTTGAGAATCGTGTCCGAGTGTCAGATAGCAGAGGCAGATTGGTAGTAGAACAGATTCGAAGAATTGATGTTGTTTGACAAAAGAAGGTTGAAGGTGTTGTATCATATCCAGGGATATCAGCGCAGAATCGCCAAGGCCTTCAACAAGAAAGTCAAATCCAGAAACCTCAAAGAAAGAGATATGGTGCTCAAGCACAATCGAGCTCCCATCCATGACACTAGGGGCAAGTTCTGACCCAATTGGACTGGTCCATACATCATCAAATCTATCTTATAAGGAGGAGCAATCATCTTCATGGATTTAGATGGCTTGGAGTTCTCGTAGCCAATCAACATGGACAAGTTGAATAAATACTATCCTTGAAAGGCTCGCTAGGCCGAAAACCTGAAAGGGCAACCTAGGCAAACGTTAGAGCATAAAAAATTGGAAAAAGAAAAATAGAGCTCGCAAGGTTGAAATCCCGAAAGGGCGGCTTTGAAAAAAGTTAGAGCACAAAAGAAGAGAGTTAATACTCGAGTGAACCTTAATTATGAACTACGTAAGGCCTAATTCCCATCTTTGGGATACGTAGGCAACTTTATCTCGAAGTTTTGCCATAACCATTTTCGACTTGACTGTCCTATCCATGTTTGACTAGTCCATCTCATCATCTATTAGCTTGGTTGTTTTACCTCTATTTGGCATAAGGTCAGTTGCAAGGGGTAGAACAATAGTGAAGGTGAATTTCTATTGGCAGTTGTAATCTTTTTGATTCAGGGTTGTGCATCTTGAGGATTGATTCCATGCGTGTCAGGTAGTGACCGTTTGCGAAAATTTGTTTTAAAGGTTTTAATGAAGTTGATTTTCTCAAAATTTCACTTTTTGCAACATAGACCATTCTTTGGACCAAAAAGGAAACTTTTCAGTACTCATAACCTTAATTACATGATTCCAGCACAAGTATGCCCTCCAACTCTCTGATTAAATCAAGGTTGCTTTTACATTATAAAAACTTGAAAAGAAAAGTCAAAGTAATAAACTAGGGGCATAGATGAGTCAAGTAACAGTCCTATGCCTCTTGCTCGCACTCTAAAAAATCTCTATAGCCAAGGATGGCCTAACCTATGTCTCATCCTCGAGCCAAGTCAAGCACTCTCTGGAAAGGGCACAACTGAAGCTAGCAGCTGGGGTCAAAAGCTCTCTCATCCTCCAAGCGACGACGTGTCAAGTCAAGTGTGAAGCATGGACTAGGAATGGAGCAGGGTATTTAACCCCCTTATCTAGGCGAGTCTGATCATGTCCAAACTGGTGTCTGAACCAGAATGGGAAGTAGAAAATGCAGTGTATGAGGCCAATCAACTGTATACCCGGCTGGCGAGACATGTTGTAGCTCATCTCAATCAAGTTCAGCTAGGAGCAACGCCAAGCGATGTCAATCACAAATTTACTACACATCCAATCGCACCACAGTCCCTTTGTGAGAAAGTCCACTAGTCGCAGGCAAAAAAAGTCAGATCTGGCCAAATACTCGGGCAAGGGTCCACGACCTTCAGCTTATCCATCAACCACCCTTGGAGAGGGATAAAAATGAAGAAAGATTAAAGAATAGAGAGATGTACGTTGAGAGAAAAAGTAAGGAAAGAGCTTTGAGAGAAAATAGAGAGTGAGCGCCAAAGTGATGTGAGAAATCATAAATGAGAAAGGGTGGGAAACAATACCTAGAGAAGCAGTGGACTCCTTGTAAACCGAGAAGTATCTCACCGATGGAAAGCATCCAAACCCATTATGGTCTCGGCCAATGCCAAGCCTATATAGCATTGGCCCTCCTTGAGGCATTGGGCCACCTTGATTAGTCGGGTGCTGACACCGTTGCCACTAGGGGAAAGAAGATACTGGGTGAGCAGCCATATGCAGAGAGCATGTTGGCAGTAACCTCACCAAAGAAAGTCGCGTCTATCTCCGATGTCGGCAAAGCGGTGAATCAGGCCAAGAATGTTCAATTCTCCACCATGCGCCAAAGATTTAGCCTCGTTGAAAGAGTGGTCACACATCCATTCAAGAGCCCGTGCATGGCCAAAAAGTGGTTGAGGCATAATTTTCTCATTGCACCAGGACTCCATTAACGCTCGAAACTCTTCAAGAGTGGGACACATCTCTTGTGATCCGAAGCGAAACACATAAGTAACTAGGTCCCAACAGTGGGCAGCGACATTGAGAAATGGAAAACAAAGTGAAGTGCGACTCAACGGAAAAGAGCGTTTATGCCAAAACCGCTGAAATTTACCTTTTCCATGTCATCCAAAGTGGGTGTCCAATCCTTGAGCCTCTCAACAAGAAAAATCTCCATTTTGAAAGAAAAGTACCAAAAAGATGAGGTTCTGTCGAAGACACAGTGAGAGAAGACCTTTATAGAAGATAAGGGTGTGTGAGTGGCTAACAGCTGTTGCTAGCTGTCCAGTCGCAGGTCTCGGCCGGCCAGCCACTCCACCAACTGACCGTACATTTCATTGGTCGACCAACCAAGTCTGCCGACCAAACAGCATTAGCAGCAGTATTATGGCTGCCTTCTTTGTTTCTGAGTTTTGTTTTGAGTCTTTTGTTTTCTGTAAGTGTCAATAGATGTGTTTAAGTTGTTTTTTTTTTTTTTTTTTTTACTTTGTTTTTCCTCTGTTGAGTTGTATTTTGTATTTTGGTCGGTTGTAGGCTCAATATTCGGTTAAGAACTCATTCAAATGTGATCATTCTCAGTTTCAAATTCAAATACAATCATTTTTTATGCAAGTGTTATGCCATTCTCGAGATGTCATGAAAAGCAAAAGTTATTTCTTTCATAAAACTACAGGGTTCGACCATGATCATAGTTTTTACAAAAGAAAAAATACAAGTTTTCAAAAACAAAATTAAAGAACCTGTCTGAAGCAATACATTTTCTGTACTACAAAGCAAAAGAAAGAGAAAAAGAGAGAAGTCCAAAATCAGAATCAGCCAGATCAAGGGCATCGGGAAGCCCTCTTCGTCCTCTTTCGAGGACGAGACTTACGATCACTGTCGCCATTAGCACCGCTCTTACTGGAAGACTGTGACTCCGAGCCAGAATCATCGTCTCCATCCTCAGACTTAGAGTGCTCGCTCACGACCTCCTCGGTATCTCTGGTCTCAATGTCCTCACCAGTCAAGGTCCTCTCAGTAGACGAAGAAGCCCCCTACACTCGAGACTCGCTATCTCCACTCTGACTCTAGCTCTGACTATGGCCACCTCTGCTCCTATCTATACCTCTGCTCTCACCCCTGCCACGTACAGGGGCCTGTCTATCTCTCCTCCCCTCAACTAGAGGAGGTACCACAGGTATCACTGGTATAGGTGGAGACTGAAAAGCGTTTGCAAGAAACAGAGCATCAGTACAATTTGGTGCAAAAATGATATAAGTATAGTCAAAGGAAATTAGTGCATGTCAAATGAGAAAAGTGAGATACCTGATAACCGTGATAGGTAAGTAATGCCTCCCTCCTCCACCCCACATGGACTAAGGAGTTGACCAACCCGAGAAGGCTATCTACATAATCTACAGGAACCTGCAATTGAGTTTGAACATCAGCATACAGGAAAAAGGGAATGTGAAATGCAAATAGCAAGACAAAGTGCATACCTGATGGACGTCAGGGTCCCTGACATACTCATCTTCCTCTGGCTGCTCAATCAGAATCTGGTAGGCCGTCCCACTCGGCTGCCAATATGTGATCATAGTTGGGATCACAGGCAGACCGGCTACATGAACGACAGGGACAACCCCTCCAACATAAGCCTCAGCTGCACGAGAAGTACCTCTGGCGGCAAGTATATATGCAGCGTCACCTGCATGAGCTCTAGCCAGAGGTGGCATAAGGTGGGTCTGGATGAAATCAATGTAGTCCCCAACCCCACGGAATAGATCAGTGTCCTGTCCCACCGTGAACTACACAATAGACTTAATTGGTAGACTATCAGCAATCCTCATGAATGTAAGGGGAGGAGCAGGAACAATAGGGTCGGGTAGGCTTAGTGTTTGGTGCACGAACCTCTCACCCAAGTACCAGGTTTGGCAGAAGGGACCCTCCAGCAAGATCTATAACCTAGAGGTATCCCAGAACCCAGCATACTTATCCCTCGTCCCCGCCAGGATCACCGCCCATGGCTGCCATATAAGCTGCAAACAGAGAATTTACATTTGTCAGTTGTCTCAGTTGCCAGAGTATGTAATGAAAACAATAGAAATGGAATGAAATGGGCATGAATTTCAAATTACCTCGTGCGCTGTCATCGTATCGAAGAAATGGCAGTAGTAGACGAAGATAGTGATGCTGCGGCACCATGGATAACACCTATCGTCATATTGCCTAGAGTGAGGCACAACTGCCTCTACCTCATCTCTCGTCACAGGGGCAAGGGTGGGGAAGTAGGCATATGCCCAGAGCTACAAGAAGAGAATAGTTTGTGAGTCAATAGGTTACAAACAGAAATAAAGGCAAAAAATGCAAAGCAGAAAGTATAAGCTATAGAAATTGAAAGTGAAAGTGCATAACATACCTCCTAGGCTCTCCAGTAACCACGGACCATATTCCCCTTCTTGCAGGAACCAAAGCTCATATATCCATACAGGGTGGCAAGGCCAGTACCACCCCAGTTATAATAGGGAACACGCAATAGGACCTGCAGGGCACTCAGAAGATACAAAGCCACAGTGTTCTATCTATTTGCAAACAAGGTGGTACTGAGAAGATAGATCAAGAAGCCTCGAGTATACTACTCGATCTGTTGCTAAGTCTCTAGCTGGCTCCCTTGGAAATGGTCATAGAACTAGCTATAGTGCACCATGGATGGCCTATCCAAGAGAGGGCGCACGTTAAGAAGATGGACTCAGGAGGCCCGCCACTAGCCCATGTCAAGATCAAAGGGGATTGGATCACCCCTACTCGTAGCTCTATGATCATAGAGAAGTCATAAGGGGTGATCGTTATCTCCCTGGTAATGGAGAAGTGGAAGGAGTTAGCGGTGTCCCACCACTTCTTCGCTAGGGTGTTGAGCAAGGGTCGGCTCGCCTGTAACCGTGAGAGCCTAGAACAGAATAGGCCGAAGCCTACCTCGTCAACCATCTTTTTGACTCGAGTGAGGAGCTCCTAGCACCAGTCCCTCACTGTCACTACCCCATAGCCTCTCCAAGCAAGAGCATCACCCTATGTAGAAAGAAGAATTTGTTACATACATGACAGATAAGAGTTTGTAATGAATGTCAAAGCAAGCAAAGTGCATATACATGAGCAAAATTTCTTCCCTCAGAAGCGTCATGGGAGAGGTGTGAGGTGCGCTCTTGCAGGAGGAAGTCCTCATGCATGCCTTGGGCAAAATCCTCAAACCGCAACATGCCACTAGGAGCTATCGCGTCCATGCGTGGGTAGTAAGTGGCTAGGTTGAATGGCCTCACCCTCATTGGTGGTAGCTCAGGCTTGAGGTCTGGAGGGAAAAGCTCCTCCGCAGCAATGTCAGTGGCAATATCCTCTGTCGCCCCGTCAGCCTCCTCTATCATTAGCTCCTCCACCCCCGCGGCAGGCGAATGAATAGGCACCTAGAAAAGGGCACCATCATGTAGAATATCATCAGCCATGGAGAATGTAGTGGGTGGTGAGAGAAAAGAAATAAGGAAAATGAGGGAAATAGGTGGGAAATCGAAAAATCCAAACCCTATAAGAGAGAAAATGAGAGAAAAAGTGAAAATATGAGAGAGAGTACACAAAAACCAAGAAAACCTGTGAGAAACAAGCAAAAAAACAATGAAAGACCTAAAAAACTCAACCAAATCAAAAACTAATCGGTTCAAAGTGAAGAGGGTAGGAAGCATTTTAAGGAAATAAGTCGCGTGGATCGTTGGGTAATGTGAATGGAGTGAAAATCTAGAGATAACCTAAAGAGAGAGGGGGAGGGAATTCGGATGGTGTTTGTGGGTGAAATAAGGGCTCAAAACATGTTTTTAAAGAGCCTCGGGTGCAAAAACCCGAATCTGCCCCGACTTCGGCATGTTCGGTCAGTCGACTGGCCAAACTGTTGTACGGCCGGCTCCTCTTTTGGCCGGCCGACTGCTCCAGTGTAGTCAAAGTTATTTTCCTGGAAATTTACCTATTTTGGGCATGGTTGATCTTGTATTCATTTGAAAAGTTGAAAATTGAAGAATTTGGGTCTGTTTCAATTACAGAAAATTCTAAAAATTCCATTTCGGATGCACCGTTCTAGGTCTCGCCACTTCTCCGAAGTATGAATGTGTCTCGACCACTTCTTATGTTTAGTATGTGAGAACTTCTAACTGTGAGTTAAAGGTATAAGTTTGAAAAACAAAAAAAGAAGAGGAAGATCCCTAGTAGAACAAGGTTGTTCACCACCACTCCCTCCTTAGGTGTTTTCAAAACCACCGCCTTTTTTTTGTTTATGTTGTCTATTATGTTGCATGGAACATGCATTGCATTGTATTTCACATTAATTACAACAATTATATCACATTATGTTACATCCATGTGCATCGTGCCTATCATCTTACTTTATCCACCCTTATCACCCAACGGTGTGATTTGTCTTGTTGCAGACATTAACCTTGTTCATCCTTTCTATACGAGGCATAGGTTGGCTCATCTCTTTCTACGTGAGGCATAGTTTGGTTTGCACATTTTCATCCCTCTTTACATGAGACGTAGTTTGGTTTGCACCTTTTCATCCTTCTCTACATAAGACATAGTTTGGCTTGTACCTTACCTCTCTTCATGAGAACTAGTTTGGCTTTCATCTTTCACCCTCTCTACGTGAGATGTAGTTAGGATTCCATTTCTTTCACCCTCTCTATGTGAGACGCAGTTAGGATTGCATCTCTCACCTCTCTACATGAGACGTAGTTTGGCTTATATATTTTCACCCTCTCTACATGAGACATAGTTAGGCTTGCATCTCTCACCCTCTCTACGTGAGACGCAGTTTGGCTTGCATTTTGTCACACCCTTTCTACGTGAGATGTAGTTTGGCCTGCATCTTTAATCCTCTCTATGTGAGATGTAGTTAGGATTGTATTTCTTTAACCACCTCTCTATGTGAGATGTAGTTTGGCTGGCATCTTTTCATCCCCCTTTCTACGTGAGACGTAGTTTGGTTTGCATCTTTCACTCCTCTCTACATGAGACGTAGTTTGGCTTGCATTTTTTCACACCCTTTCTATGTGAGATGTAGTTTGGCTTGTATCTCTCATCCACTCTACGTGAAACGTAGTTTGGTTAACCTTTCCTCTCTCCGTATGAGATATTGTTAGATACACATGTTGGTTACATCACTCTTCCCTCTTTTCACGTGAGACGCGTTAGGATGTTGATTTACCTGGTTACAATCTTCTCTCTCTCCGTATGAGATACAATTAGATACACCTGTTGGTTGCATCGTGTTTTCTCCTTTCACGTGAAACATGTTTGGAATTGTTGTGCTTACTTCTTTCCGTATGAGACATGTTGGATTTATGTTGATTTAAGCTTGAGGCTTTTCCATTCATGTGTTGTCATCTTGTTATTACTCATTGCATTGTCTCGCATGATCATGGGTTCTCAAAAATAACCGGCTTCGCAAAGTGTCTAAGTCCATCTTTCAAGTGTAGCCTTGGCAGAATTCGCATACAACAACAATTTCCATGCGAGTATAGAAATGGCACCCTATGAAGCCCTATATGGAAGAAAATGTCGCTCTCCTGTGTGCTGGACTGAAGTCGGTGACAAATCATTATTTGGGCCAGAGATTGTGCAACTGACAATAGAGAAAATTAAGACTATTCAAGAAAGGTTGAAAACTGCTCAAAGTAGACAGAAGAGTTATGTCGATCATCGGCTAAGGGACTTGGAATTCGAGGTGGGTAATTATGTGTTTGTAAAAGTCACACCAATCAAAGGGCACTCAAGATTTGGTCAAAAGTGAAAATTATCACCCAGATACGTAGGTCCATTTCAAATCCTAGAAAGGATAGGTCCAGTAGCCTATTGTGTTGCTCTCCCACCGAATATGAAGCAAGTACATGATGTATTCCACGTCTCAATGTTACGGAGTGACTTACAGGACCCATCTCATGTGATAGATTATCAGCAAGTTACCTTGGATGATCAATTGATTTATGAGGAGAGACCCATTCAAATTTTGGATCGACAAACAAAGCAATTGCGAAGTAAAGTGATTCCTATGGTAAAAGTGGAGTGGCAGGAGCATTATGGAAAAGAAGCTACATGGGAACGAGAGGAGGAAATGATACAACGGTACCCAGAGTTGTTTTCAACATAAGGTAAAACAAGTTTGGGGACCAAACTTATTTAAGGGGGGGAAAGTGTAATAACCCGACCCTCTTGCATACCTTATATCTCTAATTCTATGAGAAAATGCATGTTTAATGTGAAATGCCATGTAAAATTATGCTTGCATGTATCAATTGTTTCATCATGATTCCTATCTGTTGATCATTAGTACATATCTGTTAAAATTAAAATATTAAATTGGAAATTTGAAGCCGTAGAGTCGCGGTAAACTGAAATTGAGTATGTAAATATGCTAGTGGGAATTTTTAGAGCCATTTGGGTAACTTAATTGAAAACTCATTTTGTCTGAATCGTTAGGGCTCGTTTGGCGAGTCAAGAAATTAAAGGCTTATTTATATGTTATATAAGTTCTTTATTCAACTCATTTCTATACATATATTGAGTGGGAATTCTAGAGAGCTTCTAAGAAAGAGAGATAGAAGAGAAAAGAAACAGAGCAAGGAGGGGAGATTAAAGATTGAAGGTTTTGTAGGGATAATTGAAGATTTCAACTCCAAGTAAGTGTAGATTGCTTTCAATCATCAATTCTTCTTTAATTGGTTCGGATTGACTTGAGATGAGACATCCTCCATAAATTTAGGGTTTTGATGATGAGTAATCAATTTTATAAGTGATCATGACTCCCTCTTGGGTGTGTGTGATAGAATTGATCTCTATGATAAGTGGAAACTCACTCTATTGTATGTTTGAGTATATGATGTATGTGTGTATGTCTAAATGTATGTTTACATAATGAAAATGGGGATTGTGTGGAAGATTGGAGATATAGAAACCCAATAGACAAGTTTGATCTTAATTGGTTAAAAACACATGTTTATGTGTTCCTATACTATGTTTTTTGTGTGCAATTATCTTGAATTTGGTTATGTGACTACCCCTTGTGCACTTGGAAATGTTGAAATTTTGGACTGAAAAACAAGGCAAGCGACTGCACGTGCGGGGCCCATGACCGCACGTGCAGGAGACACAGTCGCACATGTGGGGCTCACAACCGCACGTGTGGAAAACAAGGGAAAATGATGGATGTATTCTGCTAAAAAGGCACGTGTGGCCCGCACGTGCAGCCCAAACCGGGAAATTCTGTAATCTTCTTTTGAGTTAATTAAGCCTCCGGAGGTGTCTAAATACCCATTTGATATTTTTTTTAATACGTTTAATTACTCGTAACTTAGCAAATCGAATAACGAAAAATAAAAAGAAACTAAGGAAAAAATGATGTACTCATAATTTATGTGTTGTGTGTAGGGCATTCGCAGGAGGGAACCGGCGTCCACCTGTATCACTGTGAGTGATAGTAGCTTAATGGAATGTTCTATGCCATTAATACGTTGTGTATATGATGTTTAAGATCTTATTCAGTCTTTAGTGAATGCCTTATATTAAATGAGATATGTTAACATGTAGAACTTTGGTATGTGATTATGGACCCAAGGTCATTCTGTCTGTTGAAAAGTTGGGCCCGAGGCCGTTCTGTATTTTGTTGGGCCCGAGGCCGTTCTGTATTTTGGTTGGGCCTAAGGCCGTTCTGTATTTTTGTTGGGCCTGAGGCCGTTCTGCTCAATGTGGGCCCAAAGCCGTTCAGGAATGGGAAAGAAATAAATGAACTGTGAATGTGCAATATTAACTCATGATCGTACTTTTAATTTACTTGTACTGCTATCATTCACTGAGTCATACTCGCTCTACTCTTCTGAATGTTTTGTAGGTAACCAGCTTGCAGGTCAACCTTAGGTCTGTCCATCAGTCTATCGCTGAACCCATTTTGCTAAGTCACCCAAAGTGACTCTTTTGTTTTCTTTAAATCCTTGGGATCACATATATTACTAATTTTGGAAACAAAGGATATGTATGTAAATACTGTTAATACATAACTGTCAAATGGGTCTTTGGTAATGTTGTGTATGTATAATAGTTCTACGTGATCCTGGCATTTAGACACAGCTCAATGAATGTTTATATTTTGATCATATTTGCTTCCGTTTAGGCCCCGAGATTAAGTGACATTTAAAATAGCTAAGTTAAGGCCTTGAGTTAGGCCGGTCATACCCCAGTCATACCCAAACTTTTAGGGGCAGGTTTGGGTCGTGACAGTTACGCGATGCAACCATTTGATTTCTTCAACAAAAGGCTCTGGTTTCAAGCTTTAAATACATACACCTTGTACCCCCTTTGGACCAAAATCTTATTTTTTTCTAGCCTAACCCCTTAGAGAACTGTTGGCTAACAAATAGCCGGTAGGCCATTTTCATTGGGCCGGCCGTACCCCTTCATTGCCGATTGGCCATGTTCAGTGTAGCAGATACTTTTGACAACAGCCATATGTCCCCATGTGCATACTTTGCACCAGCTATCTCTTTGTTGATATGGCCCACGTGAAAACCTTTTTTTCTATAAATACAAGATCTTCCCTCATGGTTTGGGGTTAGAAAACATTCTCCAAAGAGCTATAGCTTGTCCAAAACACTTCTCTTCTCTCTTGAAATATGCATGCACTATACATACACCTTCTAAGCTTGAACTTGAGGCATTTGCTGAGATTCTTGAACACAATTTCAGCTACTAGAAAGTGTTAAGCTTGTGGTTTGTTAACAAAGGAAGCTCCTCCTCTCTTTAAAGGGTAATCTTTGAACTCTTTAACCATCTTTTCTCCCTCTTTTTCTTGTATTTTTATACTGATTTTAGAGCTATTTTAAGCTTGAAAATGTGATTTAAAGTCACAAAAAAAGGTGGGGTTAGCCACCCTTCTTTAGGCCTTGTTCCATAGCTTGTTGCTTTGTCTATTTTTACTTTCTTTCTTTTGGTTTTAGCCATTGTTTTTTAGAGTTTAGGGGCTGTTTTAAGTGTTTATTTAATTTTTGCTTTGAATATTATAGTTGTGTTGTTGTAAGTCATGGATTTGGTGTATAGGCCATAGCTTCCAATCCATTTGAGTTGATAGCCCTTTTCTTTCTTCTTCATAGCTTTCATACATATTCATGTCATTGTAATCATCCACATTTTCATTAGCACTCTGCCATCTCCCTTCTTTCTTTATTTCTTTTGATTAAGAGTTGTATCAAACAAAAAATTACCGCTCAAGGCATAAGAAAGAGACCCCTCATGCTAAATGGTTTAATCTCTTTAGAGGTTCATTACTAGGGCATTATATCTCTCTAATGCTAAGCGTGATCTCGTATTTAATACTTCCCTTTATCGCCAGTGCATTACTTCTAAGGGACTAATTTTCTAGTTATACCCTTGGAAATCACAAAGGAAAGAGTCATTATAGCTCATTATTGAGTTTAGATTTGGAGTCATTATCGCTCATTTCAAGTTTGACTCCAAATTCATTATCGCTTGTAAATGAGTTTGATTCTTCCTTTGTAGTTTCCCCTGTAGAAAAGGGCTTGAAAAGCTCATTTCTGACTGTTTCAGTTCTGTTGCGGAAGGGTATCCCTAGAAACAGTGGCCGACCGACCATCATTCTAGATGACCAACCACTCTCTCAAGCCGGCCGGCCACCCATTTTGTATAAGTTGTGGTATTTTTACAGTAGAACAAAGCAAATCTTGAGGCCAAAACAGAACAATTTTCTGACTGCAAACAGAGCTGATCCTGGCAACAAACAGGGAGGTTTCTAGATGGTGTTTAAGCTTACGCATATGCGGTTCATCACCTCCCGTTCGAGTCCATTAGATTAGTAGCCTTAATATTCATATTTGTAAATAATTTGTAATTAATTAGTTGTTTTGCTTTCATTCAGACTTGTAATAATTAGTTAATTCATTCATTCAATTGTGTTGTAATAATTAGTTAATTAGGACATTCATTCGGACCCTCTTGTGCGAGGGAAAATTTGTAATATTTGTATGTCTTTCAATCCCCATTTCTTTCTCCCTTTTATTTACGTGCTTATCGTGGTTGCATATAGTATCATGTTTTAATTTCATACCATTTCCATGCTTCGTATCCATTTTCCATACAGGTTCGGTTCATCATTCTTGAAATATCATTGTCATTTCCTACTTACTTGAATATGTGTGTCACCATATGCTTTGAGTTAATTCATATGATATGTTAATAAGCCGAATCTAATAGTTGCATTCTTGTATGTGTTGCATTAGTCAAACATATTTAGGACCATGCATTTTTCTAATTATTTTCTTTTCTTTGGCTTGCCTCGATTGAGTACTGGGTGAGTATTTTTTTGCTTTAGCATATTACATGTGTGTTTGTGTTGCCATGCCAAGCATACTACCATGAGGCTATGTGCTTATTTAAAATAACTCTCTGAATTCCTGTGGATGCAAGCTATTTCGCTTAAGTTGGAACGACTTTAATATGTACATATGAGCTTTCTTTTCATTCAAGTAGCACATATTCAAAACTCTTTTCAAACAAACATGAAATCAAAGTATTCCAAAGTGAGTGAAATAGTCTATACTTGTGTTCCTCGCATAGTAAGTTAGCATAATAATCAGAACATGAGCATATACTATACATAAAAATCACATCATTATTAGTAGAGGCCGATCTTTGATTGGATGAGTGGGGTGCCCAATTCATTACGTTTCCTTTTCATACCTAAGTTCCCAAGCCGAGACACTTTGGTTATGACGAACAAGTGGCCTTTGGCACAAGTCACGAGTTTCCTAAATTTTTCAAAAATATTTAGGTGGCGACTCTGAAATCTGGCAATGCAGTCCATCTTTGGCATCTCTGATGATAAATGAATTTTCTAAGATCTGCAGATTTGGTCTCTCATTTGTTTTTTCTATTTCACATTGCGCATGTGAAACCTAATTCAGAACCACGGGAGTCTGAACTGTAGGGCTATCGTACCCAAGGAGACTAAACCCCTCCAAGGGGCACGAAGAAACAGCTATACCACCTTTTTGCTTTAAGTGTAGACAGTTGGGCCATTTTAGGTGTCGTTGCCCTTCACGTGGGCAAGGTTTGTCTCAATAGTCCAGGCAGGGACAATAGTGATGTCATGTCTTGGTGGAGATTTTTGTTCTTTGGTACTACGATGTAATTTCCCTTTTATGTAGGGCTTTGTGCATACGGATGTTGTGTATTTATATGTATATGTTTTCGGAACACAACAGTGTGGGTATGTATTTAATCTTAGGACTTGTCAATGTTGGAAGGTGTTATGAGAAATTTTAATCTTAATTTTGTTGTCTAACTTTTATTATTTTTTAAAATGAAGTATGTATTGGCTTATGAGCCTTAAAGTAAATTAGAGCATTTGTTCAGAAGCGAGAGTTGTGTAGTTCTAAACGGGCATAGTTGGAATGAAGTGGAACCTTAAGATTGTAAGGGGTGTGAGATTTGCGTCTTGTAATAATGTGGGTAGCATTTGTGTAATGTTTGCCAAGAGTTGGTAGTTATGTGCGGAATTCAAGTAGTGAATGGCATGATCAAGGATTTTTTAGGGTTTACCAACGTGAAGAGAACTTAGTGGTTATGTACTAGAAATGTTTCTTCAAAGGAAGTACGTATTGTGTTCTTGAGTAACAGGTGTAGTATGGGTAATGATTGTTTTGTGTGTTCGGAATAGGTGGGTTACCATTGACCATGTAGGTGTTTGAGTGCCGCGGGCAGAGTCTCTTGGGTAGTTAGTTGGATTGGTTGATATCATGGTTGGGTGACAAATAGTCACTTTAGATGGTTTGGGTGTGAGTTATGAGATTTGGCTTTAGGAAGTTCAACTAGGACTCAAGTGTGATGTTGGTGTGTATGGAACCCCAGATAGGGGCGATTGGTGTTGGTTAGCCTATCGATGTTTGAATTGTGAGAATAGAGAATTGGTGATTTGGATGAGTGGTGTTCGAAGTTAATTGACACATAGTCATCTTGAGAATTGTTTCAGTTCGAGTAATAATGGTATGGTCGAGTAGTACCTTAGGTGGTACTTGAGGGCATTGAGCCTTGCTTTTGTATATATGTTGTTGGTGTGAATTTTTGGAATCCCTTGAGTTGGGATAACACATTAGAATCTAGATTGCTGCAAGCGCACTTGCACCAATGTGTATCATTGATTACCTATGTTGATGTTTGTAATGGTTTTGAACTTCCAACTTTTGCAAAGTTGTGCATTCTGTATTACCTCTTGTAGCACCATGATTGTCTCTGTTCATTGTTATTATAAATATGTGTGCTAGATCTGTTGTTATATTACAGGGAAGGTGATGGAGGTTGTTGGGTGATGGTTGGGATTCATTTGATGTTTGTTGAGAAAATGAATTGGAAGGTGATTATTGGTTTTTATAACCTCTCGCGGCATTTTATTTCAACTAAAAACTTTGGGGTGAAATTTTATGATTTTTTTGGGAAAATCTTTGCAAAACAATTGGTTTTACTCAGAGTTTATGAAACGAATCTTTTGTTGGAAAATGGAGTGAGTTTTGACAAATTTTGAGAAAATGTATAAGTAGGAAAAGAGTTTTTTTTTTTTTTTTTTATTAAGATAATAAGAAAACTCTCGTTTTAACAAGTTATGTGATTGTTTCTTTACCTTGTGTGGTTGAATTGTGTAATAGCTTAAATTATCTTGTTAGTTAAATGTTTTGGTTTTGAGTGAATTTGGTGTTGGTTATTTTTTGGTTGTGACAGAGAGTTGTCTCTGTGGACCATGGCTTGTGGGTGTAGTTATTTTCTTCGGTGAGAATTAACTAAGTGTCTTTGGTTGGGAGTGTGGTCTTCGTTTGGTGTTCAAGTGTTGAGCACTAGGTTGTTGTTTGGTTGTATGTGCACGGTTAGAATGCGGTTGGCATTTAGGGTGTGAGTAGCTCGATCGTGGTTTTAGTCTCGCAGACTCCAACGGGTATATGGGACAAAGAGACATTTGTGAGTCCTTTCATGTTGTGGTGTGTGCTCGAGAGTTAGGGCATCGAGGTGTTGGACCGAGATCTGGGAAAGTATCCTGTGTATGGATCTAGTTTTGGGTTGATATGTGTATCCTTTTTGCCATGGTGTGCCTTGTGTTTTGATGTCCTCTTTAATTTCGGGGATGAAATTTCCTAAGTGGGGGAGATTATAGTGGCCCGAGTCAGGAGTTGACCCGTTTTATTCTTTATAGTTAGGACACGAGGTTATCCTAGGTGACTTTGACCTCGCCTTACGTACTTGGACCTTATGACGTCTCAGGCTAGCTTTGGAGAGCAGCCCAAGACATTGTGACTGAACCTGGTTGCGCTCGCAATCATGTCCTTCGAGCTCACAATGGGCTAGTCTGGAGGTCGCGCCCACGATGGGCCGCTACCAAAAGTGTTGTTTAGGTCTGTATATGGAAGAGGTGAGTGCGTTGGTTGCGAGGGGCCGCGGTCACGAGCCACGACAGGCATGGTCGCACCCGCGGTGGTAAGGTCGTACCCGTGACCAGTGCATTTGGTTAGTTGTGCTCACGGTCTATTTCATCTCACCCTTGGTGCGTCAAGTATATGACTTTTCAGAGCACGTGAAAAATCACTTTTTCTACGTCTTTCTCCCTTATCTTCCTCCATTCCGCCATTTTTGAAGGTTTCAAACCTTCAAGCTTGATTTTCATCTCTTTCTACTCATTTCCTACCCCATGTTCCTTATATAAAAATGAAGAGCACACCGAGGGCTTTCTATCTATCCGAGTGAATTGTGTTTTCATCAAAGTTGGAATTTTGGGTTTCTCCTCTTGTTGGTAAAGGTAGGGATTTCTTTGCTTCTCTTCAATATTTTCTTATGGATAGATGGGTGGTAGATTTATATTGCATAAAAACCTTATCTTGAGGAGATTTTCATAAAAGCATGTAAAAGAAGTTAGGGTTTTCAAATTATGGGAGTTGAACTTATGATTGAAGTGGAAGTGGAAAAATTGGAGTTATGAGAACATAGTTTTGTGCCTTAGAGTAAAAGGCCCTAATTTTGTCAAACCCTAGTTATGGGTTCTGTGTTATGAAGATGAAAGATTGTTTAATTGACCCTAAATTATTGAAATTAAGTTTGTGATTGGTTAAGATGAGTATAAATGATGATAATTAGTTGTTGTGAAAATGATTATGGTATATAAGGGTTATGTTGGAGAAATTAATATTGGAAATTGAATTAACAAATCTCGGGAAGAGTATGATAACAATTGTGTTGTATAATTGAATATGAAGAGTTAACGTTAACGTTGAGAAGTAAAGAATGTAGTGGAACATAAATTATAATTATTTCTAAAAATAAATCATAATGCTTATTATGGATGTGTTGTTGGGTTAATGTATAATGGAAATAATGAATGATTTTGTTGGTTTTATCTATGAGCTGTAATAATAAATAACATGATGAATTGATGGATGGTGATATTAGAATAAGGGTCCATTTCCTTTCGGCTCGTGACTGGCAAAACTTGGTGCTTAACAGAAGTTTCGCATTCCTTCCAAAGTAGCACCCGAAAAAGTGTGGTCTGTTGAGATTGTGGAGGTTCTATGTTCCTTTCGGCTTGCGACCGGTAAAGCATAGCGCTTGATAGAGGTTCTACCTTCTTTCTAGAGTAGCACCTGGAAAAAGCGTGTGGTTCATTGATGTGGCTTGGCAATGGAGCTGGTTGTTGATTGTGGACTTGTGCAAGATAATTATAATGGGATTGGTATGTGTGAATGTGATAAATGGAATTGAATTGATTTGTTTTATATGGATTGGTTAATTGGTATGTGTTGAAATAAGTGTAGTTACATGTATATATTAAAGCTATGCGGATTATGGTGGTGTGATGGCTAGTTGTGATTTAAATAGACACCCCATTTTTGACTGACCTTAAGACTCAGAAGTCATCGATTGAGCGCTTGGTGATTGCGCATGTTGTGCTCGTTCTGAGGTTACAGTGTCTTGACTGAGAGCCTTGCCTCCGGACCTCGGGACTCTTTTGTGCTTTGCCTCGGTTTGCAAACCAGGTTCTGTTTTCTCTTCCCGAAGGGAGGAGAGGTCTCATAGGCCATCTTTCAGTGGCCGTAGGCTACTTTTCGTAGTCGTGGACCACTGTTCCCGTTTGGAGACCAGTTTTCGATTTTCGGAGCCGTCGGCCGTGCGCCTGGGTTCGGGACTACTTAACTTTCTCCGTTTGCTCCGATTTTTGGCACACACCTTGTTTCCTCTCTCTAGAGGGACACTGTGGCCCGAGAGACCACCTTCGTGGTCGCACGCCACTTTCGATGCTTAACAGTCAGTTTTCGGGGCACCTGGCTGCGCGTTTTGGCCCCCGAACCCTCGTTTTGCATCCGTCTTGGTTCATTTTTTGTATGGACCCTATTTTCATTGTTTGGAAGGTGGTACAAGGGTGGGAGACAACCTTTTCTCTTGGAGACCACCTTTTCTCCCGCCGACCGATTTTCTTGTCAGGAAGCTGGTCTCCTTGGTTTTTGAGCCACTTTTGACTGGTCTCCACCATACCACTAGCTTGCTTTCAGCTTGGAGACCACCCTAGGAGGCTGCTGACCACCTTGGACCTTTTGAACTAGTCGGCTGACTAGGGGAAGTGGTCGGCCGACCACCTGAATTAGTCGGCCTACCTCCCTCAGTTCTGTCTCTGTGAGTGTGTGCCAGCTGGAAAGCACAGACTGCATCCTCCATACACGTGTATGGAGGATTGGCAACCTTGTTTTGGCTTCTTAAAGAAGCTTGGCCCTTTGTTCTAAGCTTCTAAGAGAAGCTTGAACCTTTTTTAGCTTCTTGAAGAAGCTTGACCCTTTGGCTCTAGCTTCCTCAAGAAGCTTGACCCCTTTTGCTCTAGCTTCCTCAAGAAGCTTGGACCTTTGCACTAGCTTCTTGAGGAAGCTTGGACCTTTATTCCTCTATAAAGGAGGCCCTCTCCCTCATTTGCAAAGGTTCAGAAAATTTGGTTAAGGCATTTACATACACCCCTCTCTATCTCTCTATTTCAAGCTCCAAAGTCCCTTGTTCTTGGCCCATTGCATACCACCTCTAATCCTAACCCCTCCACCATCACTCTAAGCATCTTGGAGGCCATTTTTAGAGGTTGAAAGTTTGCATTTTTGGTCCAGAAGCTGCTGGAGTTCTTGGCTTCAAGGGTAATACTTCTTTCCATCTTTTAAGCATTGTTTTGCTTCATCTTTTAGCTATATTTGCAAGCATATTTGGGCTTTGTCATAAACTGGAAAAAGTCTTATTTTGAGGTCCTCAACATGTTTTTTTAAGATCATTTTTCTGTTGGGGGTCATCTACCCCCTTGCATGCTTCATTTTGCCTTATTTTGAGCCATGTGTTAGGGCCTTTGTGTTAAGCTTTGTTGGCCCTTTTGACCACTGAAATCTAGCAGATTTTCAGTGGTTATTATGTGTTTTTGAGAGCCAAAATCAGAGAAGGGTGACCCTCTCACCCCTTGTCTTATTTTCTAGCATATTTGGCCTAACAAGGGAGCCCATGTGTGCATGCTTCCAAGCCATGTTTCAGGCCATTTTTGGTTAGTTTTAGGACCTGCATGAGCTCTGTCCAGAGCTGTTTTTGCCATATTAGGTGTCCTTCTTGCATGTGTAAAATAACCCTCTTCATAGCATATCAAAGGAACCTATTCTTGCATGCTTCCTAGCCTCATTTCAGGCCCTTTTCAGTGAGTTTTAGGGTCTGCATAACCTCTGTCTAGAGGTGGTTTTGTCATATTAGGTGCCCATCTTGCATGTGTAGAACAACCCTCTTCATGGCCTATCAAAGGAGCATCTCATTATTGCATGCATAGACCATGTTTCAGTGAGTTTTTGGGCTTTATTTGGCATGTCATACTCTAACTTTTGCTGGTTTAGTGGCCTCTTGAATGCTTAATATACTTGTAGTGTAAACCCTGTTCACTAGCTTGTATTGCATGTTGTTTTGGCCCTTGATTCTAGCACTTTTTGGCCATTCCTCAACCTGATTTTGTGCATGTTTTGGACTACCTTAGCTCTGTTTTTGTGCCTCATGGTTGAATGATGCATGCTATGCATGGTTGTAGTTCAATATCCATGCCTAGCCTTGAGTTTTGTAGCCTCTTGCATGCTTGAATAGGGGTGTTTGCATGTCTTGGCATCATTGTGTGTGTTATTTCAGACCTCATACTTGTGCCATGTTCCCATGTTTTCCACTCCTTAAGTGCATTTGAGAGTTGTGCTTGTTTGCCTCATTTTCGGACCATTGCATGAGCTTCATTTCCATGCCTTTTGAGCCACCATTTTAGTCCATATTTGCTACTGTTTTGGTCTGCATAGGGACTGTTTGGGGGTGGTTTGGTCATTTAAGCATCGCTTTGCATACCTCTAGTGTAATCCACTTCACTAGTTTCGGTATTTGGGCCACCTAGCATGCATTGTGTGAGGTGTTTGCATGATTTGGGACCCTTTCGTATGTCATTTCTGAGCTGGAAAATGTGTTGTTGTATGCTATGTTACATGCTTGCCATGCCTTGGTAGAGTTGCACTTGGTGCCTTAGTTTTGGTCCCTTGCATTTGGGCATGTTTGCATGAGTGTTGTTGCTTCATTTCATCATGTTTGGCCACTGATTTGAGTGTGGCTGAGGTCCACTCATATTGGTTTAAGTCCATCTTGCATTGTGTATGCGATATTATGTCATGTGCATTGAGTATGCCATTGATAGTTCATAGCATTGAGCATGCTAGTCGCACCTTTGCATATCACTCCTTGCATGTTTGCGTGTCTTAGTTGCGTTTCGTTTAGGATTGCATGCTAGTTGTTGCATTGTGTTTGCATGTCATGCCATAATAGTTGTTGCATAGTGTTTGGAGTAGGGTTTAGTCCAAACACGGGAAACGAGGGACGTTTCGTACTTAAAGTGACGAAACGTGCTTCAATTCCCGGTCGCCGACACTCTTGACTATCCATGATAGAGTTGTTGGCTTTAGGTGTCCATTGGTGCATTCATTTCACATTGAGTCGTGCAATTCGACTCCTCGGCCATTATGCATCGAGATGCGTGATTGGTGGCACGAGGATCGAGGACTACACTCTCTAGAGCTCATGCAATGACAGGGAGAGTGATTGTGCATACATATGTTGAAAATACTTTGCCATGCCCCTTTCTTGCTCTCTGTTGTAGCAAACCGGAAGCCAGCAGCAAAAACTGGTCAGCAGTATCCCTACAAGTTCCCATGGAGTTGTGAACAGTGTTCTGGGGTCAATTGTAAACAGAGGCAAATCGGGGCATCGCGATGGATTTCCCGACAAGGCGACTCGAGCATGCATGCATCTTTCATCATTCCGAATAGAGCTGAGGCAGTCTACTTCATGTAGCATTGCATGCTAGTTTACTCGCTTTCTTAGTTAATTTGTTAATTAGCTAGTGTTGTGTAATAATTAGTTATTCATTTTGGTTGTGTAATATTTATTCAGACCCTCTGCGAGAGGGCAATGTTGTAATAAGTGTGCGTGTGTGTGATGCATCTCTTCCAACCCCACGTCTTTCTCCCTTTTATTTACCAGCTTATAATGGTTAGTTTTAGGGCACGTTTCAATTAGCATACTTATGCTCGCATGTTTGCATCCATTCATCTGTCTTGCATGCACCAGGCTCAGCGCATCATACTAACTGTATTGTATTTCAATTCCGAGTTGAATACGTGTATCAGTTGTTGCATTTCATATGCCATCTTAGAATAGCTGAGCCTATCTCAGTTGCATTTTTGCATGTGTTGCATTAGGCATTTCAGCATAGTTAGGATTCATGCATGATTTCTAATTGACTTCTTTCTTTGGCTTGGAGTACTCGGTGAGTGTTTATGCTTTAGCATCCTTGCATGCGTATGAGTGACTGCCATGATAGCATGCTTACCATGAGGCTATGTGCTTATGTGATATAACTGCCTGAATGCCTATGGGTGAAGGTTGGGTTGCTTGAGTTGGAATAATTCGTCGAAACCCGTGTTTTAGCCTACTTGTGAGTAGCAAACTTCAATCCATTTTCAAAACAACCGGATATGCGATGATTTGTTCCAAATTAGGCAATCCAGTCTATACTTGTATGTTGTGCGCATCACAGAGTAATTCTAGGCTAATAACCGGAAAAAGAGCTCATATTGTTTTCAAAACTCGATATCATAGTTAGTAGAGGCTGATCTTTGATTGGGCCAGCGGGGGTGCTCATGAAGTGACCTTCCCCAATCGTACCCAAGTTCCCGAGCTGAGGCAACTTTGGTGATGACGGACACGTGGCCTTAGGCAACGAGTCAGGGTTTTCTAAATTCCCCCAAAATAAATATTTAGGTGGCGACTCTGTATTTGGCAAAGCAGTCCATGTTTGGCACTTCTTTCTAAAAATCAATTTTTCAAAAACGATTTGCCGGATTTGGACTCTTTGATGATTCATCGGCCTTGCATTGCACTCTGCGAGATTAGATACAGGACCGTGACATTGAGTCCTGAATTGTAGTGAGCCCAATGAACAAAACAGGATTTCCTCCCAGGACATTTGGGGACGTCTACAGCAATGGAGCTGGTTGTTGATTGTGGACTTGTGCAAGATAATTATAATGGGATTGGTATGTGTGAATGTGATAAATGGAATTGAATTGATTTGTTTTATATGGATTGGCTAATTGGTATGTGTTGAAATAAGTGTAGTTACATGTATATATTAGAGCTATGCAGATTATGGTGGGGTGATGGCTAGTTGTGATTTAAATAGTGGAACGTATGACCATTAATAATGCACGGTTGCTAGACTTAGGATCTTTATACAATGTTAAAAATGGACTTTTCAAAAAGAATGCCAGAAATTTATACAAGAATGGTAAGAAGATAAAAGAAAAAAATTTCTTCGAAAAGTTCAGTGAATTTTCATGAGGAATGTATTATCTATTTGTATTTTATTTTGAGTATAAAAGTCACATTATTTATGTATGTATCATCCTTTAGCATTCATGATCACATATATCTATCGATCTTATTGTTGATAATCATTGTAGATCCCTACTGAACATATTTGTTCATCCAACGTTATTTAGGAACGAAGTTGGAAACACCGATTTGAAGATTCGAGAAGTCTATTTTCTTTTATGTGTGTTGTATTGTGATTTGGGATTTACGAGTGTCTTCTCTTATAATTATTTATTATGAGCATTTTAATGTAAACCTTGGCATGTATTATTGTTATATTTTTTCAAGAGAGAACATTTTGTATTTACTTAATTATAATGTTATTCATATACATGTTATGCAATTGGACTTAAATTGAAGGCTTTTGTAATGTATCCGGATAATAAAAATTTGGGGCGTGACAGATAAGGATAAGATGGGGAGGTGGTGGAATTTGGTCATAGGTAGGCAATGGGTTGGTAGTGACATTTGGCCTTTGTGGTGGAGCTTATGGTGGAGCTATGATTTTGCGGTCTATGAGGTCTTGGATCTCATGGCGGAGACGAATGCAACGGTTGGTTTCATGACCTTGTTGCTGGTGAAAGGCACAGTATTTGGATGCATCATGCCTAGCTAAAAGTGGGTCAGGAAGAGGTCAAGGATCAAGAAGTTTGAGATGGCCTTTTTCCACCAGTGTTTTCAAGAATTGGGTTGGAGCCATATAGAGTGGATGAAAATCAAGGTTTGGGAATCTGTTTCGATTGAAGGGCTATGGGGTGGCATCGGCAAAGGGATTGGCTGTTTTTGTAGAGGTGGTGACAGTACTAACTTCCGAAGGTTTTGTGGCTGTGTTACTATTGCTAGTAACATTGGAACCCGCAAACTAAAGTCTTTCTCATAAGTTTTTTCTTATCTACAATAATCCGCTGTTTTATAGCATCTTCAATCTGGACTCCTATCTCATGCAAGTCTTTGAAGGTAAGAGTGGGAGAACTATAATCTTTTGTAACATCTTGCCATGAAGGTTTCTTACCACTATCCGGATTTGATCCTTTTCTAAGAGCCTGTTAGTCATCATGGGAGCCTTAGCCCTCCATTTTGCTATGAATTCAACGAAACTTTCCTTTGGTTCTTGACGTGTAGCTTCCAAATACCGAGTTGTTACCTCAATCTATGTATTGTAAGAATACTGTGCAATGAATGTCTCAGCCAATTCCTCTCAATTTTGCTTCACTTTGTCCTCCAATTTGGCATACCAAGTAGCAGTAATTCCCGACAAAGTCCTCCCAAACAGAGGCAATTTCTAGGGGCGGAGCAGACATATGGGTTTTAGATCATCTAAGAATAATAGAATATGTACCATAGGGTCCCCTGATCCATCAAACTAGTCAATATATGGCATTTTGAATCTTTCCGGTAATTTGACAACTGCTACTGTGTAGCCATCTTCTATATTAGAAATAGAATTGATCTCCTAAGATTTTTTCAAATAACTTTTCCAACTTGGTTATTTTTAGCATGGTTGGATCAAATTCGGCGATGTCGAGGGAAAATAGTCCCTTAACTAGATAGACCAGGGCTCTAGCAGTAGGAGCCTAGGCTAGTTTTTCTAGTTAGCCAAAAACCTAGGAAGTTCTAAATTGGCGGAGGTGGGTCTATAACCGGATGATTAACTAGTAGTGGATGGGTGGCAGTTGCCCTGGCTGTTTGTTACATCCCATCAATGGCATCGCCCTAGGCAGCTATTCTATGATTAAAAGCATCCATGGACCGCTGGAGGCTAGCAATCATTTTCATGATATCTGCCAGATTTTGAGCCATTAAAGAGATCAGAGAATGGTTTACTAGGGTACTGAACAAAGGAGATTTGAAGGGTGACTGATGTAAAATCTGCAAAGGAGATTGGAGAGATGACGGGCTCTGAATCAGCTGTGCTTGTCTAGCTCTTCTTTGAGATACTAATGGAAGTGACACTAACACTGGTTGACCTTGAACAAGATCTGTAGTTTTACAAAGCCTACCAGCAAGATCCGCAACGTTTTAAGGGTGTCAGAACTTTCTGAAGCTATGATAAACCAACTACCTAGCAAAAGAAAAACAAACAAAGAAAACAAAACATACATCAAATGAAAATTTGGTAGCAGTTTGGCTCACAATGCATATATCAAACAAGAATCTGCAGCATTTCGGCTCAATCTATAACATTGACCACTATATATTCCATCAAACCCTTCTCAACCCAATCACTAATGTACATGAACCACTTATATGAATAATGAGCCCTTGTATTAAGTCCCACACACAGTATATAGCAAATAAAGTGAACAAAGACGCCCCTATCGGGGCTTGGGATTCCTTGTCCTAGTTTGGGAGAGAAACTAGGAATTCACTACTCAAACAAGTGGTATCACTACATCTTTGACATGGGAGAGCATCATGTCCTATTTGTGGAAGTTACTATAGCTAAGTATATAAACTACGTCAGTCTAGTCAAAAGGGTACCTCAACAAGACAACTAATACACGTACCATACCCAACACCTAAATGAAGGAAGGATCAAACAATACGTTGGTGGTCCAGATTCGAGGCTTGTATTTCCACCGTAACATAGCCCACATCCGGCAAGCTGTCTGGGATGTTAGATGGAAAATACAACGACTTAAGTGCACCATGCATGAAATGCAATTAATATACACATGAAAATAAAATTCACATTATGAAGTTCTTGTCAAGTTCTCTTAATTTTCCCAGCAGAGTTGCCAGAAAGTATTGGATGCCTTTTTGGGGTTACCAAGTGCGTCCAACAGTTTAGACTCCTGATTTTTTATCTGATATCACTAGTGCAATGTGAAATAGAAAATGGGAGTCCAAATCCAGCAACTTTTATAGAAAAACCATTTTATTGCAAAATATTGCCAAAAATGGATTACATCACCAGATTTCAGAGTCGCCACCTAATCTTTTGGGGAAATTAGAAAACTCATGGCTCGTGCCAAAGGCCGCCATCCGTTATAACCAAAGTGTCTTAGTTCGGGAACTTGGGTATGAGAGGAGAAGGTCATTAATTGAGCACCCCACTCACCCGATCAAAAATCGGTCACTACTAAGTCATAATGTGGTTTTTATAATCAATGTATATCCATATTTTGATTATTAATAATGCTACCATTACTATCTGAGGCATGCGAACAAAGATTGTGTCATTAGTTTTGGCTATGTTCTGACTTCATACATTTTAAAAAGGGCTTTTCTTAGACAAAATTTGCAGCATAAGAATCATCTACGTTCCAAAATAAATAAAACAACCTCCATCTAGGGGCATTCAAACAAATATCTCACTTAAGCACTTAGCCTCATGATGTAACAACAGATATGATAAGGAACATGCGCATACAATATACTAAAGCTCAAAAATGCCCACCTAGTACTCCAAGACGAGTCCCAAGATACATACAGATATGTAGATATGCATGATCCTATATTCAAACTACTAATGCAGTACATACATAACGTGCATCTAGGAGTCCGAATAGTAAGACGTGACATGAGCATCATCTCAAAACACGGGTTTATGCATGTATTCATCTTTGAAGATAGTGGGTTTGTTTGGTTTGTTTTTGGGAGAGTTGTTTTTCAAAAAAAAATTAGGAGAGTTGTTTTAGAAATTTTTTTGGTTTGTTTGGTTGTATATTTTGAGAGACAAATTTTTTTTGGGAGTTTGGTATGATTTGATATTTTGGGAGAATTGAATAGATGTGTGTGAGAGAAAAAGTGATTGAGAATGAGAGAGGAGAGAGAAAAAGTAATTGATTGATGTGTAAGACAAAGAAAGTGATTTTGAAATTTTTTTGAGAAAAATCTCAAACCAAACAAATTTTTGGAAATTTTTTTCTAAAATTCATTTCCCAAACTCAAACCAAACATACCCAGTAAATCCCACAAATGCGAATGAACCAAACTCAAATGCATGAAAAAATGATGCAATATACAGGCATGATGAGGAAAACATGACGCAGTATCGAAAGCAGGTAAACAAAAGGGTTAGAAAGACGTGGGGTTAGAAGATTATTATAACAATTTGAATAAGAAAATATGCGGGAGAGAGATTATTATAATAATGAATCGATTCAGCCAAATTACTACTAAATCTAACAAATTAGACCAAATAAAGAAAAGAAACCATCTAGGAGTTCCATAACTGCCCAAGGGAGCATTCCCTAGAAATTGTCTGCTCTGTTCTTGGGAGAGGATAACCGACCAGACACAAATTAAGTCGGCCACACCAAGAAGTTGTCGGCTGAATTCCTCATCTGGCTGGGGAATAACTTAGTGCAGAATTCCAAGACAAAAGCTAAAAAGGCACTTTCTGGAGGATGCTCACCCCTTCTGTTTCCTCTATTGACAATGATCATTTGAGGAAGAAGCGGGTAGGCCAAAGCTCTCAACAATGACAAAATAAGTGTACACAACAGATATTTTGCAAAAAATCAATCATTAAATTAACCAAAATCAAGAACAAATTCAAGCCCAAGAGAACCTACATCATTTCTTTGTGAATAAGGGCAAATTAATACCCAAACACTTATGGTCATTGAATAAGGAGTTGAACCACATAGATTGACACACTTGGGAGATAAGACAGGTGAATGTAAGGGGTGAAATAACAAGAAAAGCTATTCTACTTATTGAACATGTTAATGGATGGCTAAAACTACTCTCCATAAGAATTCAAAATACATAACTATGAATTTAAAGCTAGGAAAGCAATAAAGTAAAAAATATGGTTATCAACTCAATGGATGAGTGGCTAAGGCTACTCCCTCCACATCTATGAGGACTTACAACAATCACATAATTAAAAATGAAGTTAAAACTAAAGAAAAAGTAGGAAGAAGATGATCAAGGAGAGAAAGGATTCACCTCTTAAAGATTATGAGTTCTTTTCTTCACAAACTTCCTTCAAGGTCCCTCAAAAGCTTTTAGGTGTGTTCTTTAATGTCCAAAGTCCTTTGTCCAAAGCTTAGGATCAAGCTTTAATATATGATTTAGTGTT
The DNA here is from genome assembly GCA_030407325.1 of Camellia japonica. Lineage (NCBI taxonomy): Eukaryota > Viridiplantae > Streptophyta > Magnoliopsida > Ericales > Theaceae > Camellia > Camellia japonica. The sequence continues at coordinate 99,256,138 of JAPPVO010000016.1, forward strand.
AAAAGGTGAATGTCGTAGGTAGGAAACAAAAGAAAAAGGAAGGGAAGCTCCCGAACTTTCTTATGCCTTGGGTATGTTTTTCAATCCTTTGAAATGAGCTACCAAGCTCTATATATAGAGTTCAGGTCATAAATATCTGAGATATTTGTGGTAGGTAAGCAAAACAAGCTGAAATTTCCAAAAATGCTCTGTACCCGAAACATTTAACTGGCAGAGCTTCTTGGAGATTGGCCGAGTGCTTTTGTAGCCGGCCATCATATGGTGTCCGACCAGCCAATGAGCACGTCATTAGATTAACAAGAGCATGTTAGCCTGAATTAAAGAGAGAAACAGGTATTTCAGAGGATTTCATCATTCGCATTTACTTCCACTATATTCTTCGCTTAGTTCGTTTGAAAGAATACCACGTTTTGATTTTGAAAATATGAACCTTAGAACATTGCGGTAATGTTTGGAGTTACACCACTAAAACTCGTTTTGAAAAAGGTTTCCATTTTGGTCGAAAAACATTTTGTCCAAAATACGCGTTGGATGGTTTAAAGCTTAATCATTAGTCTTCTTGGCACGAAACTTGTAAAGATTAACACCTTTCATCTTTATCATCGGGAACTCAAAAGGGAGCGCCCAAGTCTCAAGACTAGTAAAAAATGGAGTGTCTACATATAGAAGGTATGAAATCAATATCTTCTGGAAACAATTAGAAAAAATGAGGGGAAAAAAATTATGCTATTACAGTTTCACTTCCATCACCGTGGATATGCAAAATGATTTCTTCATCATCTAAATTACTTGTATGTTTGGTTTTTACTTCGTTGTTGTTCGAATCTGAATCTTTCGAATCTATTTTTATTTTTATTTTTATTTTTGGTAGCTTCATTTTGTACAAATAATGGATTATATATGTGTGTGTGGGAGCCGAATATATGGCTGAATCTGAGGGGCAAACTTTAGTAGGTTGACATTAACCGGCTGCATCCTGCAGACACTAACCGGCTGCGTCCTGCAAGACCAGGATGAGCCGAATACAATACATAAGCCGATTAAGAAAGGATCTTTGAGGCCGAATAAAAGAACGGGTAATGATTGAAAAGTAGGTCCAGGCCCCGAGGCCTCAGAAGGATCAGATATAAATAAAGAAGCAGCGATCTTGGAAAGGTATGTAAGAATCACTTCACTAAACTTAGTAAACAAGCTTTCTCGAGTACAAGAACTGACTTGCCCGTCGGAGTGCTAACCCCGGCACCCCCGACCGGAGTGTTTGCCCTTGCAGGTGACTAGCTGAGGATCAAGAGCATCTCCCAGGATCTGAAGAGTATTTCCAAAACCACTTCCCCACAATTGGCGCCGTCTGTGGGAATACTCAAGTACATCCATGGAAGGCGTGACGCAAGATCCTCCGATGGCCACCGAGGAGACTACACAGAGAGACGACATCACTCCGGCAAATATGCTCGGGAAGGAAACCATCGCTGCGAGATGCGCCTTGAATTTTGACTCGCCAACGACTTCAGCGCAGGAGACGATGCAAGCCATCATAGAACAAGCTAAACAGAATGAACAAAGGCTGGAAAATATGATCGCAGAAAACGAACGCCTCCGTCAAGATTTGGCCCTGGAAGTAGCAAAATCCAAAGAAGCCGCGCGCCAAGACCCCGAACGACCCCTGAGGGTAGGTAGACAACGACCTCGAGCCCGACCAAGGGAAACCGACAGCGACTCCAACTCATTATCCACGGAGCATAACAAGGGACGCTCAGACACTTCCAGCTCCTCTGAAAAAAGTCCACACACAAGGAACAAACGCAGAAGAAGCAGTTCAGACAGAGAGGACCGGCACGATCCTTTTATCCGACGAATTGCAAGGGCGGCCCTGCCCAAGAAGTTCAAAGCTCCATCGTTTTCTCTACAACGGAAAATCAGACCCCACTGATCATATACGTCACTACAAGCAGGCCATGACGTTGCATGCAGACAATAAAGCCCTCATGTGCCGAATATTCCCCAGCAGCTTGGGGCCATTAGCTGTCAGATGGTATTACAAGCTGGAGCCGGCTTCGATCAAAAGTTTCCATCAATTACAAAAATCCTTCAGGGCCAGGTTCATCACCAACGAGGTACAGCCGAAACAGGCCGACTCTCTCTGGGCTATGCAAATCCAACCAGGAGAAACGCTGAGAGCATATTCGGCGCGATATTGGGAGTGCTTCAATCTCGTTGACGACGCTTGCAACGACTCCATGGCCGTCACCGCCTTCAAAATGGGACTACATCCTGGCAGCGCTCTTCGCAATTCCCTGACCAGAAGACCCCCCAAAACAGTCTGGGCGTTGATGAAGAAAGTCGAAGAGTATTGCAAAGTGGAAGACGATGCCTTGAGGATTAAAGCCAGACAAGTGTCCACCAAACCGGCACCTCCTGAAATTGCTCAACCGATAAGTTCCGTGCCACCTCTGAGCCCTGAGTCGCGACAACGTTCTAAACGAGACAAAAGGCAGGATTCTCGCCGATCGAATGATTAATGCTCCCACCCGACGAATGAACAATTGCAAGTCGACAGTAGACGCTCGAGGCGCGCCGACAAAAAGTACACGGAGCTGTCAGAGCCAATCACCGCGGTAATGACCAAAATCCAACACCTTCCATTCTTCAAATGGCCGACAAAGATGGTGGGGCCACCCGATACACGACGAAGGGACCGGAGGTGCGAATATCACAAAGATCACGGCCACGAAACAGAGAATTGATATGCGTTAAAAGACCACCTGGAAGAACTGGTGCAAGACGGCCAACTGCAGCAGTATGTGAAACAGGGAAGGCCAACCAAGGCATTAGCATTGAGGCAGGACTCTCCCCCACTTGGCGTGATCCACGTAATCTACAGCCTGCCTACACCCCCAGCCGTGCACACAATTCGATCGCATCCAACTCTACAGGGGCGCCGTACTTCGACTGAACGGTTCGAAGAAGCTCCGACAATTGCCTTCAACGACTCCGACCTCAATGACGCAACGGCTTCCCACATTGATCCATTGGTCATTGGATTGCGCATAAACCGGTTCATCATTGAACGAATTCTCGTAGACCCGGGGAGTAGTTCAGAGGTCATGTACTACCAAACTTTCATCAAGCTCGGCCTCAACGAGTCGGACCTATCTCCGGCGCCTCACCCATTGTTCGGCTTTAATACGAATCCCGAATATCCATTGGGCAAGGTCACATTACCTGTTCGAGCGGGTTCCAGAACGGTCGAAGCAGAATTCCTGGTCGTGAAGCTCCCCTCGCCGTATAATGCCATCATGGGAAGAACCTGGCTACATATCATGAAGGCCGTCCCAAGCACCTACCATCAGATCCTGCGTTTCCCAACAACCCACGGCATTGAAGAAATACGTGGTTCCCCCCAATCGGCACAAGCAGAGTTCTGATGAAAACCCTATCACTGACCCGATCTGTGGGCTTTAATACTTGTAAATATATTTCGCCTCTGCAATACGAAGTATTTTTCCTCGTCGCTCAAAATCATATGTCAATTCCCAGTGGAGCACTCGCCAGCATTGGCCAAATTAAGTCTCCGGATTCGGAGCCCCCTTTGGCGCATGACGCCTTGGGGCCGATTAAGTCTCCGGATTCGGAGCGCCCTTCGTGGATATCACGATTGGCCAAATCAAGTCTCCGGATTCGGAGCCCCCTTTGGCTCATGACGCCTTGGGGCCGATTAAGTCTCCGGATTCGGAGTGCCCTTCGTGGTTATCACGATTGGCCAAATCAAGTCTCCGGATTCGGAGCGCCTTCGTGGATATCACAATTGGCCAAATCAAGTCTCCGGATTCGGAGCCCCTTTGGCGCATGACGCTTAGGGCCGATTAAGTCTCCGGATTCGGAGCCCCCTTTGGCGCATGACGCCTTGGGGCCGATTAAGTCTCCGGATTCGGAGCCCCCTTTGGCGCATGACGCCTTGGGGCCGATTAAGTCTCCGGATTCGGAGCCCCTTTGGCATGACGCCTTGGGGCCGATTAAGTCTCCGGATTCGGAGCCCCCTTTGGCGCATGACGCCTTAGGGCCGATTAAGTCTCCGGATTCGGAGCGCCCTTCGTGGATATCACGATTGGCCAAATCAAGTCTCCGGATTCGGAGCCCCCTTTGGCGCATGACACCTTAGGGCCGATTAAGTCTCTGGATTCGAAGCCCCCTTTGGCACATGTCGCCTTGGGGCCGATTAAGTCTCCGGATTTGGAGCCCCCTTTGGCGCATGACGCCTTAGGGCCGATTAAGTCTCCGGATTCGGAGCCCCCTTTGGCGCATGACGCCTTAGGGCCGATTAAGTCTCCGGATTCGGAGCGCCCTTCGTGGATATCACGATTGGCCAGATTAAGTCTCCGGATTCGGAGCCCCCTTTGGCCCATGACGCCTTAGGGCCGATTAAGTCTCCGGATTCGGAGCGCCCTTCGTGGATATCACGATTGCAAATCAAGTCTCCGGATTTGGAGCCCCCTTTGGCGCATGACGCCTTAGGGCCGATTAAGTCTCCGGATTCGGAGCGCCCTTCGTGGATATCACGATTGGCCAGATGAAGTCTCCGGATTCGGAGCCCCCTTTGGCGCATGACGCCTTAGGGCCGATTAAGTCTCCGGATTCGGAGCCCCCTTTGGCGCATGACGCCTTAGGGCCGATTAAGTCTCCGAATTCGGAGCCCTCATTGGTGCACGACGCCTTAGTTCCGATTAAGACTTCGGATTCGAGCCGATCAATCTCTTTAAGGCCAAATGGGCCCTAGGTTCAAGCCTCCAAGTACGGAGCCCGCTTTAGTGCTTCAGAGGATTATTGCATTAATCCGTTCGGCCATACTAATCGGCCTACAGTGCTAAGTGTAAATTACGTCTCCGAATCCGGAGCAAACGTTGGCACGAACAAAAGATACTGATAATTGATCCTATGTAACACACTAGAACAGATCATACATTCGAAGTAATGTGCTTTAGTACACAAGCAAAATTCAGAATAACACACAAATAGATTTAAAATAAAACCATTTATTTGATTAAACAGTTGTTACATAAACGCAACCCGCATTTGAGCATTACAATATCGAAAGCAAAAAACAGGACGCGCCGGTAAAGCAGCATCGCCGGATCGACGGCTGCCGCCCTAAACCCCTCAACGGCGTGCAATACCTTGAACCAGTTATGCTTAAACCCACGACTCGCATAGCGGCAAACTTCCCCTGATACCGTTGACAATGTCAAGGCAAAGATCCAGGACAAGGAAGAATGAATTTGACAATTGTTGACTCTCCTTTCGGGGTGATCTGCTTCGACGACTTGGAGACTCACAGATCTCAGGCTCTTTGGATGACCTAACTCCCTCACGGGTAGGTTTTCTGCTGACCATCTCAACACCAAACTTGACCGAAGTTGGAGCCTCTGCAATCAAAATCACCATCCCACACAAGGAATGATGAGTCGAGTGGGATTATTGGTGCGATGCGCCTACCCCTTTTATTCTCAGCAACGACCGCGATCTCGAGGTCCCAATCCCAAGAAAATTTTGTTAACGCCAAAAAAAGCATTGGCTGAATAAGACGAGCGTCGATTGACATTCGCCACGACCGCCATCCTGACGGCTGGGCCAAAGCGAAATAGATTTATTAAACCGGTCGGCCAAGTCTTCACATGCCGATCACCCTCGACCAACCCACTAATCCAACTGGCCAAGCATCAATGCGCTGACCCGTCAAAGATAAATGGCCGTTGAAATAGCCTCAATAAAACCTTAACGGTCGTCGCGAATGTGCCGATCCTGACCACGTGCACATCCTGCCGATAAGCCCGCGTATCGCCGGACAGTTAACAGCTGCCTGGGTCGGACAATATTTAGACATTCATTCAAACATTTAAGCAACACGAAATACACATATGCCGAATATGAATGACAACGAAATATTTATAATGAAGCGTTCTTTATTCAATAAGACAATAAGTTACATAGTTTCAAACGCGCCCTGCGTTCCAATCTTACAACTATTAAACTCACACGGCGTCACCCTTATCCTCACTCTTCTCAACTTCAAAAGCAAAAGAAAACGAAAATCTTTACTCCTGTAGCGTGGTGATGACCAAATCAATTCCCGACGCTCGAAGAGCTTCTGCGGCTTGAGATGCCTTGATCCAACCGTGCCTAAACCCACGGTTTTCGCATCGGCACACTTCTTCGACCAAATTTTTCCTGGTTTTCTCGATTCCCACTTTTCGGCCCTCATGGAAACCTTTCTCATAGGCCCTCCCCTTCGCGCTCTCTATTGCGAACATACTTGCCGTCTCTCGATCGGCAAGTGCGGAGCTGATAAGCCGACTAGTGACCCTCTCTTCCGCAATTGGGTTCGCGTGCACGGTGGGTTATGCCTGAGCCGCCTTGGTCTTCTTTAGTTCCCGCTCGGCCGCCTCCAAGCGGGCCTCCAAACTTCGAATACGTTCTTCCTTCCTCTCCATCTCTTGACGGGCAATGCGCAGTCGCATGCCGTCGTAAGTGTGTAAAGCCCCTTAGCCGTGAACTCCGAAACACCGTAGTCTTGTCGACCAGCATTGATTGTGAAAAAGGCCCTTCACCGGAACGCGATATCGTCCTCGCGAAAGTCGACAGCTGCTCGTAACCTCGAGTCGCAGACTGTGATTCTGTCTATCCTGAGGAGGTAATATTCGTCTGGGTGACCGACTCGAGGGTCGTCTCATCGTGGGTCCTCCGTCATGGGTCTATCTCTTCACAAAGACCGCAAAGCTTAATGGGCACGGATTCGCGTCAGACCTCTCTCGACGCGGGACTGTGGAGATTTACCCTGCGACTGCCTGTCTCCGCTGGCGATCACTGCGACATCGGGAGACTGACTGCCCCTCTCGACCCCTGGAACTCCTACTCCTAAACGCGAGGGCTCACCACCTCGATTCATATCTCCGCCCAGCTCAGCTAGGGTCCTCGTTTCCCCTTTACTGTTAAAGAAGAGTCGGTTCGACATTCGCGCAATCAGTCTTCCTCCAGGAGCTCGAGTCAGTTGTCTACCAAGCTCATAAAGGATGTACCCTTGTTCATTTATCCTTCACAGAGGCAGCACGATCGAGGCAATCTTATTAATTGGAGATCCTGAATCGCCCGACGCCGGCTGAGTCGACGGCAGGGGCACGATTTTACCGCCTGGGGCAAGGGCAGATTCATCAATCTATCCGGCTAAAGTACCCCAGCCGGCGCCCGAATCGATTCTCACCTTTGCGGGAACCGCCTAGGGCAAGGGCAGATTCATCAATCTATCCGGCTCAAGTACCCAGCCGGCTCCAAATCGATTCTAACCTCTGCAGGAACCGCCTGGGGCAAGGGCAGATTCATCAATCTATCCGGCTAAGTACCCCCCAGCCGGCTCCCGACTCCCGAATCGGATCTCACCACTCATCAATCTATCCGGCTCGAGTACCCCAGCCGGCGCCCGAATCGATTCTCACCTCTGCGGGAACCGCCTGGGGCAAGGCAAGGGCAGATTCATCAATCTATCCGGCTCAAGTACTCCAGCCGGCTCCCAAATCGATTCTAACCTCTGCGGGAACCGCCTGGGGCAAGGGCAGATTCATCAATCTATCCAGCTAAAGTACCCCAGCCGGCTCCCGAATCGATTCTACCTCTGCAGGAACCGCCTGGGGCAAGGGCAGATTCATCAATATATATGGCTCAGGTACCAGCCGCTCACAAAATCGACAGTTCATAATTCGAATCCAGTCGGCATGAGAAAGCCGAATCAATATCGCCACAAGATATTCAATCTCTAAAGATGAATCAATATTGTTTCATTAACATAACCACACAAATTGTGTACAAGTAGTAGTGAAAGTCAAAATGTTTCATTAACATAACCACACAAATTGTGTACGAGTAATAATGAAATTACAAGGAAATTTTCATTAATAAATTGCGCACAAGATAGTAACCAATTTATACATGAAAACCACCCTGAACCAACAAAACTCTACCAAACAAAAATCAAAAAACTAAATGAATTAGGAGACGCCTCCCTGATCACTCCTCGGTGTCGGATTCAAGGGGCTCAACATCCACTTGCTCGTAAGGAATCGGCAAATCCAATGTAATCCCAGCGGCAGCAAGGGCCTTGAGCCACCCGTGTTTGAACCCCCGATTCTCAAATTTGGGAACTTCATCAACGTATTCCGTAAAGGCGGCTCTTTTTCCCGCCTCAAAAGCCTCAGATTCGGCTTTCTCCTTGGCCGCCTTGAGCTCCTCCAACTGACTCATCGCCTCGGCAAGTTCGTCTTTGGAGAGCTTGAGCGATTCCTCACTCACACTCGCTCTGGCCTCAGCGTCGGAACGAAGCTGTTCGGCAATGCAAGCCCTCTCCTTCTCCGCTTCGGCTCGTGCGCTCTCCATTGCGGCTCTCATCTTCTCAAACTCGGCCCTACTCTTCTGCCCGTCCACTTCTGTTTGCAAACGGTCAATTCTGCCAAGAGCATCATGCAGGCGGCGGCCTAAGTCGGCGATCCTGCCGAAGGTCTGCAAAGAACAAGCGATCGTTAGATAGCTCTATAAAAATAGATTTTAGCGAATTTGAAATCACCTACCAAAAGTGCCGACTGCACAGACAGAGCTACGGCCATAATATCCGGCACGGCGCAAAAGGTTGCATTATCAGCCAGTAGGGAAATCGAAGCCGCCAGGCTCAATGCAACGGCCGGATCCTCCATGGCTGAAGCATCGGAAGGAATCGGCGTATCTCTGATCTTGGGCTGAATAACAAAAGGAGCAACCACGTCCGATTCTTCGAGGCGAGGCCGTTTGTCAATGGGACTAATTTCTGAACTAGCCTCCTCCTCGGCGCTACGTTTTTGGCCGCGTCCCTCCGGAATCAGCCGTTCTTCGCCGGTTTGCTGTTTAACCACTTTTTCCGTTTCGACCGGCGTAACCTGAGCCGTTCCTTCAACAATGGGTACAGAGGCCTTAGCCAAGCTGGGATCGATTCGGCGGCTTCGGCCTTTTTTCGAGCAGCCATCCGCTCGGCATTTCGCTTACGCGCCATTTGCGTAAGGCTTTCCTTTGCCATACCTCTGAAGAAATCGCCGGGTAGATCCCCCAAGTTCGCGCGAAAATATCCCCGGAAGAAAACTCTGCCCGACCCGAAGCGGATGGTGAGGAAGGCTGATTGAGCCCGGCAGCCTCGAAAGCCGAACGCACGGCCTCGTCAACTTCGCCCTCCTCAGTAAATTCTCTGGCCGGGTCGGCAACTACCTCTATCACCGGCTCTGCGTCTTGCCCCGGATCAGAAGCTTCGAGACCAATCTGCCTAAGGTTCTTGTAGCTGGGAAAGATAAAGCCGAGAGTTGCTGATCGCCGGATGGAATTGGGATGTTGTCCGCAACCGAGAATGTGGTATAAGTGGGTTCGTATAGGAGTAAAATGTGGGCGGCTCTCCCTTGTTTTTGCACGTTTGGGCAACCGAGTCGAGTGCAGTCTTAATTTCCCTAAGGACCGCGTCGTCGACTGAAGTCAGAATCTTCTTCAATTTGTTACCTGCAAAAGATAAGGAGAGCTTAAGGAAAGAGAGCCGATTAAAAGACAGATGGACAAACATAAGATACTACGTGGCACCTGGATCACCCTTATGTCTGGGAATGGGGTCTAGGCGATCTTCGCCTTCAGCGAACTCCCAATTACCTCGGACATTGACCATTACATCGTCAACTCTCTTACCAGAACTGGCAAGCATAGTCACCAAATGATGGTCAGTATCCTTGGCCCTGAGGAAGTACCGCCCCAGCCGACCAGAGGATCTGGCTAAAGCATAGCAGTGCCGAATGGCCGGAATTCCGAGATGATCCTAAGGCGTCGATTCAACTCTATAACCCCCATAATGATTCGAAAGAAATTTACATTGGGTTGAGAAGGAATCAGACTCCAATAGCGAAGAACGGCCCTAAGCAATGGATGTAAGGGGAAACGAACTCCGCCCTCCGCAATGGACAGGGGGGAATACGATCGTATTCTGATCCTCTCTCTCCATATCTAGAGTGTTGTCCGTTACGAGAGACAAATGGACGTCATCGGGAATGGAAAAATGTCGCCGGAATCTGGAAATGCGACTCTCAGAAAGGAGGTCTTTCAAGTGTTTAGCCATTCCAACGGGGCCCAAGGATTCGCCGAAAGTAAAAACGAAAAATAGAATAGGATTACAAAGAAAGAAAGGGAAGAAGACTTACGAAGAGCAGATGAGGCAAAGGCAGACGACGACGAAAGTTGCAGAAAATGTGAGTGAAGGAGAAATGCGCGCTGGCGGTCCAAACGTATCAGATGATCGACGAAATGTGCATCCAAAAGGACTGAAGTTTCAAATCGCAATAAATGCAAGAGACACATGAATGGCGCGGGAAAGTGTAATGATAAACGAAAAGGTGTGCGCCTTCTGACATCCTCTGACGTCTTGGGGGAGCGCGAAGCCGCTTGATCTATGCTGAGCTTTTCGAATTCTAAACCAAACACGCCGATTAACTACCGTCAATAGGGAGTTCGGGGGCAATTGTGGGAGCCGAATATATGGCTGAATCTGAGGGGCAAACTTTAGTAGGTTGACATTAACCGACTGCATCCGGCAGACACTAACCGGCTGCGTCCTGCAAGACCAGGATGAACCGAATACAATACATAAACCGATTAAGAAAGGATCTTTGAGGCCAAATAAAAGAACGGGTAATGATTGAAAAGTAGGTCCAGGCCCCGAGGCCTCAGAATGAACAAATATAAATAAAGAAGCAGCGATCTTGGAAAGGTATGTAAGAATCACTTCACTAAACTTAGTAAACAAACTTTCTCGAGTACAAGAACTGACTTGCCCGTCGGAGTGCTAACCCCGGCACCCCCGACCGGAGTGTTTGCACTTGCAGGTGACTAGCTGAGGATCAAGAGCGTCTCCCAGGATCTGAAGAGTATTTCCAAAACCACTTCCCTACAGTGTGGGTGTGTGGATTTGAGAATGAATGGATGTGCTTTGCTCATGATTTCTATTTTGTACAAACACAGATTGGAAGCTTCAAGCACATATTGTTTTATACAAACATAGATTCGTTGTTGATGTTGTTGTTGTTGAATTTTTTTTTTTTATTATTTATTTGTACAGATAGTGGGGAGAGAGATGGAGAGAATTTGAATAAATAGATTTGCAATAGATTTTTGAATTTTATAAAGATAAAATTGGATCTGGAGAGTAAAAATTGAACATATAGAGAATTCTATCCATTCAATTTTATGCATCTAATGTGAAATTTTATTGTTACAAATTCAATTTGGATTCATTTTCAATAGATAGAGAAAAAGATTATAGAATTTCAACAGATAATTTAAACATGTATAATTTTTTAACAGATAAATTTCAATAGAATAATAAAATTTAAACACATATTTAAACAGATAAAAAATTTGATTTGTCTTGGTATTTCAATAGATAGAAACAAATAAGTGGAAAAAAAATTAAACAAATAATAAAATTTAGACAAATATTTGAAAAGATAAGGGACAAATTGAACAGATAATCAAAAAATTTGAACAGATAGAAAAAAAAAAATTTGAATGGATAAAAAAATTGAATTTAGAGTAATATTAGGGATCATAAAAGAAATATCATGAAATGTTTCATGAAGATTTTTTATCCTTTGATTAATGTGTGGCGTTTTATTGTATGTGTAATCTAACGGTGGAGAATCTTTTATGATTATTTTCATGATATTTTTTTCATGATCTCTAACATTATTCTTGAATTTATAGGGAAATTTTTTGAACAAATAGAAATAAAATTTGAACATATAGACAATGAAAGTCAATAGATAAATTAAGAGATAAAATTTATAATGTCTTTCAAAACCCACAAAATGACTTCTCACTAAATTATTTCATAAAGAGTGAATCTCTCACTAATAAAAAATATTTACTAAACCAAATATCTTATACTTTCTTTCGCTTGAACTTTTTAGCAATTTTTCTCTTGATTTTAAGGGTTCAAAAATAAGCGAGGTATCATTAGTTTCTTTCTTTATTTTTTTATTTTTTTATTTTATTTTCAGTAATGACTGGCTAGTGGCCGTTCAAAACAATAACGGTAACAAACGGCCACGACCAATTTCAGACCGTTATAAAACAACTGTCTTTTTATTGTATATACCATTGTTTTGCTGACAGCTGTTTCCAAACAGGGAGTATACACTTAGCATGTATGTTGGTGCCAACAAATTTACAATAACTAGTCCAAATAAATAAATACAATAACCGCCCTATTGTTTCACATGCATATATTATTATTTATTAAAAAATCTAAGATTAATTTGATATTCATAAATACATGATTTAATTATATTTATTTTAATAAAATTATATGAAAAGTACACTTTTTTTTAGATGGGATGAAAAGTATAATTTAAAAATATATAACTTATTTATTTAAAAATAAATATGTGAATATCATTATTAGATCAAATTTTTTTTTGGAATAATCTATATGCAAAAAATAAAAAATTGAAGGCAGTAATCATTATAGTGAATTATGGGAATATGCTGATTAGAGAGAGAACAGTGGAGTGAACCTGCCTAACACTTGTTCTTTTACCTGGTTGATTAGTAAGATTAATAATAAAAAAAATTATTTGTCAGTGAAAGTTTAAAAAAATATTTGCATATTATTAACAAATTTTATAAATATAACATAAAATGATAATTTTTTTTTGTCAATGAGTAATTAATTTTGAACTTTTAGATTGACATGTACTTTTCCCTTAATAATAACGGGATTAATAATTCATGAAATTAGTGAATAATTGATTATTTAATTGAATTGGTAAGATAAATAATTTTGCTCTTGTTCACGTTTATTTTACAATAGATGTAAAAATATATAAGCACAAATATAAGTTTGTTTTGTATTGTTAATTGTATCATTAAAAAATTTATCAACTTTATTGAATATAATATTCATCAAAATTTAATCCAAATGACAAAAAATACAATCAAACTTAGAAATGTGAATTCCATATATTAACATTATCAATTCTGTATTATAATATGTTCAATCAAACAAGTCATAAAGGGAAAAAAAAGCCATTTTCCTTACAAATTAGGTAAAATACACTAATCTCTTTTGAAATTTAAAAGGAAAAAAAGGATAAACCTCATAAGTTTGACATAATTATATTAAATTCTCTTAAAATTATAATTTATGCAACACTTTCACATTTTCGTAAAAAATTCATTAGTCGTACCAAAAAAATAAAATAAAAATGATATTGTCATCTTTTTTATATTAAATGATATATTTTATCGTGTATATCTGTGTTTTTATATCATCTACAATAGTTTTTAGTCCATTTAACCTTAATAAAATAAAAATTATATCAAAATTATAAAACTTATAATACTTGTTCTAAACTTTAACGAGGTCAGTGTAATTTATCCTTACAAATTTGAGTCGTGATTCGGAGCTCGAATGAGCTGCCCCGAATCTGCCCCGAAACGAAAACGACGTCGTTTTCTTCGTCTTTTTTTTTTTTTTTTTTTTAGACAGAAGAACGAAGAAGACGAAGCAGAGGAGGGGGAGGAGGAGGGGGAGGGTGAGGGGGACTGGAGGGGGCCTAAAAAATGGCGTGGGGAGGGGAGGGGAGGGGGAGGGGGAGGGGGAGGAGGAGGAGCAGAGTCGGCGATGGCAGAGGGGGCGATCGGATCGGCGATGGATCGTAGATGACGGCGATGGCGACAGCGACCTCTCCCTCTCCCTCTCCCTCTCCCTCTCCCTCTTCTCTCCTCTGCAGGTCGACAATGGCGAAAAAAAAAAAAAAACTAATGCCCAAAACGACGTCGTTTTGGGCATTAGGGGCATTCGGGGCTAAATAATTCGAGGCACAAATCATTTTTGTTTTACAAACATTGTGAGCGTCGGCCAGCAAGTTCCCATTTTGTTATGTGAAACTATCAACAAATAAAGCACAAATGATTCCTCGGTTGTTTTTTATGTACACGTATATATGTATATATATATGTATATGTGTGTGGAGAGCATATAAATACAGCTTAGCCCCTCTAAAAAAAACGCTGCAAACACAGAGACACACAACAAAATCTAGAGAGAGAAAGAGAGAGATTGGGAATTCCAAATTCCAAATTCCAATTGCAATGGAGATGAAGAAGAAGGTGTGGTCATTGAAGAAGGTGAAGAAGGAGTTATGGCCATGGAGTTTGTCAGATTTCAAATGGAAGAAGCCCCATTTTCAGCTTCAGAAGATATCCATAGTGGACGACCTTCTCTTCAGGATTCTTTCCGTCTTTGAAGCTATTGTTCTTGTCTCCACTCTCTGCTTCTTCTTCCTCTGTTGTGGTTGCCATTTTTGATCCATCCCCTTCTTTTTTTTCTTTTCATTTATTCTTAATTAATTCTCAAATTCATTAATCAATTCATACCCTTTTCCATCTCTTTTTCTCTCTGCTTTGTGGTTGGATTGTTAGGTGTTGGGTTTTTTTGGGTGATGTGGGTTTGAATCATTGAATGGTGAGGATGATATGCTAATTTGGTCTTTATTATTAGGCTATTTTTGTTAGTCTGTATTTTGGGTGAACAAAGGAATGAATGCTTGTAATTTATTTATTTTTTGTTGATATTTTCTCTTTTGTAATGCTTGCAATTGAATTTTTTTTTTTGGGTTCGTGTTTAAAGAAAGAAATTCAGTAAGGTATAGCACTCCATCATAAAACCAAGACAAGATAAAAGACTAAAGTTTCTTTAGTGAAAAAAAAGGCAGCAGATCTATTTAAGGGTAATGTTCTTAGAACAAGCTAAAAATGATTCCATCTCGACAGCCAAAGCATTTGTCGAACAAAAAGACTAGGCTTCACGAACTATCTTCAGGAACACTATCAAGAAGAATCTTGATAATAATCTAGTGTGGTAAGTGCATAACACAAGACAAACTCTCTAGTCCCTTAGGTTTTCATAAATAGCAAAGTAGCCCAAGTTAATAATTTCTTAGTTAAAGTTAAAGTTTTCTTATAAGGTTTTGTGAGACCCTCAATCTGGGTACAAGAGCCTAGAAATCGAATTTGGAAAAAATTCTAAACATGGGAATTCAATGTTTAATGTAGGATATAATAGAAGTAAAAAACTTTATACATCTTGATCACAGGAATAGTAAAGCTAAAACCACATTACTATTAAATAGTCTAATAGGTGTGAGTAAAGAAACGTTAAATATTTGTAGAAATCAAAACATCATGATTACTGAAATATCTAAAGAGTTAAGAGAAATAAACGAAATTTCTTTTAAAAATCAAAAAGAAAATTTTATTAAAAGATTTGAAACTTCTTTTTATGGTTATTGAGCAAACTGCAAAAACTGCAAAAGATGAAAAAATCAAGATGATAGTGCTACCTCCGCGCCCAAAAATTCTATAGAGGGAATATTCTTAGAAGATTTTCAAACATATTTGATTCTATATATGGACAATTATGAAAGAGAAAAAAATGCTTAAAAAATCAATAAGTGATTCTATTGATCCAACAAAGTTAAAAGAACAACGATATCAATCAGAAAGAAAAATTGAAATATTTGAAATAAACAAAGCATTTAGAAATTTTAGTTTTTGGGAAAATCTCGATTTTATGAATATCTTTAGAGATAATGAAGAAAAATGTTTTAAGAAGGAAATAAACTTAGGAAAAAGAGGACCATTAAAAACTCATATAAAATATGATTTTATTCCTAAAGTTGTAAAAATGTGCATGTTATTAAATATGGAATATATCTTGATCTCGACTGTGTAGCTAACATAGAAGAGGTCATAGATAATTGGGTTCAAGCAATAAGAATTGTAATAGCTTGACAAGTTATAGACGCGGGAGGTCTAAATGCTTTTGTAAAAGCTACTCTAAGAGGTTTAACAACAAAATTTTGGAATACTCTATCAGATAATGATAATATAAAAGCTTAGTGGTTAACTTTAACTACTGCTAAAGAGAGTTTCATGTTTATGGTAGATAACAATAAACGAGAATTTTATGTAGAAGCCCTTAGCTAATTGGGAATTCAAGAAAAAATATCATTTACAAATCTAACTAAAATACGAATATGTAATATGTGCTATTTTGAAAATTATACTTGTGAATACAAAAAATGGTTCTATAAACTAGACCTAAAAGATACTATTGGAAAATAATCAAACTAATCAAATTTGAACTATGGTTCTATGTTGTTTTCTTTGTTTATTATAGCCAAACTTCCTAAACTATGGGATGAACTATCTCAAAAAGAGTTTGAAAGATTATTGGAAAATAATCAAATTTGTAATTCTTTAGGTAGGAGAATAGCTTCTACGCGTGAAGTAATAAAGAAATATTGTGCAGAACGATAAGTTATAAAATATATGGAAAAGACATATATAGATTATAGTTGCTGTTCAAAAATGGAAGGTATGGTAGGAACCTATGTTTGTGAGAAGAAATCCAAACCATTGGTTAAAAACAAGAAATTTGTGAAAAAATGAAAAAATTTCAAAAAAGAAAATTTAATCCTTATAAAGAAAAACCAAAACCTTGAGGTAGATATATTAGAAAGAAATCTAATAAATTCACAAATAATAAAAAGCTTCCATGTCCAAAAGGAAAATCTCTTGAAAAATGTAAATGTTGGCTTTGTGGAGAAAAATGACATTTCACGAACAAATGTCCTAATAAACAAAGAAAACAACATAGTAAACAAATATTATTTTTTAAAGAAAAATATGAACTAGTATGAGGATATAAATTAGAATCTGACGATGAAGTAGAAGAACTCATATCAGAATATGAATCAGAATCTGAATATAGTTATGATGAAAACGATGAACAAAGCTTAGAGGAAACTTTAACTGAAACTATTTTTATAATGAAAATAGATTCAAATGATGAGAATGAAATGATCCTTCCTAAGAAAAGAGAAAGTGAATCATTTGAAATTGAAGAGCCAAAATTTTCCGTAAACGATTGGAAGATGTCGAAAATTCCAATTAAGGAAATTTATAAAAACTCAATCTTCAAACCTTGAAGTATTCTAAATGTAGAAATCTTTAAAGGAAGAACTTCAGTTGGTAATACAGAAGAAACATCTGTACATATACCATTGTTTGATACGAATAAAATCAAACAATATCATAATAAAAAATATAATTACATTCATTTAGGACCTATACAAGTTAATATATATCCTTTATTTTTAGGCGGAAATGACATTCCTGTGTTAACATGTGTCATGGAATAGATGGCATAGCTTTGAAAATTCCTAAATCGAAAGAATTCAAAGTACTTTGTATAAAGGACCAATTTGATTCACTATCAAACCAAATTATTTCTTAGCATTGGAAGATCCTAATCTTAATCGAGCATTAGGATTGAAAATAAGAACTCTAGGTATGTAAGACCTTGATGAAAGAATCAAAAACATTGCTACTAATTACAAGCTTATGTATAGAGTAGTTAATATAGTTAATCCTCTTAGTAAACCTGTATCTAAAGTGGAGCTATTTCAAAAAATGAGTGCTCACACGTGTAGACACCCCATTTTTGACCGACCTTAAGACTCAGATGTCACCGATTGAGCGCTTGGTGATGTTGCATATCGTGCTCATTCAGAGGTTTCAGAGTCTCGGCTGCGAGCCTTGTCTTCGGACTTCCGGACTCTTTCATGCTTTGCCTCGGTTTGCGAACCAGGCTCGATTTTCTCTGTTTCTCTCCCAGAAGGGAGGGAGAGGTCTTGTAGA
Source organism: Camellia japonica (assembly GCA_030407325.1). Classification (NCBI taxonomy): domain Eukaryota; kingdom Viridiplantae; phylum Streptophyta; class Magnoliopsida; order Ericales; family Theaceae; genus Camellia; species Camellia japonica. The sequence continues at coordinate 99,273,940 of JAPPVO010000016.1, forward strand.
TCATCTCCTAGTGGCCGTAGGCTACGTTTCGTGGTTGTAGGCCATTTTGCCCGTTTGGAGCCCGGTTTCTAGTTTTTCGGAGCTGTTGGCCATGTGTCTCGGTTCGGGACCGCTTAACCACCTCCGTTTGCTCCGGTTTTTGGCGTGCATCTTATTTACTTCCTTTTGAGGGAGACTGTGGTCCGAGAGACCAACTTCGTGGTCGAACACCACTTCCGGTGCCTAACAGTCAGTTTTCGGGGCCTCGGGCTGCACGTTTCGGCCCCCGAACCTTCATTTTGCATCGGTTTGAGTTCATTTTTGGCAGGGACCTCTGTTTCACTGTTAGGAAGGTCGTAGAAGGATGGGAGGCCATTAATTGTTCTGACAACCAGTTTTATTCCTTCATCGCCCTCCGTCGTCCAATTTTCTCACTTCAAAGCCAATGTTGACCACCCTAAGGCCACTTTTTCTTGCCCTAAGCCACATATTTGTGATGTAGACACCTGGGAGGCCACCAATATCACATGGCCGGCCCGTAATTGTGTGTGACCTTTTGAACCCCTCCTAAAATTGGACTTTTCTCTCTCCTGGTTCACCTTCTCCAGTTTTTGACCACATGGCTGTGTTGAGCACACATGGGAGGCCACCAATTTGTGGTGGCCGGCCACTAATACCACTTGACCCTTTTGACCCTTGGCCAGCCGGCCATGGGGAGGGCTGGCCGGCCACCTAAACCCTAGCAAGCTGGCCGGCCATGATCCTCACTGTTGGTACATTACAAAAATACCTTCATTTTCCCCCAGATTTTGTATCTGGGGGGCCAACTTTTGGAGGGGAAACTTGAATTGTTTTCCCCTCCATTTTTCCCCCTCTTTCTCCCCCTCTTTTGCCTATATAAACAGCACCCCAGCTCTGGTTTTAGGGGGTTAGAAAAATTGCTTTTGGAGCCTTGCATTATATCTCTCTCTTTCCCTCACTTCAAGCACCAAAACCTCCCAAATCCTACATCCTTTACTCTACAACCCATAGCCCCACCCTTCCATCCTCCATTCCAGCAGCTGGAAGTTGAGTCTTCAAGGGTAAGTCTTCCTCTCCTCTTTTTGGTCCTATTTTTGCATCCTATCTAAGCCATACTTGCTTGTATATTTGGGCTCCGACCCTAACTGAAAATAGCATTATTTTGAGCTCTTTTTCATGTTTGTTTAAGGGCCTCTCACTGTTTGAGGCTTCCTCTTCACACTTGCTTCTTTACCTCTCTTGTATGCCTCTTTCTTGCATGGTATTTTAGGCCTATTTATAAACTGTTTTGAGCTCTGTCATAAACTGTAAAGTGGCTTATTTTGAACCCTTATTTAACATTGTTGAAGGGATCCTCACTGTTTGAGGCTTCCATTTTCCACTTGCCTTTATGTCCCTCTTTTGGCCTTATTTTTGCATGATTTGTTAGCCCCTTGTGCTTATTTTTTTGGGCTCTGGTCCAAACTGTAAAGGGCCTTATTTTGGCCCCATATCCATGTTTGATCAAGGGTCTTTTGCTGTTTGAGGCTTCCTCTTTGCTCTTTGTGTTCAAACCTCTTTTTAGGCCTTATCTTGCATAATATTTTAAGCATGCTTGTGCACTGTTTTGGGTTTGGTTACTAACTGTAAAATGCCATGCTTTGGGCCCCTCTTCAACATTTTTGAAGGGCCTTCATCTGTTTAGGGCCAGAAACCATCACTTGCTTCTTTGTCCCCCTTTTGGCCCATTTCTTGCATGAGAGTTTAGCCATACTTGTGTATATTTTCGTGGCTTGTCATAAACTGTAAAATACCATATTTTGGGCCCCTCTTCAACATTTTATAAGGACCCTTCTCTGTTTAGGGTCAGCAGCTTCTACTTGCTTCATTATCTCTCTTTCGGGGCCATTTTTGCATGCTAACTTAGCCCCATTTGTGTTCACTGTTTGGCCTTGCTTAAAACTGTAAATATGTTTTTTTTGGGGCTGTATTGATTCTTTCTTCACACTTCATTTTCAAATAATGCATGCATTGCATAGCCATAGGTCATTCCATGCGTCTAATTTCATGTTTTGGGATTCATTTCATGCATCGGATGTCATTTTGCCATGTTTCGGGGCTGTTTTGCATCACTTTTTGCTACTGAAATTTGCATGCTAGTATGCCATATTCCATGCCTTTCCATGTCTTGTTAGAGTGGCATTCGTGCCTTAAGGTCGGTCCTCGGTTTGCGTGCACGTGTGCACGCATCTCGAGTGTCTCATTTTCATCTTATGGCCTCTTATGTGAGTGTGGCTGAGGTCCACTTGTGTTGGTGTAAGTCCATTATGCATTGTGTATGCCATTTCATTCCATAGCATTGTATATGCTAGGCTGTATGTTAGCGCATTGTGTATGCCATGTTACCTCGTGCATCGTGTATGCCATTTCATAGCATTGTGCATGTTAGGTTTGTATCTTAGTTGCATTCATGCATGTCATGCATATTGCATTGTGTTTGGGATAGGAGTTAACCCGAGCACGGGAAACGAGGTACGTTTCGTACTCCGAGTGATGGAATGTGTCTCAATTCCCCAGTCACCGACACTCCGGATTATCCATGATGGAGTTAGGTCTTGTTGTGTTTTCCTGCGCATTCATTTCATATTGAGTTGTGCAATTCGACTCCTCGGCCATCATGCATCGAGATGCGTGATTGGTGGCACGAAGATCGAGACATGCATACATATTGTGAAAATACATTGCCATGCCCCTTTGTTGCTCTCTGTTGCAGCAAAACAAGAATCAGCAGCCTTCCGAAGCTTGACATGCATTCCAAGAATAAGTGCAAATAGAGGCTAACTGGGGCATCGCCATGGATTTCCGCGCAAGGCAACCCGGACATGCATCATTCATCATCTGGAGAAGAGTCAAGGCAGTCCCTAGCTTGCATGCTAGTTTATTGCTTTCCTTAGTTAATTTGTTAATTAATTAGGATTTTGTATTTATTCGGACTGTATTATTCATTTGGGACTGTATATTATTTATTCGGACCCTCTGCGCGAGGGCAATGTTGTAATAAGTGTGTGTGAGTGTGATGTATGTCTTCCAACCCCACGTCTTTCTTCCCTTTTATTTACTAGCTTATAATGGTTAGATTAGGGCATGTTTCAATTAGCATACAGTATTATAGCATGTTTGCATTCATTCACCTGTTTTGCATGCACTGGGCTCGGTGCATCATACTAACTGCATTTGTATTTCAATTCCGAGTTGAATACATGTTAGCTGTAGCATTCCATATGCCATGTTTAGAATAGCCGAGCCTGCTACAGTTGCATTTTTGCATGTGTTGCATTAGGCATTTTTGTATAATTAGGATCATGCATGAATTTCTAATTAGCTTCTGTTTTGGCTCGGAGTACTCGGTAAGTTTTTATGCTTTAGCATCCTTGCATGTGTGTGAGCGACTGCCATGATAGCATGCTTACCATGAGGCTATGTGCTTATGTGATATACCTGCTTGAATGCCTGTGGGTGAAGGTTGGGTTATTTGGATTGGAACAAATCATCAACTGTGAGTTTTAAGCCCACTAGATAGTGGCAAAACCATCTTTTCTAAGCCCACCCGAGGGTAGCAAAATTTGCATTTTAAGCCTACTTGCGAGTAGCAAACCATCTTTCAAAAACAAACATGAAATGTTTTGCGACCCAGTCTATACTTGTATGCTGTGTGCATCACATAGTAAATCTAGGCTAATAACCGGAATAAGAATGCATAAGGTTTTCAAAACTCGATATCATGGTTAGTAGAGGCCAATCTTTGATCGGGTGAGCGGGGGTGCTCACGAAGTGACCTTCCCCAATCGTACCCAAGTTCCCGAGCCGAGGCAACTTTGGTGATAACGGACACGTGGCCTTAGGCAAACGAGTCAGGGTTTCCTAAATTTCCCAAAAATAAAATATTTAGGTGGCGACTCTGTATCTGGCAAAGCAGTCCATGTTTGGCACTTCTTTCAAAAAATCTGTTTTCTCAAAACGATTTGCCGGATTTGGACTCTTTGGTTCAGATTAAGAACCGTGACACAAATCGAGTCCGAACTGTAGCGAGGTCCCCCGCGGGCTTGTCTACAGTTTCTGGCGACTCCGCTGGGGATTTAGAGAACTTGACTCGAACTCATGATATCTGGTTTTGACTACACTTGTGTGTTTCTTTGCATTGCATTTGCGTTAGTGCGCCTAGGACACCGTGTTTGCCATCTGCTATTCCTGAACGGTTTGCCGGAGGCTTGTCTTGTCAAGGCATGACCATAAGGCTGACCGGTTGTGGGCTCTGCCAGTATGGGAACACAAACCCCGGTTTTACCGGGGCACCCTTTTGACCATTCGACCTAGTGCATATTCGGATCCGTAGTGACCATTCCAAACTAGGACAGGTTGCTTACCCCGATATAAGTTGTTTGAAACCGCTGCGTGCGTAGTGAAACCCTAGCTCCTGACAAAATAGGACAGGGAAACCCTACCCCAACATAGGGGTGTTTTGGCTCTCACTTATCTGTTATGTGCTTTTAGAGTGCGTCTCTACAGGAATGCATGTATCAGTTTATGAGTTTGGGCATCAGGCCTGCGGGCATCAGTCAGTGTTTGAGAACCAGTTATCTGCGGGTATCCGATTCAGTCTTTGGGGAACAGTGATTCAGGGACAGTGATCAGGATTGAGGACAGTGTGTATTCAGCTTATCAACCGTGTGTTGTATGCCCGACTGTGTGTTGTGTATTTATTTTAAGCTGTCATACTGTTCATTTATCTGGTTATTTATTTCCTTTTCGCTTTATTTATCTTTTTGCTAGGGGCAGTGTTAGCACAATTGCTTCCGACCCAGTAGATATTCCCCAAGCACTTTGGACTAGAGGTCATCGGCTCAATCGATCTGAGGATCTGGTTGACGGACATCCAGTGTTCCATTCCCTACCCCCCGTTGTCAGGAGAAGGCCAAGGAATCGCAGTGTGTCTGAACAGAGGTTACCGGGGTAGTGGTCTACTCTAGCAAACAGTCGGGTTGAGGTTCCAGTTTCCACCATAGAAATACACATACCGGTCAGTCAGTAAGACCAACAGAATATGGCCGGGATAGAAGAAATGATGCGCCAAATGCATGAGAGCATGAAACAGATGCAAGAGGACGCTGCCTGCCAAGCAGAGTTCTCTAAACAGCAGGCCACAATCATGGCCCAGCAGGCTGAGCTCATCACTAGACTGCAACAGCAAAATGCGGCATCTGCTTCACATCAAGTTCCTCCTCCACCAGGGGCCCCGTTACCCGAGTAGGCACCTATTGTCCATAATACTCTGCCAAACACCCAGAACACCGTGCCAAATGTCCAAAACATCCAGGAGGACACAAACCTTCCAACGGGGCCAGCTCCGCCCCCACTTCCGCCTCAACTGTCCAAGACCCATACACCTGCCAACCACCCGGACTCTCCTTCTGAGTTCGAAATAGACCATACAGCATTGAAATTGAGCAAACTTGAGAAGATGTTTAAGAAATCTCAGGGAGTCAACTCCATCCCAGACATTGAAGATGGATATACTGATTCGGTGGTGACATTGCCGGACAGGTTCAAGATGCCTCACATCGATCGTTTTGACGGGTCAGGAGATCCCATGGTCCACCTGAGTTTGTTTTCAGATGTGCTGCGCCCGATGGGCTTGACAAGATTACAAAAGCTCTCCCTTTTTGGCAGGACCCTGTCGGGTATCGCGGCCATCTGGTACGCCAAATTGGAGGATTTAGTAAAACGAAGCTGGGAGGAGATGGCTGAGGCCTTCGTCGCACAATATTCGTACAATACCCAGATCGAGATCACAACTCGTGATCTTGAGACAACCAGGCAAAAGCCGAAGGAGAGCTTCTCAGAATTCGTGGCCCGCTGGAGAGCCAAGGCCTCAATGATGACCATTAGGCCAACGAATAAGGATCAAATACGGATGGTTGTGCGCAACCTCCAGCCCAAATTGATGCAGAAGATGATTGTACTCCCCTTCCCCACCTTTTCGGACTTGCACGAGATGGGGGTACAAATCGAGGACGCAATGAAACAGGGTCTGATTGACCAGGATAGGGAGCAACCCCGAAGAACATTTAACCGCAACAACAACGCAGGCCCGAGTGGCACTACAACTGCAAGAGCTTCGGAGGTCAGCATGGTCGCCACCATTCCCCCTCCCCTACCAAGGCCCATGGTAGCCACACCCTTCTCCGGTGCATCTGGAAGCAATACCCAAACCGCCAAATATCAACCCAGAGGCCAAAGAACCTTCACACCCCTATATATGCCCCTGTCCAAAGCTCTAGGGGTATTGATCAGGAAGAAGCATTTGACGCCCCTAGAGCTGAGGCCACTACCAAATGCACTCCTTCCCTCTCATGACCCGGCAAAATACTGCGCGTATCACCAACAGCACGGTCATGACACCGACCGTTGTTTTCGATTGCGTCACGAGATCCAGGATCTTATTGATAAGCAGGTGATTGCGCCTCCCGACAAACCCAACGTCACAACAAATCCTCTCCCACCACATAACCAAGCTCCCCCTCCCAACAGAATCAACTTCATCCAAACTAGGGTCGTGTCTTACGATCCTAGTATCTATATCACCCCATCCCACCTACCTAAACCGGAGGTGTTCCTTCCCGACTGCACTGACTCTTTGTGCATGATGGACATCTCCACAACCCAATCTGAGCCGATGGTGGTGACCACCGAAGATGGAACAGGGCAGGTTTCAGAGGAAAGTGGAATTGTTGAGTTTGGGATGGAGCAGCCTGGAAATCTCGCTGGAGGAGCCTATGACCCAAGTGAGTACATCCTATCAGTGGACCAGTCTGAGCTGAGTATAGGGCTGCCAGAAAGAGCAGAATTATGTGTAATTCAGGGGGACAGATTTGAACGGGGAACGGATGATCTAACAGCTGTAGGAGAGGACCTTGCCAACCTCCAGTTCTTTAGTGACCAAGAATCAGGGGATGCGGCAGTCAACTGGTTCGAGTATGAGGAGTCGGCAGAAGCTACCGGATGGTTAGATGATCAACCAGACGTTGTAGAATTTCAACCAGAATAGGGCCCGACAGGGGTGGGTATTAATGGTGGCCGGAAGGGCCAAAGGTCGGAGTACATGCTGGAGAGCGCCGGTACAAAGAATTTCGCTCGGAACCAAGACATTGTGAATGCAGGGAAAACCAAACAACAAACCAAGCCAACGCAGGCGGAACAAGAGAAGAATTGGGATTCTGAGAGAGTCCGAAAAGCCAAGACCCATGAAAGGATTGAAAGTGCTGTGGGCACGAGAGCAGGAGATGCTGTGAGCATATGGGCTGAGAGTACTGAGAGTACGAACATGCCAGAGAACCAGACAGGTGCCTATTGAACGCTAGCGGGATGTGGTGGAAAGACGATGATTTATGTCTTGCCCAGACAGATGATGATTGGGGAAATAATCAACCAGATGACACCTGGTACCTCGTTGAGGTGGATCACATGACGAGAAGCGGACGGTACTTCAAGCCCCCGCACCTAGACCAACCTGAGGCGTCTGGGAAAGACAAGGAAGCTGAGAAACAGAGGGAGAAGCAGATTGAAGAAGAAGCTGTGCTCAAGCAATTAAAGAAGATACAAGCAGACATCTCCATCTGGGGACTGCTTATGGCATCACGGGTGCACAGACAGGCTGTCCTATCTGCTATGGACAAGGCCAAGCTCTCTATAGATACTACACCAGAGCAGCTGGTTGGGCTAGTCTTTCCGGGAGGAGGTTCCCCGACGTTAACCTTTTCAGACAAAGAACTGCCACCTGAGGGTGCAAATCATAACAAACCCCTTTACATTTCTGTGGAATGTAGACATAAGTGGATACCGGTGGTACTTGTTGATACCGGATCCGCCATCAACATCTGCCCAGCCAGAACAGCGTATGCAATCGGGTTGAAGCCCGCGGACTTCACGCCAACCACTCAAGTGATCAGAGCATATGACAATACTAGCAGGGAAGTGATGGGGACTGTCAAGGTTCAGACCCAGGTTGGTCCAGGACAACATAACATCGAATTCCATGTCTTGGATGTTCCCGCAACCTTCAATCTACTCTTGGGGCGGCCGTGGTTGCACCAAGTGAAGGCAGTCTCTTCCACTTTACATCAGATGGTGAAGTGCCCTCACGGGAAGGGGTAGCTATTGTCTTCGGGAATTCATCAATCCATCTGCCGTCAGAAGTGTCCACACCAGTCTTGGAAATCGAGCATGGCACAGAGGACGTGTTCTTATCAGGGTTCACTTTCGCTGAGGCCCGGGTGGTGCAGAATATCATGGCTGTGAATGAGGGAGTGTACGTCAGTGCTCAATCCGTCTACCTCATGAACAAGCTACAACACATCCCCGAGATGGGATTAGGAAGGAGCGGCCGAAAAGGCGTCGCAGCATTGGCCGAAGTGCCACACAACCCTCATACCTTTGGCTTGGGTTATCTACCCACCAAAGAGGACTGGGTGAGGAAGGGAAAAGAAATGGCCGGAAGAGCCAGAGCAAAGCAGGCTGGGAAGCCTTTTGAATTAATGCATAGGCCCATCCAGGGGTACCCTGAACGGACGCTTCGTCCGGGAGGGGAAGACTTTCCATTTTGCGGCTTCCCAGAGCCGTGGCTAAACGCGGAGAAGAAGCGCGTGCCAGGTTTCGAGATCTTCTTCGACCTGCACTATCCGGGGATGACGTTGCCGAAGAGCAGACAGACCCATCAGCTGAGGTTGAGCAGTGTAAGCAGGGGATGCCGAGGGCGCTGAAATTGAAATGGGGGTAGCACTGCAAGTCTACTCTCAGATCCTCCGATCGACCATAAGTGCTTGGGGGATAACTTCTCGGTTTCCATGATTGGGGATGAAACGGCTGCGAGCCTGCCAGCAACTATTTTGGATGCATCTATCGCACCCTCTCTCACTTGGCAATACGAAGAGGGATTTTTGTTCAGTAGCACCGGGTCAAGTAGTGAGCCGGAATTTGATTCCACCGAATCTTGTGAGTCAGAATCAGGTTCCAGCTCAACTGAGTCTGAGTCTGGTAATCCTGGGGATGATAACTCGGATGCCACAGTTCTGTCCAGGTCGTCTTTTTCTTTCTCATTTGAGTCTGTTGTAACCGAGAATTCGGACGATTTGGATATGCTTAATGAGAATCAAATGACTGTGGTTTCTGAGTATTTTTCTGTGCCCTTGATTTATTGCATTAATTCAGACTTTCAAAACTTTGATGAAAATGACGAGGACGAAGTTCCTCCGGTTTTGCAACGTTTAATTGAGCAAGAGCAGGAAAGATTTGTTAAACCGTTAATGGATGAAATCACTACCGTAAACATTGGTACTGAGGAGGACCCGCGGCTGGTCTAGATCGGGACCACGTTGTCTTCGGAGGAACGCGAGCGCTTAGTCGCTTTATTAAAAGATTTCAAAGATGTTTTCGCGTGGTCCTACGAAGACATGCCTGGAATCGATCTTGAGATTGTACAACATCGGATCCCCCTTGACCCCGAGGCCCGACCTGTCAAGTAGAAACTCAGGAGGATCCGCCCGGACTGGGCTCTTAAGATTAAAGAAGAGGTCACCAAGCAAATTGACGCAGGCTTCCTGCTGGTGTCCGAATACCCGACTTGGTTGGCCAACATTGTTCCAGTGCCGAAGAAGGATGGCAGGATCCGAGTATGCGTGGATTTTAGGGATTTGAACAGAGCTAGTCCGAAGGACGACTTTCCCTTGCCGCATATTGATGAGTTGGTGGATTTCACAGCAGGGCATGCTTTGCTCTCATTCATGGATGGCTTCTCAGGCTACAATCAGATAGTGATGGCACCAGAAGACCGGGAAAAGACCGCGTTCACCACCCCGTGGGGGACATACTGCTACAGAGTAATGCCGTTTGGGTTGAAGAACGCTGGAGCTACTTATCAACGGGCCGCACCACAATATTGCACGACATGATCCACAAAGAGGTTGAGGTGTATGTGGACGACATGATTGTC
>JAPPVO010000016.1:99921593-100000405 GCA_030407325.1 Camellia japonica
TAACATTTTGGCTTTCCTCGAAACCAACAATCTTTATCAACATGATTGCTTCGGTTGCAAATTCCACACTTTTGTTGAGTGGACTCTTCATTTTCCTTTTCTTTGAAAATTAGATCTTCCTCTTCCTCTTTCTCTTGCATTTCTTGCTCTTCCGGTTGCATTTCTTCCTCCTCCTCTTCCTCTTCCTTGGGAATTAGAGGGACTAACATTGAGCTTGGATTGAAAGGCACTTTCAATTGACTTTTCAGATTGCCTACTCAACCTTTGCTCAAATGCTTTAATTGAACCCATCAATTCTTCAATACTCAAATCAGCAAGATCTTTAGTTTCTTCAATGACAACAACAATGGGATTGTATTTCTCTCCCGGCAAACTTATCAAATTTTCTCAACAACTCTTTGATTAGTAATATTATCCCCATAAATTTCATTTGGTTTACAAGTTCCATAACCCTAGAAAATAATCCTTCAACAATTCCATATCCTTCATCTTTAAATTTTTCAAAATCTCTTTTCAATGATTGAAGTTTGATGGTTCTTACCTTCAAGTTGCCTCTATATTCTTTCTGAAGAATATTCCATGCCTCCTTCGCTTTTGTTGCATTGATAATTCTTGAAAAGATTGCTTCCGAAACTCCTTGTTGAATAAAAGAAAGAGCCTTTGAATCCTTCTTCCTTTGCTCTTTCAATTGGTTCTTTTGGGGATTTGTCAAAGCTCCTTCATCTTCAGGTTCCTCGAACCCATTCTCAACAAGATCCCAAAGCTCCGTATAGACAAAAATAGTTCTCATTTTCACATACCAAAAATCAAAATTTTCACCATTAAAGATAGGAGTGGATACATTTTGGTTGTTGGGATTCGCCATGGACGTCGGTTTGTTCTTCTTCGGGGCTTGTTTTCCCGTATCCGATCTCTATGCCCAGCTTGCTCTTGACCCAACCAAAGCTCTGATACCACTTATGTTAGCTTTTGATAAAACTCTCTTTAGAATGAACTATATTTTGTATTGAATTTTTCTCACTTATTGATTCATATATCTTGCCAAAGGCTTACATCCTTTTATATAGAGAAGGTTATACATAAGTTCAATGAATAAGATCCATGAACCTAAACAACCTTGCAATTAATTAGGTACATGAATATAATCTAGACAATGTACTTAATAAATATAAAATACATGAATATAAAAATACATGAATATGAACTCAATGTATCCAATGCATGCAATGTATCCAATGTATCTAATGTAAATATGGCATTAATTTTAAAACACGTCCAAACTAGAATTTTACTAATAGAAACTCATCAAATGCAAACACAGCAAGTCTACATTAAAACTTGACAACTGAAAAATGAAATTAATCAAACCATTGCAATTTTCTGAATCTTAATACTCAGTATAATAACAACAGCATTATTTAGAATAGGCCGAGCAGTCAAATAATCTAGAAAGGCATTTTAAAACTGCACACACATTTAACCATCTGCAAATGTAACTGCTTACAAATTTCAAGTACATCAATGAGGAAACTTGAAGGATCACAGTAGAAACAGAGTACTTAGAAATACCAAAAGCAAAAGGAAGTTATTTACTAGGAAGGAACTACCATAATATTAAAATAAAAGCACACAACAACCCAGAAAGAACTTAGCAAACAGTCCATAATAATATGCGTCATAAGGAATGCATTCAATAGAATTTTCAGACCCTAATAGTAGTAATCTCATCATCACTGTCATCATCATCACACTGTCATCGCAAGAATAACCATAGTCAGAGTCCAAATCATATTTGGTGTTGATGCTGTGCTCTTGCCATAGTTGACATCTCGAACCCTGTGCTCAGTGTAGTATTCAGTGTAACTAGTTTTGCAACCAACCCTGATGGTTGAGCTCCACTTGAACTCATCCTTGACGCCAACTCGTCCGGTTCCTTTCTCCAGATGAAGATCACCCTTGGAGGCATTTTCCTTTGTGGTATATAGCTTGTAACTGCCACTCTTCTTGTCCTCGTGCTTCATCCTTGAAGTCCACTCGTAGGTCTGTGATCGATCTACGAGTAGATTTTCTATCTTCCTCATAACATCATTTCTTGCAGCACGTGTAGGTACATTTGTTTCTTTACTCGAAAAGATGGATGAAATTAGTTGCTGTGCACCTTTGTCCATTCTCTTCTCCATTCTGAAAAATTAACCGATTTTAGGAAACACCAAAATTATTTTCAAATTCTAGGAAACTATTTTCTCGTGTAAATGAGAAGGATATGAAAATTAACTGATGTTTCAAACTATTCAATTTTGTTTCTGTAAACAGCAAAAATGAAAACAAAAACTGGAAGAAACCAAACCACAATCAAACTGGCCTAACTACCTGTAAGAGGGGCTAATTTGAGCCCACTAAATTATTTAGGCCCAATAGCCCAAGATGGGTGGGCCCGGATTTATCGCAAGTCATTTAGGCCCAATAGCCCAAGATTGGTGGGCCCGGATTTATCGCAAGTCCAAGATTGGTGGGCCCGGATTTATCGCCATCAAACGAGCTAAATCGCTCTAAGCCTCGAAAGGGTTTGGATCCACAAACCTAGAGATCCGAGGCACTCGGACTCGAAAGGGTTCGGATCCAGGAACCTAGAGGTCCGAAGCACTTGGCTTCGAACGGATTCAAATGCAATCTAGAAGTCGCTCCGTTAATGAGTCCCAGAACACTTGTGGGCTCGGAGCTTTCCGGGATCTACGTACCAGAACCATGGGCGTAATGGAGTTCGAACAAAGGACCCGATCCCGAGGACGGTGAGTGGAGATAAATTCACTCTTCGGTTAAACTAGCCTATACCCGGGTCGAGGTGGCACGATCTAGGGGGTCCCTGAGACTCGGCAATATTTTGCGGCAGAGCGTTCTCTTGAACTACCCCTGACCCTGATGCGGCAGGACGTCCTCTGGGACTACCCCTGACCCTGTGGGATGATTGGGGATCATTGGTTAGGTGTGGCTAAGAAGAAGGGTTCGCCGAGGGATTGATCTCCTCTTCGGGGTTTTTCTCATCCTCGGAGAGGTCACCTCCTCGGAGAAATCACCTCCTCGGAGAGTTCACTTCCTCGGAGAGATCACCTCCTCGGAGAAATCACCTCCTCGGAGAGTTCACTTCCTCGGAGAGGTCACCTCCTCGGAGAAATCACCTCCTCGGAGAGTTCACCTCCTCGGAGAGGTCACCTCCTCGGAGAAATCACCTCCTCGGAGAGGTCACCTCCTCGGACAAAGTGGTTAGAGAGAATACTTCCCATGTGCCTTGCACATGGGCTCCGTCCTATATCATGAGGTGCCTATAAATAGCACCCACCCATAGCTTTACAAGGGATGGATTTTGGAGAGATGACTCTTGGGAAAGAACTAATTTCCCATCTCCATTATCAACCTTGAGAGTGAAAGTGGGAGATCCATGGGAGAGCCTTGCCATTATTCTCTCTCTAGCCATTTTGCCTTCTTCTTCACCCAATCTCTTATCTCCATCATCTCCTTGTGTTCTTATGTTCTTGAGTTGAGACCATTGAAGAATCTAAGCCTCTCATAATATTCTCGAAGAATCTTCGAAGATCTTCGAATATTCTAACTACTTTCTTGAACCCTTTCTTACATTTGGCGACTCTGCTGGGGAGGCGGATTGGTTAATGGTTTCAACAAGATCTGGAACTCATACAACACCAGCAAAAATGGAAGATAATGAGACTCATCAACAAGGCTCTTCCAATGGTGGTGATGAAAGGACTCAAGTTCAAGACTCACCTCTCATCCTTAAAGCTATTCAAGAACTCCAACACACTCAACAAAAGATTCTCACGACCTTTCAAAATCTCACCCACACCATGTTGGTGATGGGTTCGAATTTTGCACCACCAGCAACAAATGGAGGTCAAGTCGGCACCGACAAGCATCAACAACTTCATGGCAATGTTGGAAATGGTCAAAACCATCAAGATCCACCCCAAATTCTCCCTGAAGTTGTACAAAATGGTGTGCAGAATCAAGTGCTAGGAGGAACAAGTCATAGCCAACCTACGGCCCGTGGAGCGCACAATCACGCACCTGGAGGATCAAGCCATAGTCCAGCGGCGGTTGGAGGAGTTTCCGGCGTGATGAATGGTGTTCCAACAGCTGTGGAAGTTCAAAGAAGGCCTATAGAAATTTCTCTACAAAATGGTATTCCAGCCATGCCTAATTTTGTTCCACCGATTGTAAATTCTACTCATGTACTGAGTGGGTCTCCTTTGGCGCCGACAACAAATTTGCAAGCACAACCCGGTATAGCGGCCCCGTGCGGTGGACTTTACGGGCCTCAATTCAATGTCCCATCACCAAATGGCGTGTCCATAGGTGCCGATGGCCAATTTCATCATGTGTCTTCACCAATGGTGAATTCTCAACACCCGAATGGCCAAGTCGCTCCAGGCTCAGTCTTCGGCTCTACAAGCCAAGTTCCGGGAATACCACCATCAAGTTCTCTCCCTCAACAATTTCTCACTCTCGCCGAGGTGCAAGCCATGTTCGATCTTGAACGGGGCAAGATGACTTTACCCTCTTTGCCTGATCCGGATGTCAAGCCGCCTTACCCTATCGAGATGTTGAGTTATCCATACCCGGAAGGGTACACGGTGCCAAAGTTCATCAAATTCGATGGCAAGCAAGGAAATGCGCGAGAACATGTTGTGCGGTTCATCGAGACTTTAGGGATTCATGGTTCAAATCATGTCCTCCGACTGAGAGAATTCTCCAAGTCCCTCACCAACCGAGCATATAGTTGGTACGTTAACTTGGCCCCAAACTCTGTTCGAAGTTGGGAGGAGATGGTCAACAAATTCCATGTCAAATTCTTTCAAGTGGCCGAGAAGGTGACCACACTTACCCTCTGTAAGGAAAAGCAGCAGGAGGGTGAAGACATTCTCGAATATGTGAAGAGGTTCCAAGACAAAGCCATGGACTGTCATGAGGCTGTGGAGGAAAGCTACTTGGTCCAAATCTGTGTTGAAGGGGCATTGAACGGGTACAAAATGCTTCTTGTTAATCACAAGCTACCCACCTTCTCGGCACTAATTGAAGCATCTCGGAACATCAACGTACCTCAGTCTGAGGAGATTGGGTTCGAGGCTAGTTATAAAACCAGCTTCAAGTCATCCCGAAGACCTTCTGTCACTGCGGTTTCCGCGTCTTCTACCCGAAAGTCGCAGAGGGAGGAATTCAAAGGTCAGAAGAGGAAATACTGCGAAGATGACACTCCTTTTCCGTGTAGTGTTGAGGAGGTGAAGGCCTTCGTTAAAGAATGGGTGGCAGATGGAGAACTGAAGTTGCCTTATGTCGAAGAGCTTTTGCCGAAGAAGGACCGTGAGGGTCCTAATTATTGTATTTTCCACCGATCACTAGGACATCCTACAGAAAAGTGCCGGACACTTAAGAAGATCTTTAGAAAGAAGGTCGAAGCAGATGAGCTAAAGTTCAAAGAACAAGGGCCCCAGGATATCTTAGAAGATGTGGCTATGATGGTGTATGACGGTCACTGCCCGAGTAGCTGGTGAAGGCTTTCTAAATGACCTTGCAACTCTAGAGGCAAATGTCAACATTCCCCAGCAGAGTCGCCAAAATGTAGGAAAGGGTTCAAGAAAGGAGTTGGAATATTCGAAGATCTTCGAAGATCCTTGATGAGAGGCTTAGATTCTTCAATGGTCTCAACTCAAGAACACAAGAACACAAGAGTAAAGGAGATGATGGGGATAAGAGATTGGGTGAAGAAGAAGGGTTCGCCGAGGGGTTGATCTCCTCTTCGGGGTTTTTCTCATCCTCGGAGAAGTCACCTCCTCGGAGAGTTCACCTCCTCGGAGAAATCACCTCCTCGGAGAGATCACCTCCTCGGAGAGTTCACCTCCTCAGAGAGATCACCTCCTCGGAGAGATCACCTCCTCGGACAAAATGGTTAGAGAGAATACTTCCCATGTGCCTTGCACATGGGCTCCGTCCTACATCATGAGGTGCCTATAAATAGCACCCACCCATAGCTTTACAAGGGATGGATTTTGGAGAGATGACTCTTGGGAAAGAACTAATTTCCCTTCTCCATTATCAACCTTAAAGAGTGAAAGTGGGAGATCCATGGGAGAGCCTTGCCATTATTCTCTCTGTAGCTATTTTGCCTTCTTCTTCACCCAATCTCTTATCCCCATCATCTCCTTTACTCTTGTGTTCTTGTGTTCTTGAGTTGAGACCATTGAAGAATCTAAGCCTCTCATCAAGGATCTTCGAAGATCTTCGAATATTCCAACTCCTTTCTTGAACCCTTTCCTACATTTTGAAGTACGGAGGTGCTCCGAGTCGGGTCATGACGGTGGTCTTTCGCTTCAACTCTTTGTTCTCTGCATTTAGGGTGCAAATCTCTGCTCGCGCATCTTTGTACATGCTCTGGAGCAGAGAAAGTTAGGAGTTTAGCTTTTGTACTTCAATGGTTCTATTCTGTAACCGGTGAGATAATTTGGTAACCGCAGTCACGGTTTCCATGCAAGAGCTTAGTGTGAAGTGGTTGGCCTCAATATCAGATTGAGCAGCCATGATTTGCTCAACCGATATCATAGGAAAGCTAGGAAGAATGGGAACAAGGGCACTCGGTCCAGGAAGGTTAGGAAGAATGGGAACAGGGGCACTCGGTCCAGGAAAGTTAGGAAGGGTAGGAGCAGGGACACTTGGCCCAGAGGAGCTCTGATCATTGAGGTCCGGAAAGAGAGTGAGGGGGTGAGTTGAGGCCATGTGTGGTGAGAGATGTAAAGAGCAGGAAAGGAGAGTCAGAAAATACAGAGAGAACAGACTGAGTTTTGAGACAACTCTTCTCCTCCGTTCAGTCTCTCGTTTCTCTCGATGAGGAAGAGGAAACAGGAGAGAGTGATGAAGAGGGAGATGGAAGAGAGTGATGAAGAAGAGAATGGTTAAGAAGAGGAAGACGGATACTGAAGAGAAGAAGAAGACGAGAGAGAAAGACAAAGAGAGGGAGAGAGTCGAGGCAGGTTTGCAAACCGAGGGGGCTGCTTTTGTCGGCCAATCGATACAAAAACAGAGCCCGCGTGCCAAACGCGGCAAGAGACGCGGGGGGAATTGTGTATGCATATATGTATATATATTGTATAGGTATGTAATATAGATATTTGTTTGAACATTTGAGTTACAGGTATGACTTGGGTTCAATGGTTTGGCTAAGTGGTTAAGGACTCGGAGGCCGAGCTTGAGGTCAGGGGTTCGAAACCTCGCATTCCACATCCATGCATTTCTTTTTTTTGCGTATGCTAACGCCAGCAAACGGAATATGCCTTCTCAGTAACGGCATATTCCCACTGACGGTTGCAAACGGCATATTCTTCACGAGTATATATCTCCGTATATGTCAGTATCGTATATACCTGTATATAATGTGAAGCATGGCTGACGAGGTGAAATTATGCATGTCCGAAGAAACTACAATTTCTCATACACGCAAGGGGCAAATGTAAGAGGGGCTAATTTGAGCCCACTAAATTATTTAGGCCCAATAGCCCAAGATGGGTGGGCCCGGATTTATCGCAAGTCATTTAGGCCCAATAGCCCAAGATTGGTGGGCCCGGATTTATCGCAAGTCCAAGATTGGTGGGCCCGGATTTATCGCCATCAAACGAGCTAAATCGCTCTAAGCCTCGAAAGGGTTTGGATCCACAAACCTAGAGATCCGAGGCACTCGGACTCGAAAGGGTTCGGATCCACGAACCTAGAGGTCCGAAGCACTTGGCTTCGAACGGATTCAAATGCAATCTAGAAGTCGCTCCGTTAATGAGTCCCAGAACACTTGCGGGCTCGGAGCTTTCCGGGATCTACGTACCAGAACCATGGGCGTAATGGAGTTCGAACAAAGGACCCGATCCCGAGGACGGTGAGTGGAGATAAATTCACTCTTCGGTTAAACTAGCCTATACCCGGGTCGAGGTGGCACGATCTAGGGGTCCCTGAGACTCGGCAATATTTTGCGGCAGGGCGTTCTCTTGAACTACCCCTGACCCTGATGCGGCAGGACGTCCTCTGGGACTACCCCTGACCCTGTGGGATGATTGGGGATCATTGGTTAGGTGTGGCTAAGAAGAAGGGTTCGCCGAGGGATTGATCTCCTCTTCGGGGTTTTTCTCATCCTCGGAGAGGTCACCTCCTCGGAGAAATCACCTCCTCGGAGAGTTCACTTCCTCGGAGAGATCACCTCCTCGGAGAAATCACCTCCTCGGAGAGTTCACTTCCTCGGAGAGGTCACCTCCTCGGAGAAATCACCTCCTCGGAGAGGTCACCTCCTCGGACAAAGTGGTTAGAGAGAATACTTCCCATGTGCCTTGCACATGGGCTCCGTCCTATATCATGAGGTGCCTATAAATAGCACCCACCCATAGCTTTACAAGGGATGGATTTTGGAGAGATGACTCTTGGGAAAGAACTAATTTCCCATCTCCATTATCAACCTTGAGAGTGAAAGTGGGAGATCCATGGGAGAGCCTTGCCATTATTCTCTCTCTAGCCATTTTGCCTTCTTCTTCACCCAATCTCTTATCTCCATCATCTCCTTGTGTTCTTATGTTCTTGAGTTGAGACCATTGAAGAATCTAAGCCTCTCATAATATTCTCGAAGAATCTTCGAAGATCTTCGAATATTCTAACTACTTTCTTGAACCCTTTCTTACACTACCTAATCCTCAAGTTACAACTCCAGCTTTGCAGTGAATTAGCTCATTCTTTTATGGGTTTATTTTAAAAAGACAAAAGGAGAAAAATAATGCACCCAACTTTGGTAACGTTTTTTTTATTATTTATTCATGGGAAAATGTTATATATAATCATATTTTTTACCTCATTTTTTTTTTACTCTATGACATAAGTGAGTCTCATGCATTTTTCTATTTAGTTGTGTTATTTTCACTTTTAGGAAATGCATAAAACTTGTTTAGCAAAATATTTTCGAAACAATTTGCCGAAACCATCTAAAAACAAACCAAACAACTAAATTTTTTCTTTTCTCAATTCAAAAGCTGTTCTCACTATATAAAAGTGATGGGTGTTTTAAAATTTTAATTATTTATTTATTTTTTCACCCTGAAAACACAAAAAACGAAAACAAAAAATAACCAAATAGGCCCATGTTTTGATTCATTCTTCCCTTTCTCACCTTCCAGCCACTCCCTTCCTTCGACTATACCTTCCGACAAACCCCCTCAGACAACAATTCACTAAATGAGAGTTTGCTCCTAAAATGGTGGTGGAGATATGGATCTGAGAATGGATCTTTATGGAAGTCTGTAGTGTCAAGCAAATATGGTCATGAGGGTGGAGGTTGGAGCCCAAATGTCGTGATTAATAGATCTATGTCCGTAGTTTGGCAAGATATATTATCATCTGTTATGTCTAATATTGACCTACACTCATATTTTGCTACAAATTTCAAAATTGTAATTGGTAATGGTGAAAGGACACACTTTTGGAGGGACAATTGGTTGGCAATTGGTAAATTGGAGGCTGCCTTTCCCAGGCTTTTTAACTTATCAGAAACTAAAGATGACTCCCTGAAGTCAGTTGTTCAAATCAGAAATGAAGTAGGGGTGGCAGTTCTCATTCAGAAGACCTTTAAGAGCCTGGGAAGAGGAGGAAGTTAAAAGGCTTGCTGAGTTATTGGAGGATGTTCCCATTCTAAGGGTTAATATTGATGATCAAGCTTGGTGGATTGCAGACCCATCGGGGTCCTTCTCTGTCTCATCTGCCAGAAAATGGAGTGACTCTGCTCAAGGTCCATCTCTTAGGATTACTAAACTGTTATGGGGCAATGGAGCACCACCAAGAGTGAAATTTTTTGGTTGGTTGGCCTGGAAAGATAGAGTAAAAACGGCTTTCTATCTTCAAAGAATTGGAGTTTTGGATCCAAATGTGAACATTTATTGTCTATTTTGCAGGGAAAATGTGGAAACTACCAACCACATTCTGCTACATTGCCCTTTGGTTTGGAGAGTGTGGTCTGAATTATTGGATTGGTGGAACTTGTCTTGGGTAATTCCTGGATCTGTTGGAGATCTTCTGGAATGGTGGTTAGGCACAAGTAGCAGCAGGTTTGAAAGGAGGATATGGCACTCTATTCCTTTTGCTATCATGTGGTCTGTGTGGAAGCTCCGAAATGATTGTTTGTTCAACGGAATTCAACCAGATTTTATGGCTCTTGGGGAGTTAATAAAGATTAGAATTGCTTTGTGGTTGAAATATAACACGTTTGGGGTACACTACTCTATTAATGAGGTGGTGTTCAACCTTCAGCATGTAAGATCCTGTTCAAGGCAGCGGAAGAGAATTAGAATTCTGAGTTGAATTTTGCTGGTGGCTGCTGTTAGGAAGACTTCTTTGGTGGGGTTAGTTTTGATTGTTTTTTTTGGTTCTCCTCTTTTCTTTTTCTGGTTGGTTTCTTACCAACTTTGGCTTGAGCTAGCACATGATTGCGCATCCCGCTTGGTGCCAACCTAGTTGGGATTAGGTTGGGGTGCTATGATGCTATTCAGCTCTTGTCTTTTCTTCTTTATTGATGGTTTCCATATGTAATGTATGCTTGATTTCATCAATAAAGTTTTTCCTCTTTGTTGATCAAAAAAAACAATTCACTAAACATGTTTTCTTATTTTTGAAAACATGTGTCCCCTTATATTGTTTTCTTTGTTTTTGCAAAACACATTGACTTCAGGGCTTTGGAATTAGTCGAGGTGTGCAAGCTGATCCGAACAACCAGTGATTAAAAAAAAAAAAAAACCAGAAAGGGGCTAATATAAGTTTGCACTTTGCAGTAGTGTAGTGTGATTAACAAAACGGAGGGAGGCTTCAACAAAGAAACAGAGAAAAACATGAATATTATAAACTATAAATGTAGTATAGAACATTTTTTTCTAACCACAAAAAACATGAATAACCCAAAAATCTCAACATTAATGCCAATAACAAGCTCACTCTCTTAGATAAATCATAAAAAGCTGCAAAGATTGATCAGATCTATCGATTTCAAAGAACTTCACATGACCAAAAGAATATCATATAGAACATTTTTTTTTCTAACCACAAAAAAAAAAATAAGAATAAAAAAAAATTAAAAAAAAATTTAATGTAATAAAACTAGAGTACAAATAGATCAAATTGAACATTTGGTTGCAAACACACAATAATTGTATAACAAAAATAAGATAATCTTTACGCACCTTTGTTTGAGAGCGAGAGAGAGAGAGAGAGTATTTTAGTGTGCTTCAGAGGTATTTCACTGGAAGCTGGCAAGAGGAGAAGCTTTAAATTCGTTTTTTGGAATATTTTTTTTTATTGGTTTATTTTTGTTTTTAGTGATTTTTCTTATAAATTATGTCAAATTTATTTACTTTCAAGATCTGTCACGACTAGACTCTTATAAATTAAAAAACTTATCTTTTTATAAACATTTTAGAAAAGACAAATATTAGCTTAATTTTGTAAGATTTAAATTTTTTTTTTGGGATAAAATTTGAATTATTTTTGTCTTTGATATATATTTTTAAAATTGATTATTTTTTATTTATTTATTTATTGGTAGAATCAAGTCGAGACGAAGTTAAAAGTAAAAAAAATTGACTCAAAATTAATAACATTACTATTTAAGCCTTAAAGTTATACTCAATTTTCAAATTCAATAATATGATAATTAATTAAAATATTTAAAATAACTTTCTATCTCATATTTTTTCTAATTATTAGTCAATCATCTCCCTTACACATCATTGAATTTAGAAAGTAAGTCTAAAAAGTGAGATTATATATAATGTTTAATGTCATGAAATCATTGTTGATGTAAATATACCTATATCATGGTAAGCATGGTGATATACCATGCAAACCACCTAAGCCTTCTAAGGAGGTTGGATCTTATAGCTTTGATACCATGTCAATATAATTGTATGAAGAGATAAGAGAAAATATATGTATTATTGATTATAATGAAATATAAGCACAATGAACCTTTATATAGTGTAAAACAAGTCTTAAATAAGAAGAAAAATCCTTAATAAAGAAAAAATATAATATAAATAATAATTATAATTATAATAAGTTGATGTCATGAATAACATCATTATATACATTAACATATATCATCTTCCAATTAACAAAAGTTCAAAAAAGACAAAGAAACTCAACTTTTATACACCACACTGTATTCAATTTTTATAAAGTACAACTCTTGAATGCATAATAGTTACAATCTTAATATAATTTTCATATATTTCAAAATGTATTTACTCATTTCTACACCATTTTACACTTTTGCACATATATCGAGGCTAATGACAAAATGAGCTATCAACTGGCATTATCCTTTTAAAATAGTACAAAATATGTGATTGAATAAAATATTTTTCCTTATATTATTGTGAAAATATCTTAAATAAAGGGAAACACTAATCTCATTTGAAAAATTTAGAAACCCTAGATGTTGATTTATGATTATGTATCAATAATAAGCAGTAGAAAACAATCTCAATCAAACAATCAAGAGAAAGAGATACAACGATTTTTACGTGAAAAAACCACAATTGGACACTTCCAACTGTGATAAAAAAACCATGGGCAACTGCCACAAGACAATCCACTAAGAAGATATAAAGAAATTACACAGGTATACTCTCAATTATCTAGCGAATCCACAACGCCTAATTGAACCAACCTCTATGTGTCTCTTCCAACCCCATCTTCACCACGGAATTGTCTTTCTGATGAGCCACTCCGAATTCTACCAAAGCTTCAAGCTCGAATTCTTCAGAATCCACAACTGAAGAACAACTCTCTCTTTTGTGTATAACAACAAATCTTTGATGTACTCTCTTTAAACCATGAGTTGAATACTCAATCAAACATCAAAGAAAATAACAAAATATCCCCAGATATAAACCTTTAAGAACCAAAAAGAAGATCTGGAGGAATTCAATCAATGAATAGTCTAGTTTTGGGAGAAAACCAACTACTTATAGAAAATCCAAAGCAATCCTAGTTGGGAAAGAAAACCAACTTCTTGTTTGTAGAAAACCAACTTTTTGCAGAACTCCAAAGTAATCTCACTTCTTATAGAAACCCAAAATAAACCTTGTTTCAGAAGAAAACCAACTCCATAATGAATCTGGAAATCTAGGATCGCGCGGTCCGCTCGAGCGTGGGTCTTCCCGCTCGAGCGGAGACTTCATATTTTGTGATTTCATGTAGGCTCCCCACTCGAGCGTCCGTTTCCCCGATCGAGCGGAGAATCACACCTTCCAGTATTTTTTCAAGCAAAACAGAGATACTGTGAGCTTGCAAACCCCGCTCGAGCGTCAATTTCCCCGCTCGAGCGAGAAGGCCAAAACTGGAAAAACTTGAAAAGTATAACATGAACGGACAGGCAACTTTGAATGCATTTTTGCATTTTGCTTCGACCCCCGTCATAATCAGCGAAGTGGCAATCTTGAAAACATTAACATCACAAACTGATCTGCAAGGCTCGATTCGGGTTGAATTCGCATCTAAAAAACTCATAGCCTCACTGAAATAAAAATGCGAAAACAAATACAACTGAAAGGAGTTTTGTCAAACGGGATTGCCAAGAATAAAAACCTAACAATCTCCCCCTTTGGCAATGTCGTGACAAAACACATCTAACAAATAAAATCCTAATCACCCCAACTCATTACAGCCAACAAAAACAAACTTCTTTCACAAGGTCATAATCTGCAAAACAGCTATGAGTGCCACAATCTCCAAAACAACTATTAGTTCCACAAGAGTATATGGAAAAAACAATATAAGACTATCTTGAAACATGAGATAGAAAACATGAATAAAAACTACTTGGAGATTTTAAGAACATGCAGCATGAAAACCTGAAAACTAAGACACATGCACCAGACACATGGCATGAATACATCATGAGAACCAACAAAAAATAATATGATGGAGCAAGCAATGAATTTCAGATTTGGACCTTAAAACACACAAGACTATCCAAGAAACACAATTACTTGAAAACACAATGTGCACAGCCTCTAGAAGATCCCTCATAAAAGAAAGTGATGCATGATGTGAAAAGCATAGATCCTATGATAAAAGTGTGTGTGTGACTCTTGGAGTTCGACAAACACAAGATTCAAATCCTAGTAGTGATATGAAAGCTGGACCTCTGACAAGAGAATCTAAGCACAACAAAGGAAAGTCAAACCACTAGGAATCAAGGGGTATTTGGTGAGTAAAGGCGGAGGCTCCCCCTCAAACAATGAATCCCTTTTTCTCTTCTTTTTTTTTCACATCTTTTTCTTTTCTTTCTTTTGCACATCTTTTTCTTTCTTTTGCACATTTTTTTCTTCTTTTGCACATTCTTTTCTTTCTTTTGCACATTCATTGGCGGCTGACACGCTTAAGAGTATGGAAACCGAACCAGAGAAGCATGGATATATTAAGGATGGCCTGGTTGGTGACTCTGAGGTAGCCTTTTCCTCATGGCTAGACTACAAAAAATAGAGGGGAAAACCGTGAAGATGCAAAAACATGGAAGGTGGTTAAGAGACTCAACATCACCCATGATATGCTAGTATAAGTCAATTCCTCTCGAAAAGCAAAAGATACAATGCCAGAAGTCCATGAAAAAAAATAATCACTAAGATGGAAGACTCCAAAATTTGCTAATCCAAGAGTGTGTACAGAATGAGACATACTAATCAAAGAACACACACTCCAAAATGAGTAATGACCACAGAAAGCACACACATATTAACATGTAATGGTTATTCTCATCAATTCCAATATGCACCAAGGACCACTCAAAAATTTCAAGCTTGCAAAACCATATTAAGAAAATCTTTTTGGATTTTTTTTTTCCTTAACCAAAACAAGACCAAAAAAAAAAAAAACGAACATGCACACATTTTTTTTTCTCATTAAAAAAAACACACAGAAACCCAAAAACTAAAACAAATAAACAAATTAACACAAGTCAAGTTTTCTCACCCAAATCTTTTTGGTCTTAACAAAATCAGGTCTAGCGGTCTTGGTAAATGTCGTGGTGTTGTGAACACCCTCATAAATCTTGGTATTCCGCCTAGACATGTAAGGTTGTCTCCTAATCCAAAAAGTATTCGAATTTCTACCATTTTGAGACACTCTCCCATGCAACTTATAACAAAAAGGGCGAATATGGCCATGCATACCACAATGATGACAAATAAAAACAGGGTGTACAGAGTGTACCTTCTTTTCTTTTACCTTACCAACTCTAAGGAGTTTGAGAAGTCTTTCCTCTTGTTGAATCTTTTGTCCTCCCTTTCCTTGAGTTCTTGTATCATGAGATGTGGAAGCACTCTGTTTTTGCTCTCTCTTATCTCCAAAGCCAATGCCACTCTTGTCTGAACAGATTTGTTGAGACCCAATGATATCCTCCAAAGTCTTTGATCCTTTGTTCCAAAGACCAATGGTAACCATGGCACACTTGAGCTCTTCCTCTTTCTTGATCATTAGTTTTTCCAAGGCAACTTGTGATATCTCGAGAGATTCAATCTTTTCTTCATACATGGTATGAGTTTCCTGTAGCTCATTCCTCTCTGTCTCACAAGTCAACAGTTTTGCACAAAGAACTTGTTGATCATCAGCTATCTTGATGGCAGTGATCCTAGCCTCAGAAATCTCCTCTTTAAGTTTGACATTCTCACTTTCACATGCTTTGAGTTTCTTTGTGAGTTTGTCATTCAATTTGAATAAATTAAGAGACTCCTTATACAGCTTTTCATAGGCTTGCTCAAGCTCTTCATGATCACTCTCCGATGATTCATCATCAGTGGTATTCTCAACTGACCTCTTCAAAGACTCTGTTCGTCCTTCGGTTTCGGAAGCCGCCATGAAAGCAAGGAATTGCTTATGTCCCTCTTTGCCTTGATCTTCGTTGTCACTTTCATCTCCATTAGATTCTGATTCATCATCCCAAGTGATGGTGAGGGCTTTTTCTTCCTCAAACGAGTGGGGCATTCTAAAGCAAAGTGGCCAAATCCTTGGCATTCATAGCATTGGACGCTTTCAGAGTTCCCTAGTATCTTTCCTTTCTCCTTCTTGGCTATAGAATTAATTTTGACTTTATCTTTGCCTTTAGATTTATGAGAATGAGTAGATTCCAAAAGATTATGATTTTTATTCAAAAAAGATTTTTTAAATTGTTTAACAAAAGCAGCCATAATCTTGGAATCTATCTCATAGTCCTCATCAGAATCCTCTACCACTTTATGAGCACTACTAAAAGCAACATCTTTTTGTTTCTTTTTGAAATTTCTACGTGCCTCATAAGTTTGGAGATTTCCAACCAACTGATCTAGCTTGAGATTGTCAACATCTTGAGCCTCCTCAATGGCCGTAACTTTTGATTGGAACCGATCGGGCAAGGATCTCAAAATTTTTCCCACAACTTTGGATTCTGGTATTTTTTCACCTAAATTGAAGCTGGAATTAACAATGTCACTCAACTTCGCATAAAATTCATCAAAGGTCTCACTATCTTTCATTGAAAGGTTTTCGAAACTAGATGTGAGCCTTTGAAGTTTTGATCGTTTAACAGAAGAGTGCTCTCATGAATAGTTTGTAAGATATCCCAAGCCTCTTTTGCGACTTCACAATTACAAATTCGGCTAAACTCTTCAGGTGTGACAGCGCAAAAGAGAGAATTGATAGCTTTACTATTCCAGCTACTATTTTGGTAATCAGTTGTGTCCCACTTATCAGTTGGTTTGGGGAAAGTTACTCCATCAACAGTAATCGTTGGTTCAGTCCACCCATTCATAACGGATTGCCAAACTTTTTCATCAATAGATTTTAAAAAAGATCTCATCCGAGCTTTCCAAAAAGAATAATTGGATCCATCAAGTAGGGGTGGTCGAACCATAGAATTTCCCTCACGAATTGAATCCATTATCACAAATCAAACAAGATCTCGTTCTAAAAGAATTTTTTTTTTAAAAAAATAGAGCGTTCTAAACGAAATTTTTTAAAAAAAAAAAAAAAAAATAGAACGACCCGCTCTGATACCAATTGAAAAATCTAGAAACCCTAGATGTTGATTTGTGATTATGTATCAATAATAAGCAGTAGAAAACAATCTCAATCAAACAATCAAGAGAAAGAGACACAACGATTTTTACGTGGAAAAACCACAATTGGACACCTCCAATTGTGATAAAAAAAAACCACGGGCAACTGCCACAAGACAATCCACTAAGAAGATATAAAGGAATTACACAGGTATACTCTCAATTATCTAGCGAATCCACAACGCCTAATTGAACCAACCTCTATGTGCCTCTTCCAACCCCATCTTCACCACGGAATTGTCTTTCTGATGAGCCACTCCGGATTCCACCAAAGCTTCAGGCTCGAATTCTTCAGAATCCACAACTGAAGAACAACTCTCTCTTTTGTGTATAACAAACAAATCTTTGATGTACTCTCTTTAAACCATGAGTTGAATACTCAATCAAACATCAAAGAAAATAACAAAATATCCCCAGATATAAACCTTTAAGAACCAAAAAGAAGATCTGGAGGAATTCAATCAATGAATAGTCTAGTTTTGGGAGAAAACCAACTACTTATAGAAAATCCAAAGCAATCCTAGTTGGGAAAGAAAACCAACTTCTTGTTTGTAGAAAACCAACGTTTTGCAGAACTCCAAAGTAATCCCACTTCTTATAGAAACCCAAAATAAACCTTGTTTCAGAAGAAAACCAACTCCATAATGAATCTGGAAATCTGGGATCGCGCGGTCCGCTCGAGCGTGGGTCTTCCCGCTCGAGCGGAGACGTCATATTTTGTTATTTCATGTAGGCTCCCCACTCGAGCGTCCGTTTCCCCGATCGAGCGGAGAATCACACCTTCCAGTTTTTGTTCAGGCAAAACAGAGATACTGTGAGCTTGCAAACCCCGCTCGAGCGCCCATTTCCCCGCTCGAGCCGGAAGGCCAAAACTGGAAAATCTTGAAAAGTATAACATGAACGGACAGGCAACTTTGAATGCATTTTTGTATTTTGCTTCGGGCCGCGAGCTGGCCGGGCTGCTCAACCCCGTCATAATCAGCGAAGTGGCAATCTTGAAAACATTAACATCACAAACTGATCTGCAAGGCTCGATTCGGGTTGGATTCGCATCTAAAAAACTCATAGCCTCACTGAAATAAAAATGCGAAAACAAATACAACTGAAAGGAGTTTTGTCAAACGGGATTGTCAAGAATAAAAACCTAACATCATTTTCATATCATAATAAGCAATAAGAAGTCCAAATAATTTAATAAATCCAATAGTTCTATTTGTGTATAATATAACTCCATAGTTTACACGTGTAGATGGTAATTAATACCCATAAATGACTAAAATCTCCATAGTTTAAAATCACATATTTGTTCAAAACTTACTAAGAATTTTTTATACTCACTTTGAAATATTTGAATAATCTCACATTTCAAGCCATTCCAAATCAAAAAGATTTCATATCAGAATCCACCACAAATTTGAATACCCAGACCCCACCCCAAAAAGATTTTCATATTAAAAGATTTTATACTCAATGAAAATCAATGTGGACCTATACATTTTTTTTTGATAGCATGTTTAATGTGAAACAATGTGGATTTGTATAGTATGACATTTTATTTTATTTTATTTTATATATTTTTTGGTGTGCAAGGCATTTGTGCCATTAGATTCACTCAATTGAATTTTACAAAATAAATGGTTGAAATTCTAACAATTTGAAATTATACATTTGTCCAAAGTTTGCTAAGGAATTTTTGTATTCATTTTGAGATGTTTAAAGAATTTCATATTTCAAGCCATTTAAACTAAAAAAGATTTTCATATCAAAAGATTTTATACTCAATGGAAATCAATATGGACGTACACAATGTCACAAATTTTTTTTTTTTTTGATAGCGTGTTTACTGTGAAACAATGTGCACTTGTGTAGTGTGACATTGTATATATTTTTGGTGTGCAAGGCATTTGTGCCACTAGACTCACATAATTGAATTCTACAAAATAATAGATGTATCTTACTCACTCCAACATATAAGAGTTTTAGAGATCAATTTTTTTAATCTTCAAAAGTGAAAATTTTGTAACAAAAGTCATTTAGGGACCAATTTTTATTGTCGTGAGAATAATCGCTAAAAGGTCGTCCCGAAAAGTAAAAAATAAGGCTTTTAGCGACAACAATTTGAAAATGTCACTAATAAATAGACTTTTAGAAACAAAATAATTTGATCTCAAAATGGTTTATGTTTTGAGACAAAAAATTTGGTCCCAAAAGGATAATAATTCATCACTAATATTCAATTTTCGTTCCTAAAAATACAATAACAACACTGAAAAATCTAAAATCCCCGAGATATTAATTTGTGATTATGTATCAATTTTAACCAGTGAATAGCAATCCCAATCAAACAATCAAAGAAAAATCGACACAACGATTTTACATGGAAAAACCACAATTGGAGCGCCTTCAATTGTGGTGAAAAACCACGGGCAAAAGTCGCAAAACAGTCCACTAAGAAGACAAAAAGAAATTACATAGGTGTACTCTCAATTACCTAGCAAATCCACGTCCAAATTAAACCGACCCCTATATGCCTCTTCCACCACCGTCTTCATCTCGAAATTGTCTTGCCTAACGTTGAATCCACAACGCCAATGTTGAATCCATGATGATGAGCCACTCCAAAATCTACTGAAGCTTCAGGCCCAAATTCCACGGAATCCACCGAAGAACAAATCTCTCTTTTGTGAATTTGGACGTGGACCCAATTTTCAAAGAATATATTAAATCCACATTTTCAAAATCAATGGAACTAATTAGTTTATAAGAAAATTTTTAGAACTAAACGAATTACCATTCCTGAAGATGGAATTTATGGATAAATGTCCCTTTAAATAAAGTGTAAAAAATGTCTTAATGAATCAAATATTTTCTCTTAGATTACCTATATTTATTACTTAAAATTACATTACCTTATTATAGAATTGTGAAAAGTAGTGTTTCTAAAATTTTTCGATATTTAATTTCAGGAATTGTTTCTCTTCAGTACACTGTTGGACCGAAGAGGTATCAGTGAAACCTACCATAGGTCCCACTTCAATGATTTGAACAATTTATTGTATAGATTTTTGTGCGTAAATCATCCATAAAAAAAAATTAAATTGATATAATATTATAACTAAAGAGAAACCGGGTAGTCTTAGCAATTTTTGTTATCAAACCCAGGTTGTAAGAGCATTCTTAGCAGCCTCTTCAAATTGTTCCCTAACCTATTTAGGGGTTTGGAACTCCTTTATACCTTCTCATTAACTCCCTTATAAGCCACTCTAAACTAATATTTGCTACAGTGACTCCATATAAATAGGGAGTCACTGTACCTCCCTTATATCTGACAAAATTGCTTCACCGGTCGTTCACCCGGACGTTCGGCCGGTCGACCCCCTTAGTCACTGCTCTCAGAAGAAGACACCAAAAGCAGACACCAAAAGCACTTGCATGCATGTATAAAGATTCATCGTCATTATCATCATCATCATCACTATCCCCATCTCTCTCTCTCTCTCTCTACACACACAATCTGGTGTGAATCTCCCACAAAACCCATATTTTATCTCCACTTTCTAACTTTTTCACGTAGTCTGTCTTTCGATTTTCTGATTAAAGTCCATTGCTTTCTGAGCTGGGTTGTTGAGTTCAAATTTATCTGGGAAGTGTACATCAATTTCTCAGGACATTTTCTGTGTAGAAGTGGAATTGGGCAATGTTTATATCTTTAATTTCAATCCAAGAGGAAGAAGATGAAAAAGTGAAAGAATAGGGAAATAATATTTTAATAATATTTTAGGGAAAGAATAGGGAGTTTGTTGGAGGAAGTAATGAAAAAGTGATTCCTAAAATAGGGAGTAAATTTTTTAGTAATATTTTAGGGTAAAATTTAAGTAAACTGTTGCGGATGCTCTAATGGGGGTAATTTTAATGTGTAAGTGCTTTTTGGAAAAGAAAAATGGTTGAGAACACTAAAAGTGGTGTTCTAATAGCATTGATAATGATATGGCAGTGGGTCCCGCCCACTCCCTATTCCTTTTTTTTTTTTTTGCATTCCCAATGCATTAGTGCTATTAGTGGTTTTTTTTTTTTTAGTGATATGAATCATTGTTGTTTTGGTAAATTGTCATACTCAGTAGGCACCACATCGAGATAGGAAATTTTGCTCTGTTACTCGATTTGGTAATGATTGCGTACATGATTTAACTATTTTGAAAAACATTTTTGGAAAAAGAATTTGAATAAGGGAAATTTTATTTAAGATTTCTCGTATTAAGATTTTATAAGATAAATAATATATAATATTTTTATAGTAGTTGGGTTTCTTCAATATTTTCACAAATATTGACATAGAGAAATTTTGGTTCGACACAGAAATTTCAATTTTCACAGAAAAATTTCAAAATTTATGTGGTATGATCATAGAGAAATTTTATCACGTGACTTTAGCTAATAAAAAGATATGTATATATATATACTGGACCTCTTCTATTATCCAAAGTTGGAGAAGGATATTTTACTAATTTTTCTTTAAATCAAATACAAAAATATGATTTGAAATGTATGCAAAATTAGCTCTAACTGAAATTGGGGCGATTGATCGCACTTTGGGGTGATCAATCGCACTTTTAGCAGTGGATAGTAATTGATAGACATTTGATCGACAAGTGATTGCACTTTGGCGATTGTTGAGCGATCAATTGGCAAGCGATCACTTGAAATTAATTTTGGAACAGTAATTACCGATCACTAAGCGATGGATCTGTTTTAGGAGTAATCGATCTCTTTGTTAAGAGCAATCGATCACCTTTTTAGTTTTCATTAAACTTTTATCCTTACTGATTTTGAATACTTATTTTTCTATGAAAAGGGCCTCCACAACTCGTTTTTCAGTATCCTACCATTGTATTTTCATTGCAAAATTATTTATCATACTCTAGAGAATATTTATGAATTGATTTATAAAAACCTACAAAACTATTTCAAAATCTTTGCACTATTATATTGTTCCTTATAGACTTAAGGCCAATTAGGTAATCAGAGCCGTTCGACAATGGAGATCGACACTATTGCTTCGTGGTGCCAAAAAGATCAAGAAGGCTGATTGAGTCAGACTGTGCTTATGGAATTACTATAAGTCATTGATGTTATGTAAACCTACATAAAGGTTGTAAGTTCTCTCAACTATATCTTGTATTTTTTGATCTCATAGTGGATTCTTATTATACAAGACATAATCGAGAGGATTTACAACCTTAACTTAGGTTTACCTAACACTGATGACTTGTAGTAACTTCACCAGCACAATTTGACTCAATCAACTTTCTTGATCTTTTGAACACAACGAAGTAGCAACCTTGATCGCTGTTGTTGAACATCTTTGATTACATAACCGACCTTGAGTGTAG
The DNA here is from genome assembly GCA_030407325.1 of Camellia japonica. Taxonomy (NCBI): domain Eukaryota; kingdom Viridiplantae; phylum Streptophyta; class Magnoliopsida; order Ericales; family Theaceae; genus Camellia; species Camellia japonica. Next base: position 99,944,155 of record JAPPVO010000016.1, read on the forward strand.
GACGAACAATGTAAGGATATGCAAAGGTTTTGAGAGTTTTGAAAAACTATCTTAGAAAAATTATCTCATAAAGATGAGAATTGAGTATCATAATTATTCTAGAGATATCATAAGTTTTGGCTATTTATAAAATATTTGGGATATTGAAAAACGAGTTATAGAATTGTATTTATACAAAATCAATTTCTAAAAACAACTTAGGAAAGAATTTGTGAAAAAACTGGAAGAGTGATCGATTGCATTAAGGAGAGATCGATCGATTGCATTAAGGAGTGGTCAATCGCTAGTTAATTGCTTCGAACGATCAACCACATTTAAAAAGCAATCAATCGTTTGTCAATTGCTTCGTTCTGGAGCAAGAGTGATCAATTTCTTTTAGGGTGATCAATCACATTTTAGAGAGATCAATTACATATCAATCGCCTGTCAAATGCTTCATTCTAAAAAAAGAGCAATTGATCGAATTTAGGAGCGATCGATCGTTTCGAGGAGTTTCTATTTCTACACACTATATCCAATCTGTGTACACACTTAATGAAAAATATTTTTATTACAATTTTAACCTTAAACAAAATTACTAATATAGACTATTAGTGTACACACTCCAATTGAGATTCATGGTTTCATAGTACATATAGAAAAGAAAATCTCAATACACATCCATTATGAAAAAAATAGTAAACCCTATTTCTATTGTTACGTTCAAAAATATTTTTTTCACTCACCCCATTGTCATTTTCCAAAGGTTCTGATTTTTTCAATCTATTATCACCCTACTTTTGTTTACATTGTCACTTTCCAAAGGGGCTCATCTTTTCCAATCCAATATCAGACCCTCTCATTACTTTAGATTGGGTTCTTCCTCATTTAAATCTCACCATCATTATTTAGTAGTTATGGAAGATTTTTGCATGATGAAAGTTTTGATTTTGAGATTGATATCATCGTTTATGACAAAGATATCAAGTGAAAATATGAGTTTGAATATTAAAATCGTTCATTTTTTTTTTCTAGCATCATTTAATAAATTAGAGTCGAAAATTGCTAAGTTTTTCGGCAAGTAAGTTCCGAACTAAATTTTCTGTTTTAGAAACCAAGTTCTGAAAGAATTTTCCCATTCAACAACCAAGTTACGAGCGAAGGTTTTTTTTTTTTTTTTTTTTCTAAAAAAAAAAATTTTTTGGCTATCAAATTTCGAACAAAATTTTTTTCCCGATACTTTAGTTCCGAACTCTTTTTATAATTTTGATTCTAAATTTCTGAACACACCTGTTATTATTGTTTTGGGCATTGTCAATTTGTTTTATTTATTTATTTTCTTTCTATTGTTAGGTTTTCTATTGTTTGAGTCTTATGTATTGAAATTGGTGGTTCAATTTTCTTCAATGGAAGTTTAAGTTTAGATGTGTGTACACAGATTTGGCAATTATTTATTTATTTCTTCACTAAGGAAGAAATTAAATAAAAAAATTGATAAAAAGTTCTTTACCGTCACATATTGATCCTCACAATTAGGCAAAATAAAATATTGTCGTCATAGCCGATATAGTTAGGTACCATAATTTTTTATTTTTGATTAGGTAGTACTACTTGTGTACTAGATTGAACTACTATTTGCTTCATTTGAAAATGGTGGTTCAATTTTCTTCAATGGATGTTTTAAGTTTAGGTGTGTGTATATAGATTTGGGTGTGTTTTGAATAGCATGTGTGCACTTTTTACTTGTTAGGGTATATTAGGAATAAAAATGTGTGAAGTGAGCATATATTATATATTTATAATTTTTTAAGTGTGTGATTTGAAAAGAATATGCATAGGGTAGAAATAAATAGTGTATGGAAATAAAAGCTCCCATCATTTAAATATCTTTTCAAGGTTTTTAACTTCAAATAAAAGTCTAATTATAGAAAAACCTTTTTCAAATCTTACCTGTGCAAGTTATGAAGCGAAGTTGGATTCCTTGTGTGATAGGCTGGCTGAGTATAACGCTTTTACTAAAATATCCTTACACTTCTAAACATTCTAACATAATACTCGAGTACAAACTTAACCAAAAAAATTATCAATACAAAATATTTTGTAACAGTGCGTATTATATAATTTTCAATTACATATACTAAGAAAAAGGGTCTACACACCTTCAAAATGATGGGTACCATATGTTGATTACTATCATGACTAAATTGTTTTTAGCCATAATAATAATAATAATAATAATGATAATAATAATAATAATCAAACACTACGTATAATTAAATTTTTTTTGACTTACAACCAGAATAATATTATAAATAATATCGCAATAAATCTTAACTAAGTCACAAATATCTTCATTAAGACATAAAGGTACACATCCTAAACTGAAATGTTTATTATAGTTTTCCTAAGAAAAACTACGAATAAATATTTACCTTGAAAGCTTTATTAATAAAAAAGACGGTATAGGGTCCTTGCATCAGGATAAGCTTTATAAAAGAGGACGAAGGGCTGCTGCTGTGACTTTGGTGGAGGTTTTTTTTGAATATTTTTTTGTTAATCAAATGCAGTTTATAATTATAGGGTTCGTTGAATAGATTATTCATATAAAAAATTAAATTGATTATAAATTTATAACTTTATAATAAGAATACATATATTTTTTATAAAATAAATAGTTAACATTATTTTAATAATTTTTGTAAAATAATTTGAATCTGATCATGAAATTATAAATTTTTGATTAAATTAATTTTTTATATAAATAATATATTTAACGCATCTTACAATACAAACGATTTAAATTATTAAAAAAAATTAAAATAAAATAAAGAAAAAGCTCTACCAAAGCGCCATAAAGTAACCACAGGATCCATAAAAAGAAAGGTCACTCACTCCACTTTTGTCCCATCGTGCTTTATAAAAGAGAATGGTACCGTACTACTATTATTGTTTCAGGGGTCCTGTTATGGTGTTCAACTTACGCCTTACACTTACGCCTTTACTGTTTGTAGTCTTGCTTTTGTTTCCACCTTTCACTTACACTTTTTGTATAAGTGACACATGGTGTGCAACCTTAAGAAAAGTCTTGTTTCAGATTTGAATGGGGAACAACCTTTGTGTTTCGTTTGGCTGGTTTCCTAAGAAAAGGGTCCAACTACAGTAAAAAAATGATTTTCTTGTACCACATATAAAAGTGAAACGCCTAGTCACCGAAGATCACCAGTTTTGCAGGTGGTGATTTTTTATTTTTTTTTAAGCAGGTGGTCACTTTTTATGCAATGAGTTTCCCATCAAATTGTTTTAAATTTAAGAAAAAAAGTCACACTAATCTTTTTAGAATTTAAAAAATAGATTGAGTTTCATAAAATTTGACATAATTAAATTTGATTTTTTTAAAAATTTAATTTATATAATTTTAGTTTATTTATTAATAATATTTTGTTAGTTGTATGAATAAAAAAAATGATGGTATTTCTTTAATATTGAAATATTATTTTATCCTTTTCCTTTTTTTTTTTTTGTGTTTACATACAATCTGCATTAATTACAATTTTTTAAAATCTATTAAATGAGACATCAGTGTAATTATATTAAATTTATGAGATTTATTATATTTAGTAGTAAATAGACTCATAACAAATGGTAAGTAGAGTCACATTAAGTTTTAAGTTGTCCTATTAGGGGTACGCATCATGATATTTGGAATCAAATCATAAAAAATTTATAACTAACTTAGACACGAAATTCAATTTGGTTTTAAATCACACTTTTCACAACATAATCACAAAATATCACTCATAACTTATTTGAATATATATGTCGTCATTTTGCAAACAAAAGTATTTTAGATGATTGTTTAGAACTAGTTTAACTACTATACAAAAATCAAACGTGCAAACATATAGGATTAACAATTTATATACAAAAATGTGATAATAATTAGGTGAATGTCTACCGTAAATAATAAATTTTATATACATACATACATACATACATGTATAAATAGATCAATTCGGTTCTAAATCATAATCATAACTATAAAATTATGAATCAAATCAGGAAGTATGGTTCGCCAATTTTTAAAATGAAGACCAAATCATGTATTAAAAAACCAAATCAAACCATGCGGTTTAGTTTAAGAATGAACGTTACTTACGATTCATTGATCGAACTTTAAAGTCGTGTAATCAAATCTTAAATTAATTTTGAGTCATACAATACTAAGTTATTGTACTGGTAAGTTGTGTCTCTTTACAAGAAGTGACAAGTAGATTAGTAACAAATAGTAAATATACAAAAATTGTAAATATAATGAAATATTAAATAGTAAGTAAAGTCACAATGCATGGTAAGTATAATCAAAACAAATGGTAAGTATTGTACTTATAAATAGTAAGTACTTAATGATATTTTACTTATTACTCAGTTACATATCATTTACTCCTCAATCAGACTCTACTTATTACTTCATTAGAGACATATTACTCAACCAAACTCACTTATTACTCAATGAATAGTAAGTAAAACCACAATAAAATATAAGTAGAATCACAATAAAAAGTAAATATTATGTTTATGAATGATAAGTATGATCTCAACATCAAGTTTTACAATTTATCTTAGTAATGATGATGATTTCTAAGTGCACCCAACAATGGGTACAAATACATTAAGAAAGACATCATATGAAATCTAGCGTTACTTTTATATTTCAATTTTGATAATGCAATCATAGAACCTATAGAAGATCTATTATTGATTTTTTATTTTAGATTTTCAGATTTCTTTTATGATTGTGATGATGTCTTTGTAAATTATTTACCAAATAACTCATGTGTTCATAGCAAAGAACCATGCTGTCATAAACATGGTGAGTATAGTTACAATGAATGATAAGTATTATCTAAATGAGTGGTAAGTAGAATCACAATCAATGGTAAGTATTGTAGGAATAAGTGACTTACTACTCAATTAAATTACACTTACTACTCAATTAAATCTATTAAGACCCAAACTCGCCTCTAGACATTTGGATCATAACCGACTAGTAATCATGAGATTACTTACGGCCTCAGACAGAATTCAAATCATATTTAGGCCTCGTTTGGGGAGTGGCTATTTTAGCCAAAAAGTCAAAAAGTTACTAAAAGTTGTCACATCACCTCTCTACTTTTCTGCACATCTTTTCGTAGAAAGTCAAAAAGTTACTAAAATAACCTGTTCCCAAACGAGGCCTTAGTTATATGGGACTAGAAGCAGAAACTGAATATAAAATTTGTCTGATGAGCTGTGAGTATATGGTATAAACAAAAACTACTTATATGTTAATAACTCATATCCATACATATACACATAGACAATAGATGTCCAAGATCATCCATAAATCATCATCATACAAAACTCATACGCTTATGTACAATTACAGTCCAACATGACCAACAAAAGAAAACAAAAAATCAAAAGACAAAAATCTCGCTCGTGAGGCGCTCTTTGGTTAACATCACAAAACTCGGGTAATCTTCATAGGTTCACTAGGGCTGGACATCTTATTGTTCACCTACATACATACATATAACAGAGTGAGTTAAAACCCAGTGAATAACATTAGAGTAAAGAGGCTATATGAACAAGTTCTAATATTTAATGTAGTTAATCTCATACTCAAATTCTTGACATAACGGAATGACCTTAGTTCCAAAACATGATGGAACAACCTCTAGTCCAACGTACACAAAAATACATAACAGAACAGATTATACTTAGTGGAACAACCTCTGGTCCAATCAATTACAGCTCTATAATGACCATTTGGTTAACACATAATAGATATTCAAGCTTACCAAATATTCGGAACGACCTTGGGTCCATCTTATCAAATAAACGGAACGACCTTAGGTCCATCATATACATTCATATATTGTTAGTCACAGTCAAATATATCATGTTAATTAGACAGATAGAAGGCTCATTCATATCACAAAATCATAAGTTCAGAAAACTTACCACGTTGGAAATATTGAGAAAATAACGTACATGAAAATATCTTTACTAAGATCTTACTCACGATGATTTGGTTGCTGACGTAGCTTCGTGGATGAACCTACACAATTAATAAACATATACGCATTGGATCACATTGCTTGATTGAATCGTTCTTTAACTTATTCAATTCTTCTAAGTCTCATTCCAACTCATTAATTCATTGGAAGGCTCAATTCATGCCTAAGAATACTTAGAAAGGAATGAGAATGCAAACGTGATCAGAATGTGACTTTTCAAAATACGCTGAAATATGATACTTCTCTCCAATGCAACATTGTTCGCTCGAGCAGACCACTTGGTCTACACAAGTACTGAATGGTCCGAATCTAGGCTCGATGGTTGCTTGAGCAAAAGTGCAAAACAAACTGAGGTCACTTGAGCAGTCACTTGGTCGCTTAAGCTGACTGCAAAACTTTACAAAACTATTGGATAAATGATATGTGCACTCGAGGGACAACTTGTCTGTTCGAGCAGTGAGGCCGAATTCTGGGTTTTCCAGAACAAAATTTAAACTTCAAAACACATGTTCAAAGTATAGATTCATGTGATGCAACTCAAACCATGGAAACTCTTCTAAAACATGAGTACAAAGCCAATTCTAAACTTTTAGCTCAAAAACTTCATGATTTTGCAAAATTAAAGCTTAAAACTTCATGCATGTATGATCTTGGCTTAAATTCTTTTCATACAACTTTCAAAACATGGAATTGAGTTTCAAAACAACATGATTTGTAACGCCCCACTTTTTATTACTCAGTTAACATTACCAAATCCTTTATTATGATATAATTTCAGAGATAACATATGGAACTTCAATACATCAATAAAGACAATTAAATAAAGGTTTTCTCATTTGACTACATAATGAATGCACATGAGACATAATTACAGCAAATTGCCTGCAAGCTTACATCAATACATGAAAAAGAAAGGGTTCAACCCTTTGTACAACAATGGCATTCGACCAGCAATTACAAGGCCTCGTGGCCAACAGATAATGAAGATCCTCAATCTTGAAACACTTCTCGATGTTTACCTGAAAAAGGGATTAGCAACGTGAGATGAATATAAAGTCCAGTAGGGATTCCATCATGATCTTAAACAATAACAACATATAGATAGCTATGATCATGAATGCTTTAAGTCATACCATATACATAAGTGCCAGTGTATACTTGAAGATATACTTACATAGATACTTTTCTAAAAAACATTCGATTTACTCAACAACACGAGCCATTCACTTATCTTTCTTCTTATTACCTCATTGTTTTAAACTTGCTAGGCACTAACAGGTCTTTGAAAACAAATCCACAAAGTCCAATTTCTTTTCCCTCAATTATGGAACTTAGACCCACTTCCAAATTACAATTTCTAGATAGAAACATTTCAAACGAACATGATGACGATACATATAAAATAGTCCTCACATAACCATACAAGACAAGTGACATTATGCATAAAACACATAAAGAGAACTGAGATAATAATGAGAAACCCAACAACGCTCTACTTGCCTTAAGCACGGTAAGCCAAGGATACACCTTTCCAATACTCACGCCAGTCACCAGCTGGAAGGTAATGGTACCTCTGCCAAGTTCTCTAGATGCTAGCTGGAAGGTACTGGCATCCCACATTCTTAGCGCAACAAATTCTCTAGGCGTTAGTTAGAAGGTAATGGTACCCCTTATTCTCAGCGCGTGCACATTTCCAACCATCACATAATTCAACAAACAAACATAATTTGAGTATACTCCATACACGAAAATCTGTTCAACCAATACAGATAATTCCAAGTAGGTTACATATACATAATCTATTCAACATCACAATATCATCGTCCACCTTTGACCAAAGACAAAACCTCTAAGCATAAGTATTTAAATATACATTATACGATAATCCGATACCCCCTTGACTTTAAGCCCAACAATAATAATAATAACAATATTCAAGAGCTTCAAAATCCAACCTTAAGTTCAAATCTAGATTTGCAACACGCCATGGTTTCTTTCTCGTTTCAAAATCAACTCTTTTATTTTCCAAAAACAAATTTTCACTATAGCGATTCTGGTTTTGACCCGACCCATTTGACTTTCTGGACTCGAGTTTTATGGTTTCTGAATGTTGTTCATGTCTTTTCCCGTTATTCTTACTTGAGTTTGACTATTGGGTTGTATCGAGCATGTTTGGAATAGGTTGGTTGCTTAGTTTTCAAAACTTTTGTTGCCCAGGATTTTGCTCCTCCGCTCGAGCGGCATATCTTGCGCTCGAGCGGGCTTGGTGACTCTCAGTACTTTTGCAAGCCTGCAAAACTACTAGGAGAGTGTATTCTACGCTTGAGCGGCGAGTGGGTGGGTGCTCGAGCGGCCTTTCTTGAGCTCGAGCATTGGCCTATTGTCTGCAAAACTACTAGGAGTGTGCATTCTGCGTTTGAGCGGCACTTCTTGCCCTTGAGCAGAACAACTTATTGTGTCTGACGCTCGAGCGTCAACTCTTGAGCTCGAGCTGACTGTACGTACATCAGTTCATAACAACCACTTTTTATATCACTTTTTCATCTCTTTCTCTCTAAAACATTTCAAAACCATAGATCTTGAGCTTCTCTCTCTATAACTCACATTTTCTCTACATTTTCACTTAGATTTGTTGGTTTCTCTACCCTAGTGTCTTTGGGAAAAAGGTAGAGCATCTCAAGAGCTCGATTTTGATCTTAACAAAAGTCGGTTTTGGCATCTTTGAGGTTTTCTCCTTGCTTTGCTCGTCTTCTAACTTTGAGATAGGGACTTTCTACACTCTCCTATGATTTTTAACTTAGCTATTTATTGTTGTGTAAATGATGTTGGGATTTGGAGGATTTTAGACAAACCTAGAGTTTTGGTTTAAAATCAAAAGAGGGGTTTTCAAATGAGAGTATTGAAAATGATTACAAGTGTAGATATGAGGTTGTGTTGTGATAAATTGATTAATTTTGACACGTGGATTGGATTTTGGAAGGAAATGGAGTTTTGCCCTAAAATGTTCAAATAATTATTTTGTATAAATAATGGAATTGGTATTGTGAATGTAAAATTAAATAGATGTTTATATAAAAGGTGGAATCTGATATGTATTACCTTTTGCTTATGAAATTTGGATAATTTATCTATTTGGGAGATTGTATATCTGTTTAGAAATATTTGTTTTGGGATATCAGTGGAGGATAGCTATGATTGTTGTAGAAATTGCATGAGGATTAGGTGAATTGAAACTAATCTCTTATTGGTTGTCATTGAACATGACTGTGTTTTAATACATTGTATATGTATGATGTTTGGGAGGAGAAAGGGGATGTACTTTGTGCTTGGGAGGAGAAAGGGGATGGACTCCAATGAATTAAGTTGGCCTATGTGTCTAGGGTGAAAGTCCTGAAAACCACTTGTATACATGGGTGCCAATATTGCGGACGAAATTTCTATAAAATGGAAAATGACTTAGCTTTGACTCACCCTACTTGGGAAAAACCATTTCCAGGTGCTGGTGATATGCCTCCATCATGGACTTAGCTTGGGAGGATTGTGGAGCTGAAGGCTCAATTTCTGTTTATTTTGTATTTACTTTCTTTTCACGCCTAGGACTTTATTTGTATTGAGTTGATGACTCATCTTGTTGGAATCAGGCACGGTCTTGGAAAGATGTAAGCCATTAGAGCATATGAATGTCTATTTAGCTTTCATTTCTTATTTCATCTTATAAAACATGCTGTAGATTTAAGATGAATGATATATGAATGTATATCGCATGTGTCACCTTTTGTATATTAACTCTGATTAAAGAAAGCTTCTTACTTTATTTATATCACAGTGTACTAGTGTTTGGAGTTGGTTTATTGTAATTGTTTTGGGGGCGTTACAATTTGGTATCAGAGCGTACCGGGTTTGAATACTTTGGATACGTGGGAAGTGGTTATTACCACAATGGTTTTGTCTCGCTTGATAGAGACTTTAGTATGTACGATGTGTTTACATGATAACATGCTTATGTGGTTCTATGGGTATGAGATTTAATTTCTAGGATGTTGATTGAGTGTATGGGGCTTCTAGAAGTCCTATTAGAAGAGCATTTGATCACTGCTGTTTCTAATTGGAACAATGGCAATGCCACAGGATGGTCATTATTCGGAAATGAAATTCGTATGTGTTTATGTGATAACATGCTTATGTGGAGTGAATTACTGTTGTCCACTACTTTCGGATGCAAGTGAGTTAGCCTCATCACATTTGTAAATGTGCTAATCTATTATGTTACCTTCATTAGGATGCTAGGACGTGGACGTGGTGGTGGTAGGCGTGGTTGGCCTAGAAGGCATGAGGTGCCTTTACCGGATGAAATTTTGGTGCAGGAAGAAGGGGTTGGTTACGCCAATGTGGCCGAAGTAGTTGACCAACAGGCCATGAGTGCCTTAGCCTACAAAATGGCTGGAGGATTGCGGGAGTCTATTGACATTCTCAGGATTAAGAATCAAGTCCAGGCCCAAGTAGCTGAGGTAGGGTCATCTTTCTTGAAGTGAGAGTTTTTCTGGTCGAATCGGATGAGTTTGTGGTGATCCCAAGGAACCACTAAAGGAAGATAAGTGGTTAGAGCAAATAGTGAAGACGTTCAAGATGCTTGGCATCAAGGACGACCAGTTGAGAGTGACCTTGGCATCCTTCTAGTTGAAGGGAGATACAGGTCAATGGTGGAAGTATGCACGTGGACGTATTGGGGTGACTTAGGAGGCTTTTGTTAGTGCCTTCCAGGACAAGTTTTTGCCTCCCAATATTAGGGAAAAGTTCAGGGATCAGTGTAGACACCCCATTTTTGACCGTCCTCAAGACTTGGACGTCATCGTTTGAACACTCGATGATTATCCATGCTCGTGTTCGTTTTGAGTTCCTGAAGGTCTTGGCTGTGCGCCTTGCCTTGGAGCCTTTCAATTTTTCTATTTTGTGCTTGGTTGTGGACTAAGAGCTTGTGGCTTTGTTTCTAAGGAAAGGGGTGGCCTGCTGGCCAGCCCTACAACCCATCGGCCAGGACCTGTGCCCATCGGCTATGCCCTCTTTCCATCGGCCATCAATGTTGGCCGGTTGGCCTCACTAATGGCCGGTCGGCCCCTTTAATGGCCGGTCAGCCATATTTTGTGGCCGAGGCCCTTTTCTTTGCTTTTGCAGATATTTTATTGTCAGCTGTGCAGCTGGTGAGCACATAATGCATCCTCCATACACGTGTATGGAGGGATTGCACCAAGTTTCTAGCTTGTCCAACAAGCTTGAGACTTGGATTTCTATAAGAGGGGAGGCTCCTCTCCCCTTTCAGAGGTTTTGAAATTTTGGATTAGGGCTGAACATATCCCTCTCTCTCTATATTTCTCCCTCTCTCTCTATATTTGTACTAGTTTGTGCCTTAAAGTGTATTTTCTCTTCACTTTTGCACTACAACACCTAGTTAAACACCTTCACTCTTGAGTTGAGATTCTTGGAGGTTTGTTTGAAGCTCAAAAGCTTGGTTTTGCCTTAGAAGTGGCTGTTCTTGCTGTGGTTTTTCAAGGGTAAGCATATACCCCATTTTAGGCGTGTTTTTGTATTAAGTTTAGGCCACCTTTGCATGTTTTTTTTGGCTTAACTTTAAACTGCAAAAAGCTTCCTTTTCAAGTGGTTAAAGTGTTTGTTAAAGGCCTCATTGGCGTTGGGGGTGGTCTACCCCCTTTTGTGCCTTATTTTGCCTTGATTTGAGCTATCCTTTTAGGCCTTTGAGGTCACCTTTGTTTGGTCTTTTCACCACTGAATTCCAAAGGAATTTCAGTGGTGGAAAGTGTGTTTTGGGACCCAAAATAGGTGGGGGTGGTTCCCCCTTTTGTACCTTGTTTGCATGTGTTATTGGCTTATCAAGTTAGCATGTTTTTCTACCTTCTTGGGGCCCTATCTTAGCATGTTTCAGGCTTTGTTTTGCCATGATATAGCTCTGTTTGGGGTTGGTTTGGTTACCTCTTGTATGCTCCTTGCACTTGTAGTGCAATTCTACTCACTAGCCTAGCATGCTTACTACTTTGGCCTATGGTTCTAACTTGTTTTGGCTCTATTTCAGCGTGCCTTTTGCCATGATTTCACATCCTTTAGGTCTGGTTTGGGTGGTCTTGATCATGTATGCTTTGCTTTGTATAGCCATAGTGTAAAGCCCCTCTACTAGCTTTGTGTTTTGAGACTACTAGCATGCATTGCTTGGGCTATTTGCATGATTTAGCATCATTTGATATATGATTTCAGAGCATGTTTCATTGTCATAACCTCGTGTGTATCACTCTTTCAATGCTTTGGAGGGTTGTGCTTTATGCCTTAACCATGAGCCAATATGTATGCATGCTTGCCTAAGCTTTTGGGCTACCATCTTGTAACAAGCCCGCGAGGGACCTCATGGGTTACAGTTCGGACTCGATTTGGTTGTCGGTTCTCGATCTGAACCAAAGAGTCCAAATCCGGCAAATCGTTTTGAGAAAACAGATTTTTGAAAGAAGTGCCAAACATGGACTGCTTTGCCAGATACAGAGTCGCTACCTAAATATTTTTTTTATGGGGGGAATTTAGAAAACCCTGACTTGGTGCCAAAGGCCACGTGTCTGTCATCACCAAAGTTGCCTCGGCTCGAGAACTTGGGTACGATTGGGGAAGGTCAGCTATGAGCACCCCCTCTCGCCCGATCCGAAGATCGGCCTCTACTAACCATGATATCCTATTTTGAAAACTTTATGCGTTATTGTTCCGGTTATTAGCCTAGAATTACTATGTTATGCGCACAGCAAAACAAGCATAGACCAGATCGCCTAATTTGGAACAAAGCATTGCATATCCGTTTGTTTGGAAAACGCTTTGGAATTTGCTACTCGCAAGTAGGCTAAAATACGGATTTCAATGAATTATTCCAATTCAAACAATCCAACCTTCACCCACAGGCATTCAGGCAGTTTATATCACATAAGCATCTAGCCACATGGTAAGCATGCTATCATGTTAACATTCACACTCATGCGAAATGCTAAAGCATAAAGAGCTCACCTAGTACTCCGTGCCGAAACAAGAACGTGTTAGCAATCATGCATGATCCAAGTCCATGTTAAATGGCTAATGCAACGCATACGAAATGTCATTAGAGTAGGCTCGGCTAGTCTATAAATGACATGTGAAAATGCACAAATAGCATATATTCAAGTTAGATTTGAAATACTTTATGCAGTTAGCATGATGCGCCGAGCCCGGTGCATGCAAGACAAATGTATGGATGTGAACATGCTATCATGAGTATGCTAATTGAAACATGACCTAATACTAACCATCAAAAGCAGGTAAGTAAAAGGGAGAAAGAAGTGGGTGTTGGAAGACATGCATACACGCACCCACACTTATTACAAATTTGCCCTCGCTCAGAGGGACCAAAAGAATAATACAATTTAACTAACCAACTAGCTAATTAAATATTACAAATCAATTAAATTAGCTAAGCAAATTAACTAATTTATTTAAGCAATAAACAACGGCCTCGGGAAGAGGGTCCAATGCATGCGCGCTCGGGTTTGCTCGGAAATCCACCGCCATGCACAAGTTGCCTCTGTTTTCCCTGCTCTGCTCCTCTGAAAATTGCACGACTCCCAAGGTATGCTCTCTGGACACTTTGGAACACCACCGGATGAGAAGAATGGCCACCGGCCATGGAGAGTGGTCACCAGCCACAAAATGATCCATCGGCCAAAAATGGATGGCCGGTCGGCACTGTATATGGCCGGTCGGCCAAAACTTCCTGCAAAACCTGCAGTTGACAGCAGCAGAGGACAAAGCAAAGCATGGCAGTGCATTTCAAGCTATGTATGCACCAACCACACCCCTTATCATGTGAATGACTCAAAGGAGGATGGGCCTCGATTCTCGGACCACCAATCACGCATTTCCATGCATGATGGCCCAAAGAATCAAGTGTGCATCTTGATATGGAATGCAATGCACATAATCAAACCAATGGAACTCAACCTCTATCACAAGCATTTCAAGAGGCCAAACATGCATGCAAATGGAATGCAACCTAGACATGGAGGCTAAGTATGCAAGATGAGCATGCAAGGCATGTAACAACCATGCTAGTGACAAACATGTAACAACATGTAAAGTGGACTAAGCATAGGAGCAATGCAAAGCAACTTAGCCAATGAAATGCATGCCAAATGCATCATGATTTCAAGCAAGCAATAACATGTAATAGGCCAAGTATGCAACAATGTACGAGGCAAGCATGCTATAACATGAAAATGATGGTCTTAAACTGATTTAGGCAGCCCTAACTAGGCCCAAAACAGTGGCCAATGCTATGGAAGTGAGGTCCAACACACACACACACATGCACATGTTAATAGGCCAACACTTAAGCACATAAGAGCAACTTTTAAGCACACTTGAAAGAGACTAAACATGGACAATTAGCATGCACTGAAAGCTCTGAATATGCATAAAATAGAGGTGCCAAACCTACCAATTAACACAAGCAAAGCATGCTAGCATGGTCCAAGATTCAAGGCAAGCTAAAAGGGCATGGGACCACACTTAGCAAGACCAAACATGGCATGAATTAAATGACTAAAAACAGAGTTTTAGCATATTAAAACCAAGCCTAAGGATCACTTAGATGACATCTAAATGACTTAAATTCAAGAGCATGCACAATGACCACACATGGAGCATAGGGCATAACCTCATAAGGCATCAAAGGATCATCAAAGGCAAGCATACAAGCATGTCATGGGGACTGAAATGATGCCATAAGTGGTGCCAAACCACTAAAATAAATCAAACAATGCATGCTCAACACTCCACATACTTAAAGCCTACAAGCTAACAATGCAAAGGAGCTATGCAATACATGTTATGGTTGACCAAAACAACCAAAAATAGACCTTAACATGGCAAAACAAGTACAAAAGCTTCACAAAGCTAGGCCAAAAGCATGCTTGAACAAGGGTTAAAACCTAGATGCATGTTAAGGCTACAATATGGCATTACAAGACATGTATGCTAAACAAGCAAGGTGTGTCCAAACCAACTAAACACAATGCTATATTATGACATAATAAGCATGAAAATCACTCAAGGCATGGTCAACATGAACCTAAGCATGGTGCTCACTAAAGAGGCAAAAATGGCCCTTTTCAAGGACAACAAGGAGAGGGGGTGGCCCTCTCCTTCCTAGGACCTCAAGGCACCATCCTCACCTCTGAAATCCCTCAAGATTTCAGTGGTGAGGAGGCCCAAACACAATGGTCCCAGAGCTCAACCAAAATGGCACAAAATGGAGCCTTTCAAGGTTTAGGAGGGGTCAAACAACCCCAAAGCTTAAAGCAACCTTAACCAACTATTTAGAGGGCTAAAAAACAGAACTTTTTTATGTTATACACTAAGCCCAAAAACAGATGCAAGATAGACAAATAAGCTATGCAAAAATGGGGAATAAAGGGACTGGTTTCTTACCCTTGTAGACCCTCTTCACCAATGGTGGACCAGCTGGTTCTTCAAGCTCAAACCAGCTCCAAAACTCCAAAAACAACGCTCAAGGGCCTCAGCTCCAAGAAAAGGTGTGATGGTGGGTGTTTGTGTGCAAAACTAAGGCAAAACAACACAAATACACAAAGAGAGAGATATAGAGATAGGATATATGCAAACCCTAACCCTAGAACTCAAAACTCTGGTAAAATGTTGTCTAAAATGTCTAACCTTTAAACAAGAGAGAAGAGCCCCTCTTTTATAGACAATTTATCTTGTAAAGCTTCCAAAGGAATCTAACAAGAAGGCAATCCCTCCATACACGTGTATGGAGGCGGTGACAGTTGTGGGGGCCGAATAAATAGAGGAACGAAATCTGGTATACCCGAGGAGCCGGGAACTGAATGGCTCCATTCTGCCCAACTGGGACGCCGAATACGTTCTTAAGGCTGAATAGACTTGAGAAGGCATATCAGGACAAATGAAAGAATAATAAATAAAAAGTAGACTCTGGCCCCGAGGCCCAGAGAATGGATATAAATACAAGAGCTTCAGATTTGTAAAGGTATGTAAGAATCACTTCTAAAAACTTAGTGAACAAGCTTTCTTGAGTAGTAGAACTGACTTGTCCGTCGGAGTGCTAATTCCGGCACCCCCGACCGGAGTATTTGTATCTTTGCAGGTGACTAGCTGAGGATCATTGGCGTCTTCCAGGATCGAAGAGTATTTCCAAACCACTTCCCCACAATTGGCGCCGTCTGTGGGAATACTCAAACATATCCATGAAAGACGTGACTGAAGATCCTCCGATAGCCACCGACGAGACCGCACAGAGAGACGACTTCACTCCGGCAAATACGCTCGGAAAGGAAACCGTCGCGCAGCGACGCGCCTCGAACTCTAACTCACCAACGACTTCAACGAAGGAACGATGCAAGCGACCATAGAACAAGCCAGACAGATCCAACAGAGTTTGGACAACATCATCGCTGAGAACGAACGCCTTCGCCGCGATTTGGCCTTAGAAAAAGCAAAGTCCAAACGGGCAGGGCTCAAGTTCCTGAGCGATTCCCAAGGGCAGGTCCTCAACGACCTCGAGGCCACAGCACAATCCGACGGTCGCCGCGCCTTAACCGATTACCTAGGAGGTGACAGAGGACGCACGTCGCCCAAGAGGCGTCCCGCTTGACACCGTACATATGATATACAGCCTGCCGATAGCCCCGACTGTACATGCAATCCAGTCACTTCCACCCCCAGCATCAGCTCACACCAACAAAGCGACCCCGGCTCCGAGAAGCGCCAAGCATCACCTTCGACGACTCTGATTTGAGCGGCGTAACACTCCCACGTAGATCCTCTGGTTGTCGCGCTACGCGTAAACAGGTTCACCGTCGAACGCGTCCTTATCGACCAGGGAAGCACTTCGGAGGTTATGTACTATAAAACCTTCGTCAAACTCGGGTTCAACGATTCGGATCTGACTCCCGCTCCTTATCCACTATTCGGCTTCAACGCCAACCCGGAGTACCCATTGGGAAAGATCAGTCTACCCGTTCGAGCTGGCTCCAGAACGGTGGACGTGGAATTCTTGGTCGTCAGGTTACCGTCGCCGTACAATCTCATCATGGGGCGATCATGGTTGCATACCCTGCAGGCCGTCCCAAGCACCTACCACCAGCTGCTACGTTTCCCAACGGAATACGGCGTTGAGCAGATCCGTGGCTCTCAACAGTCAGCGAAGCATGTTATCTTCTCGCCGCCAAGACGCCGAAGGAACTGCAAGTAAATTCCATCGAAGTGCCCAGTCGAGAGGTTCTGGATGACGTCGGGCGTCAACCAAACGAAAAGGCCACGGAAGGTTTAGACCGGGTTGACATTGATGGAAGCCCGGAAAAGTTTTTTATGATCGGCGCCTCTCTGAGCCAGGTCGACAGACAGCAGCTGATCACTTTCTTACTCGGCAACCTCGACGTCTTTGCGTGGACTCCATACGAGATGCCGGGAATAGACCCGTCAGTCTCACAACACATCTAAATGTCGACCCCCGGTGCAAGCCGATCATTCAGAAAGGCCGGCGATCCTCCGCAGAACACACCGCCGCCGTTGTAGAAGAAGTTGACAAATGCTTGACGCCGGGGCAATCAGAGAAGTCACCTACCCCACGTGGCTCTCCAACACAGTGGTGGTGAAAAAGAAAAATGGAACTTGGCGAGTGTGCGTCGATTTCACGGATCTGAACAAAGCTTGCCCCAAAGACTGCTTCCCCTTACCAAAATTGACCAACTCGTCGATGCGACGGCACGCCACCGCGCATGAGTTTCCTCGATGCCTACAGGGGCTACCATCAGATCGCCATGAATCCGGATGATCAGGACAAAACTGCATTCCTCACTCCAAGAGGAACCTACTGCTACAGGGTTATGCCTTTTGGACTGAAGAATGCAGGGGCAACTTACCAAAGACTGGTCACCACGATGTTCAAAGAACAGCTCGGACACACTATGGAAGTATACATCGACGACATGGTGGTCAAATCCAAAGAAGAACAAAACCATATAGCCGATCTGGAAAAGACATTCAACACCCTACGCAAATACAGAATGAAGCTAAACGCTTCCAAATGCGCATTCGGATCGGCTCCGGCAAATTCCTGGGTTATATCGTCAACCACCGAGGAATCGAAGCCAACCCGAGGCAAGTCACAGCAATTTTGGAACTGAGTTCCCCCCGTTCAGTGAAAGAAGTCCAAAAGTTGATGGGAATGGCTGCTGCACTCAACAGGTTCATCAGCCGATCTACAGACCGCTGCAGACAATTCTTTCAACACTACGTCTGGGCAGAGCTTTCGAATGGTCCGCCGAATGCGAAGCAGCTTTTAACGGGCTCAAGACCTACCTCCGGACAGTACCTCTTCTAACAACACCCGCACCGGTGACCCCCTCATTCTATATCTGGCAGTCTCCGACAGGGCCAGCGCCGTATTATTAAAAGAGGAGGAAGGGCAGCAACAGCCAGTGTATTATGTGAGCAAGGCAATGGTGGACGCCGAAACACGCTACCTACCGCTGGAAAAACTCGTCCTAGCCTTGGTCATGGCAGCAAGAAAACTGATGCATTACTTCCAAGCACACAGCATTAGGGTGCTAACAGACTATCCCCTTCGATCAGTACTACGGAATGCAGAAGCATCAGGGCGTGTTTCGAAGTGGGCTCTCGAACTCGGCCAATACGACATTCAGTTTTTACCCAAAACTGCAATCAAGGGGCAGGTGCTTGCCGACTTTGTTGCCGAATTCACAGGAGGGCTTGCCGACCTCAAGCCTGATGACGTCCAGCCAAAGGCCGAAGTCGGTCAAAGCCAGATTGGAGAATTTATGTTGGGGACATTTGGCAATTATACTGTGATGGATCGTCTAACCAACGGGGCAGCGGCGCCGGCGTAGTAATTATGTCTCCAGACGGCGCAGTAATTGAGCAGGCCGTCAAACTCGGCTTCGAAGCATCAAATAACGAAGCCGAATATGAAGCCCTTTTAGCCGGACTGCGGAACGCGCATCTGCTCGGCGCGCGGCGGCTGTTGGTGTTTTGTGACTCAAAATTGGTAATCAACTAGCTAAAGGGGGAGTACGCGGCAAGAGACGAGCGTATGGCGGCCTATATGAAAACGGCTAACTCCTTGCTGACAAAATTCGACCATCATGAACTAAACCAAATAACACGCGATCAAAATACACACGCGGATACCCTGGCCTGCTTAGCCTCCGCCATCAACTCCGAGCTCAAGCGTACCATCGAAGTAGGTTTCGTCCCGGAACCAAGTATCGGCCCTCCGGAGGAAACCCACATCAACATTATAGAATCCGCTCCAAGTTGGAAGGACCCCATTGCTGCATTCCTTTCTTCTGAGCAACTCCCAGAGGACAAAAAAGAAGCACACAAACTGCGAAACAAGGCCCTGCGGTACTACTTAGATCCACAAGGAGGGCTTTACAAAAAGTCCCTCTCTGGACCATACTTGGAATGCGTGCACCCGGACAGAGTAGAGGAGCTGCTCACTGAGATACATGATGGCAGCTGTGGTGCCCATTCGGGGGGACGCTCCCTGGCCCATCGGGCGATAACACAGGGATATTATTGGCCGACGATGAGAGCCGACGCAGAAAATTATGTCAAGAAATGCGAACAATGCCAAAAGTTCTCCCCACTAACCCATCAGCCGGCAGAAGCTTTGAATTCTATCACAAGCCCCTGGCCGTTTGCTCAGTGGGGACTCGATATCGTAGGACCATTGCCAAGGGCCCCAGGGAACAAGCGATTTCTAATCGTAGCAACCGATTACTTCACAAAGTGGGTCGAAGCGGAGGCTCTAACCCATATACGGATTCCGACATTAAGCGCTTCGTGTGGAGGAACATCATTACACGATTCGGCATTCCAAGAGCATTGATCTCGGATAATGGTACTCAGTTCGATTGTGGCGTATACCGAGAATTGTGCAGCAAATATGGTATTGAGCCTTACTTCTCTACGCCAGCCTACCCCCAAAGTAACGGTCAAGCGGAAGCTTCAAACAAATCCATCTTGACGGCATCAAAAAAGAGGCTGGAAAATGCCAAAGGCAGATGGGTTGAAGAGTTGCCGAGTGTACTGTGGGCCCATCGACAACGCCAAGACGATCTACCGGAGAAACGCCGTTTGCCTTATGCTTCGGAACCCAGGCAATCTTACCCCTAGGATCGGCTTGCCAACTTTGAGATCGCAAGCCTTCGACACAGGCCGAAATGACATGATGCTCGCCTGGACCTGGTTCTGATCGAAGAACGAAGAGACCGCGCCTTAGCATCCATGGCACGCTATCAGCAGCAGCTCGCCAAGTCATACAATCGAGTTCAGTTGCGCCGCTACAATCCAGGAGAACTGGTCCTAAAGAAGGTACTGCCAGCCGACCGGAGGCCAGCCGATGGAAAGCTTGGTCCGAACTGGGACGGCCCCTATCAGATAGATTCCGTCGCAGGCGTAGGGGCATATCGGCTCTCAGACATGTCAGGAAGAAGCCTGCCACGGCCGTGGAATTCAACACATCTACGTAAATTTTATCAATGACCCGACCTGTGGGCTTGATACTTGTACACATGTCGTTGTAATGCAAGGTTTCGTGTTTTTACATGTTTGCTCAACATCTAGGCCAAACAAGTCTCCGGATTCGGAGCGCCCTTTGGTGCACGATTGGCCAAAAAGTCTCCGGATTCGGAGCGCCCTTCGTGGATGTCACGATTGGCCAAAATAAGTCTCCGGATTCGGAGCGCCCTTCGTGGATGTCACGATTGGCCAAAAGTCTCCGGATTCGGAGCCCCTTTGGTGCACGACCCTTAGGCCGAATAAGTCTCCGGATTCGGAGCGCCCTTTGGTGCACGATTGGCCGAATAAGTCTCCGGATTCGGAGCGCCCTTCGTGGATGTCACGATTGGCCAAAATAAGTCTCCGGATTCGGAGCGCCCTTCGTGGATGTCACGATTGGCCGAAAAAAGTCTCCGGATTCGGAGCCCCTTTGGTGCACGACACCTTAGGCCGAATAAGTCTCCGGATTCGGAGCGCCCTTTGGTGCACGACACCTTAGGCCGAATAAGTCTCCGGATTCGGAGCGCCCTTCGTGGATGTCACGATTGGCCAAAAAGTCTCCGGATTCGGAGCGCCCTTTGGTGCACGACACCTTAGGGCCGAATAAGTCTCCGGATTCGGAGCGCCCTTCGTGGATGTCACGATTGGCCAAAATAAGTCTCCGGATTCGGAGCGCCCTTCGTGGATGTCACGATTGGCCAAAAAGTCTCCGGATTCGGAGCCCCTTTGGTGCACGACACCTTAGGGCCGAATAAGTCTCCGGATTCGGAGCGCCCTTCGTGGATGTCACGATTGGCCAAAAAGTCTCCGGATTCGGAGCCCCTTTGGTGCACGACACCTTAGGGCCGAATAAGTCTCCGGATTCGGAGCGCCCTTCGTGGATGTCACGATTGGCCAAAACAAGTCTCCGGATTCGGAGCCCCTTTGGTGCACGACACTTAGGGCCGAATAAGTCTCCGGATTCGGAGCGCCCTTCGTGGATGTCACGATTGGCCAAAATAAGTCTCCGGATTCGGAGCGCCCGTGGATGTCACGATTGGCCAAAAAAGTCTCCGGATTCGGAGCCCCTTTGGTGCACACCTTAGGGCCGAATAAGTCTCCGGATTCGGAGCGCCCTTTGGTGCACGACACCTTAGGGCCGAATAAGTCTCCGGATTCGGAGCGCCCTTCGTGGATGTCACGATTGGCCAAAATAAGTCTCCGGATTCGGAGCCCCTTTGGTGCACGACACCTTAGGGCCGAATAAGTCTCCGGATTCGGAGCGCCCTTCGTGGATGTCACGATTGGCCAAATAAGTCTCCGGATTCGGAGCCCCTTTGGTGCACGACCTTAGGGCCGAATAAGTCTCCGGATTCGGAGCGCCCTGGGCATGACCCTTAGGGCCGAATAAGTCTCCGGATTCGGAGCGCCCTTCATGGATGTCACGATTGGCCAAAACAAGTCTCCGGATACGGAGCCCCTTTGGTGTATGATGCCTTAGGGCCGACTAATGCATTTCTGAACGTTTATACCATGCAGTGCAAAATATTCTAATCAAAATCTAAATATTCCAATAAAATGAATCGACACGTTTGAACTAGAAATATTTTACAATCAAAATATTTTTACGATCAAAGACGAACATTGAAATGAAAGCCTATTTATTCATAATGAAGCCTGTTGTTGCATTACTCAGGTTAATCGGCCTCCTCATCGTCGCTCTTCTCCATTTCAAATTCGGAGTAGGGAAGGTAATGTCGATGGTATAGGGGTGAAGCCGAATCTATGCCTAGGGACCCAAGGACTTCCACGGTTTGAAGGGCCTTGATCCAGCCATGCTTAAAACCGCGATTTTCGCATCGATAAACTTCCTCAGCAAGGTCTGTCTTGGTTTTATCAACCCCGGCCTTGAAACCGTCTGTATTTCTCGTAACCCGGGGCCTCTTGGGACGTATTTCCGCCCACGTAAAGTTGACCGGCCGTCGCCGGTTCAGCCATTCGAACCTTCTTAAGCTCCCGAAGCTCACTCTCGGCCTTTTTCGCGCGAGCTTCCAGACCGCGATTCCTTTCGTCCTTTTTCTCAATGTCACGTCTCATCTCACGCACGCAGCGCATGCCAATTTCATAAGCATTATACAACCCCTTTACAGCCCCATGTATGCCGGCCCCGTTTTACTCGGCCACTTTTCTAAGAATGCCTCGGCCAGCCCACGAGTATGAACCGTTCGGCTCTTTACGCTCGCGCCCTGGCCAAGGCAAGGGCAGATTTATTAATCTAGTCGGCCTCGTTTTACTCGGCCACCTTGTCAAAGAGTGCCTCGGCCAGCCCACGAGTATGGACCACTCGGCTCTTCACGCTCACGCCCTGGCCAAGGCAAGGGCAGATTTATTAATCTAGTCAGTCCCGTTTTGCTCGGCCACCTTGTCAAAGAATGCCTCGGCCAGCCCACGAGTATGAACCGTTCGGCTCTTCACGCTCGCGCCCTGGCCAAGGCAAGGGCAGATTTATTAATCTAGTCGGCCTCGTTTTACTCGGCCACCTTGTCAAAGAGTGCCTCGGCCAGCCCATGAGTATGGACCGCTCGGCTCTTCACGCTCGCGCCCTGGCCAAGGCAAGGGCAGATTTATTAATCTAGTCGGTCCCGTTTTACTCGGCCATCTTGTCAAAGAATGCCTCGGCCAGCCCACGAGTATGAACCGTTCGCTCTTCACGCTCGCGCCCTGGCCAAGGCAAGGGCAGATTTATTAATCTAGTCGGCCTCGTTTTACTCGGCCACCTTTTCTAAGAATGCCTCGGCCAGCCCACGAGTATGAACCGTTCGGCTCTTCACGCTGGCGCCCTAGCCAAGGCAAGGGCAGATTTATTAATCTAGTCGGCCTCGTTTTACTCGGCCACCTTTTCAAAGATGCCTCGGCCAGCCCACGAGTATGAACCATTCGGCTCTTCACGCTCGCGCCCTGGCTAAGGCAAGGACAGATTATAGATCTATTAAGAAATATCACCATAAAATTACGGAAACATCAGCACATTGAGAGCAGAATTCATAACATTTTATAACTACAAAAAAAGTATCGACGTCCATTTCTGTATCATAACTTTTATAATTTCAACCCGCATGAAAAATGTCCGATAAACAAATACAAAATAACAAAACAAATGGAAAAGTACTTTCTCGAAATCATAACAATTGTGTATCGTAAAGATCAACCCTCGGAATCAGTCTCCAACGGATCGATGTCCACTTGCTCATACGGTATTGGCATATTCAGCGAAACTCCAGCTGCAGCAAGGGCCTTGTGCCAGCCATGTTTGAAGCCCCGATTCTCAAACCGAGAGACCTGGTCCACATACTCGGCGAGTCCAGCCTCTTTCCCGCTTCGAAACCTTTTGAATCGGCAATCTTCTTCGCCGCCTTCATTTCAGCCAACTCAGCCTCCAGGCTGGCAACTGCCCTTTGGACAAGCCAAGTGCAGCTTCCATATCGTCGGCCTTCTTCTCGGCCTCCGCTCTCAACTTATCCACATGACGAGCTTTCTCTACCTCGTCTCTGCCCGAGAAGCTTCCTGGTTCGCTCTTAAAATTCGTCCTCGGCCCTTTTCCTCTGGCCCTCAACTTAATTTCGTAAATGACTAATCTGCTTGATGGCGTCGAGATAACGGCGGCCTACATCGGCTATCCTACCAACGGTCTGCAAAAGAAAAATTCAAAAAACGTAACGCGAACAATGTTTGGATGAAGTGAAGGAAAAGTCAGAATACGCACCAAAAGGGCCGACTGCGCGGCTAACATTGTCGCATTCAAATCCGGTTCCAACTGGAAAGCCTCCATATCACACGACAATGACAAAGACGTTGCCACGCCGAACGCGTCCTCTGGGTCTTTAAGCGCCGAGGCATCCGAAGGAACCGGCATGTTTCTTACCATCGGTTGAATCACAAAGGGCACAACCTCACTCGATCCCCCCATTCGAGGACGTTTGCCGCCGTGATCTTCTAAACCGACCTCACGATCCCTAGCGCGTTTCTTCGCCTCTCCCTCAACATCCTGGACGGCTTTCCCAATCAATGCGGATTCGGCATTCTTATTTGTTGCCGCCTCCTTAACAATTCCCAAGGATTTTGATTCGGTAACTGGGAGGGAATGTTGAGATTCACTGGTGGGCGGTTCGGTCCAAAGGCCCTCCGCTCTTCGCCGTGCAGCTAACCTCTCCGCATTCGCCTTCTTAGCAAGCTTTGTCAGGCTTAACCCAGCCATGTTAGTGGATCCCGAGATGGGAAGATCGTCTGTACATTGAGGAACGTCGTCAACAAAGAGGTTCCCCCGCCCCGAAGTAGAGGGAGGATCGGCAGAATCCAATACCTCCTCAGATTCGGCCTCGGACTGATCTGATTCGGCAGTATCGGATACTTCAGTATTCTCCGAATCGGACCCTTCAAAACCTACCTATCTCAAGTTTTTGAAGTCGGAAAAATACGAGCGACGAGAAAATCTTCCCCCTTCGGAATCGGTATGTTTTCCGCAGCCAAAAGGTTGTATATGTAGGCTCGTAGCAAAGCAGAACGTGAGCCGCTCTTCCCTGCTTTTGAAGACTGTGACGGCCGAAATAACTAAGAGCAATCCTAATGTCCGAAAGAACGGCGTCGTCAGTTGAAGTTCGGACTTTTTTCAAATCGTTCCCTGCAAAAGACAAGCCGTAAGACTCAAGAAAACAGGGTATGGCAAAATGAGCACACAATACAAGCAAGAGAGCATTCGGCGACCTGGTTCGCCCCTACGTCTAGGAATAGGATCGACACGATCCTCCCCTTCGCCAAACTCCCAATTGCCGCGGACAACGACCATGACATCATCAACTCGTTTCCCAGAGCTGGAAAGCATAGTGATTAACTGATGATCTGTATCCTTAGCTCTGAGGAAGTAACGCCCGTGCCGACCAGAGGACTTGGCCAAAGCATAACAGTGCCGAATGGCAGGAATGCCAAGATTAATTCCAAGGCAACGGTTCAGCGCTACGACCCCCATTAATTCTAAAGAAATCACATTGGGTTGGGAAGGGATCAAATCCCAATGGCGAAGAACAGCCCTCAGAAATGAGTGAAGGGGAAAACGGACTCCACCCTCTGCGATTGACAAAAGGGGAAAGACAATCGTGGTTTTGTTCTCCCTCTCCATGTCAAGAGTGCCGTCCGCCACAAACGACAGGTGGACATCGTCAGGAATAGAGAAATGGCGTCTAAAGCCAACAATTCGGTCTGACGAAAGGAGGTCTTTCAAATGTTTCGCCATAACCTACTGTCTATAAGAACATGCGACGGAATAAACAAACTAGGAAAAGCTTCAGAGCAGGGGAGAGGAAAACTTACAAAAATGAAGAGAGTATCACAGACGGAAGAATTGCAAGAACGATTTGAAGAGCAACCCAGCAACCAGCGTCATAGAACACGGATTCGAAAGGACATTAGATTTTAAATCATAATAAATAGGCGTGTACGAAGGGTCGGGAAGTTGAGACGACGATTAAAGGGGGAGTAATTAAACGTCCGCGTGATAAGTCTAACCCCCAAACTTCGGTTCAGAGTATTTGAAAATCGGAACCAAGCATTTCACCCAACTGTCATTGACAGAACGCTTGGGGGCAATTGTGGGGCCGAATAAATAGAGGAACGAATCTGGTATACCCGAGGAGCCGGGAACTGAACGGCTCCATTCTGCCCAACTGGGACGCCGAATACGTTCTTAAGGCCGAATAGACTTGAGAAGGCATATCAGGACAAATGAAAGAATAATAAATAAAAAGTAGACTCTGGCCCCGAGGCCCAGAGAATGGATATAAATACAAGAGCTTCAGATTTGTAAAGGTATGTAAGAATCACTTCTAAAAACTTAGTGAACAAGCTTTCTTGAGTAGTAGAACTGACTTGTCCGTCGGAGTGCTAATTCCGGCACCCCCGACCGGAGTATTTGTATCTTTGCAGGTGACTAGCTGAGGATCATTGGCGTCTTCCAGGATCGGAAGAGTATTTCCAAACCACTTTCCCACAACCGTGTATGTCAGCTGCCCAAAAATATCTGCAAAAGCAGATGCACAGTAGTCGGCCTGCCAAAAATGCAATTGACCAAAGAAAGATAGCCGGCCGGCCATCTATAGTGCCGGCCGGCCAAACAATTGGCCGGTGGCAACAAAACACAGCCGATGGCCTCAAGCCATGGCCGGTGGAGTGTGGGTATGGCCCACAAGCCATTCCCTGCCCCTCCAAGGCAAAACACAAGTGTTTGGTGCAAAACCAGACACTAAACAGTTGAGTCGAGAGATCCTGAGGCAAGGCGCGTAGCCGAGACCTCCGGGAACTCAAGACGAACACAAACATGGATGATCACCGAGTGTTCAAGCGGTGACGTCCAAGTCTTGAGGACGGTCAAAAATGGGGTGTCTACAGTTGCCCCTCTTTGACAGAACTCGAAAGTCATAACAATGACGGGAGTGATTGTCAAAGCCCAGAGACGACCCATTTTTGACAAGGCCGAAGACTTAGACAAACATGTAAGACAAACAAGATATGGGCCCGAAGGCAGGGGCAAAATGCAAGACAATGCACAAAGCCGGGCATAACTTGTGATCATGCAAAGAAAGCTGTAACGAAGCATAACATGCGACAGTTTTAAGCAAGCGCACATCAAACTACACTATAATGCAGAAAGGATGTAAGAGAATTATGCAATTCTCAAAACGTCTCACTCGGAGAATACAATACCTGTCCGGCTCGTCTGGTTGCACCAGCCTCAAATGAACCGTACTCATGTTGGTTTGGTCCATTTGGGCATTGCATTACATAGCCCTTGTGTCGTGTCCTTCACTAGTTTCGATGCTTAAGGACTCTAACTTGCCATGCTCATGTTGTTTGCATGTTGTTGCATTGCATTGTGTTTGGATAAGGCATTAATCCAAACACGAGGAACGAGGGGCATTTCATACTTGAAGTGATGAAACGCACCTCATTTCTCGGTCGCCGACCCTCTTGATCAAGCATGATAGAGGTGGAGGCCCTTATGTGTTATTTGTGCATTCATTGACATTGACTTGTGCAAACTTGGCTTCTCGGCCATCGTGCATTGCATTGCTCGATTGGTGGCCCGAGAGTCGAGTACCGCAATCCCTTGAGCTTGAAAAATGATAGGGAGGGTGGTTGTTCACACACATCTTGCAAATACACTGATATGCCCCTTATTGTTCTCTGTTGCAGCAAAACTGGAGCTTGGCAAATTTTCTGGTTGGCAGACCAGTAAAGGTGGTCGACCGACCACTTCTTCTAGTCTACAACCAGTTTTTCTGGTCTACAGGTGGTCTATAGCCACCTTTTCTGGTCGGCAGTCCACCAGGAGATCCCTGTGTTGGAGAAAAAGCATTCCGGAGATTGTGCAATTTTCAGAGATCAAACCAAATGCAAACAGAGGCAATTGGGGGCATGGTAATGGATTTCAGAGCGAAGCTGACCGAGCATTCATATCCCCCCTCGCTTCTCGAGGCCATTTGTTTAAATTGCTTAGCTAAACTAATTTATTAGCTTAGTTATTCTGTAATTAATTAATTAAGTGTTTAATTAATTAATTCGGCTTGTACTTAATTAACTTAGAATAGTTAGTTGATTCAATTCGTGTTGTAATAGTTAATTAGCTAAGTTAGTTAATTAGTTGGTTTGTAATAATTAGCTTAGCGTAGCTAGTTAGTTGATTTATTTGGACCCTTCGTCGAGAGAGCAAATGTTGTAATAAGTGTGCGTGTGTGTGTGCATGTCTTCCAACCCCCATTTCTTTCTCCCTTTTACTTATCCGCTTTCGGTGGTTAGTTTTAGGGCATGTTTCAATTAGCATACTTATGCTTGCATGTGTGCATCCATTCATTCGTATTGCATGCACCGGGCTCGACGCATCATTCAAACTGCATTGTATTTCAATACTTCTTTGAATACATGTATCAAATTGTCGCATTCATATGCCATCCTAGATAGCCGAGCCTACTTAGTTGCATTTTGCATGTGTTGCATTAGGCATTGTTGACATAGCTAGGATCATGCATTGATTACTAACTAGCTTCTGTTTTGGCTCGGAGTACACTGTGAGTGTTTATGCTTTAGCATCCTTGCATGAGTGTAAGTGTTGCCATGATAGCATGCTTGCCATGAGGCTATTTGCTTAAGTGATTAACTGCATGAATGCCTGCGGGTAAAGGCTTGATTGCCTAAATTGGAACAACTCGATGATTGTGAGTTTTAAGCCCACTTGAAGTGGCAAAATCATGTTTTTCTAAGCCCACTTGAGGGTGGCAAATCCGTGCTTTAGCCTACTTACGAGTAGCACTTTTAAACCATTTTAAAAAACAAACATGAGTTGTTTTGTTCCAATCTGCGTGATTGAGTCTATACTTGTATGCTGTGCGCATCACATAGTAAAGTTAGCTAATAAACCGGAATAAGAACACATGTGTTTTCAAAACAACATATCATGCTTAGTAGAGGCCGATCCTTTGATTGGACGAGCATGGGTGCTCATTTCAGGACCTTCCCCTCTTGTACCCAAGTTCCCGAGCCGAGGCAACTTTGGTGATGACGGACATGTGGCCTTAGGCACGAGTCAGGGTTTCCTAAATTTCCCAAAAACAAAACATTTAGGTGTCGACTCTGAAATCTGGCAAAGCAGTCCATGCTTGGCGCTTTTTGATTAAAATCGATTTTCCAAAACGATTTGTCGGATTTGGACTCTTGGTGATTTATCAGTCTTAAATTGCACTTTGTGAGATTAGATTCAGAACCGTGACAGGAGTCCGAACTGTAGTAGCTAGAACTACAATTCGCACCTTCACGCGCGGAGCAGAGTTCGGGCGGTCTACAGCTTCTGGCGACTCTGCTGGGGATTTAGAGAACTTGACTCGAACATCATGATATGTTGTTTTGTTTAAACTTATGTGTTTCTTTGCATTGCATTTGCATAGGTGCGCCTAAGTCACAGTGTTTGCCATCTGCTATTCCTGAACAGTTTGCCGGAGGCTCGCTTGGAAAAGCGTGCCATAAGGCTGACCGGTTACGGGCTCTGCCACGATGGGAACACAAACCTCGGTTTCTACCGAGGCACCCTTTTTGACCATTCGACCTAGTGCATATTGAAATCCATAAAGACCATTCCAAACTAGGACATGTTGTTTACTCGATTGTAGGTTGTTTGAAAACCACTGCGTGCGTAGTGAAACCCTAGCTCCTGACAAGATAGGACAAGGAAACCCTACCCCTCCATAGGGGTGTTTTGGCTCTCACTTGCTTGCTATGTGCTTTTAGAGTGTGCCTCTACAGGAATGCATGTATCAGTCTGCAAGTCTAAGTATCAGTTTGAGGACATCAGTATTTGGGGGTATCAGATTTGAGGCAGTAATTTGGGGACAACGATCAGTGTTGAGAACAGTGTGTTCAGCTTACAATGTCAACTGTGTGTTGTGATATTTTGGTGAGCTCCGGGACCGCCTTGTTTGGGCCTTCTCACCACTGAAATCTTGAGGGATTTCAGTGGTGAGGATGGTGGTTTGAGGTCCTAAGAAGGAGAGGGCCATCCCCTCTCATTGTTGTCTTCAAAATGTGTCATTTTTGCCTCATGTGTGAGCACCATTCTTGAGTTCATGTTGGCCATGTCTTAAGTGTTATTTGTGCTTATTTTGCCATGATATAGCACTGTTTTTACTTGGTTTAGACACACCATGCTTGCCTTGCATACTTGTCTTGTAATGCCATGAATTGCCTTAACATGTGCCTAGCATTTAGACTATCATGCTTATTTGTTTTGGCTTAGCTTTGTGAAGCTTTTATGCATGTTTTAGTATGCTTGAGGTCTGTTTTTGGCTGCTCGGGTCATCCATGCTTTGCTTTGTATAGCTACCATGCAATTCCCCTTGTGAGCCTTGAGTGTTGACCCCTCTAGCATGCTTTACTTGCTTTGTTTCAGTGGTTTGGAACCACTTACCATGTCATTTCAGTCCATATAGCATGCTTGTATACTTGCATTTATGGCTCCTTTGATGTTTCAAAAGGTTTGTGTGTTATGCTCCATGATTGGTTCATTTTGCATGCCTTTAGATTTAGGCCATTTAGATGCCATCTAGGTGTGCCCTTGACCTTGTTTGGGTCTGCCTTGGGATGGTTTTGAGTCCCCTTGGCCCTATGAGGCTTGGTTGGCATGGCCATGGTTTAAGCCCCTTGGCTTGCCTTGAGTTTTGGTCATTATCGCATGCTATGCTTGTCTTGTTAAGTTGGTTTGGCACCCTTTTCTAACATGATTTTCAGAGCGTTATATGCATGCTATTTGCCCTTGTTTATCCCTTTTAAGTGTGCTTAAAAGTTGCTTCTTTATGCCTAAGTGTTGGACCATGTTTGCATGCATGTTTGTATGTGTTTTGGCCCTCATTTTCTTGGCATTTGGCCACTGATTTTGGCATGCTTGAGAGCTACCCATGTTAGTGTAAGTCCATCCCACCATGTTATTGCATGCATGCCTTGCATATTGTCGCATGCTTGCTCCATTTTACCTTGTGTCGCATGCCATGTGTAATTGCATCTTGTTGCATTGCTTGAGCTACATGACATGTTGTATACTTAGGTTATAATGCATTTTGCATACATTGTACTTAACATGTTGTCCATGTTGCATCTTGCATGCTTGCATGGTTAAGTTACACTTTGCATGTTTGTTAGCTTGCATATTTGTTCACATGTTCATGTTGCATACTTAGCCCGCATGCTAGGATTACATTTGGCATACATGCCTCGCCTCTTGAATTGATTATGATAGAGGTTGGGCCCTTTGTTTGTTTTGTGTGCATCTCATTCCACATTGAAATGGCACACTTGGTTTCTTGGGCCATCACGCATTGAAATGCGCGATTGGTGGTCCGAGAATCGAGTACCATCTCCCTTTGAGTCATAAACATGATAAGGGGTGTGGTGGTGCCCAAATTGCCTTGAAATGCATTGCCATGCCATGTTTTGCCCTCTGCTACTGTCAAAACAGGATTCTGCAGGCATAGGTGGCCGACCGACTACATTCAGTGCCGGCCGGCCATGAATTGGTGGCCGAGAGTTCAATATATGGTCGATGACCACTTCCCTTTGGCCGGTGACCATTCCTCATGGTCGGTGACCTTCCACAGTGTTCAGAAAGCATTCCTTGGGACTTGTGCAGTCTTTAGAGGAGAGAAACAGTGCAAACAGAGGCAGCTTGTGCATGGTGGTGGATTTTCGAGCGGAGTCGAGCACGCATGCATTGGACCCTCTTTCTGAGGCTGTTTTATCGCTTTGTTAGCTTAGTTAATTTGCTTAACTAGTTAATTGGTTTGTAACTATTTAATTAGCTTGTCAGTTGATTAAATTGTATTATTCTTTTGGTCCCTCCGAGCGAGGGCGAATTTGTAATAAGTGTGGGTGCGTGTGTGCATGTCTTCCACCCCCCACTTCTTTCTCCCTTTTACTTACCTGCTTTTAATGGTTAGTATTAGGGCATGTTTAATTTAGCATCCTTATGCTATGCATGCGTGCATCCATTTATTTGTATTGCATGCACTGGGCTCGGCGCATCATGCTAACTGCATAGTATTTCAAATCTAACTTGAATACATGCTATCTGTGCATTTCACATACCATCCTAGGATTAGCCGAGCCTAGCTTAGTTGCATCTTGCATGTGTTGCATTAGCCATCTTAACATGAACTAGGATCATGCATATGATTACTAACAAGTTCTTTGTTTTGGGTCGGAGTACTCGGTAAGCTTTTTATGCTTTAGCATCTCGCATGAGTGTGAATGTTAACATAATAGCATGCTTACCATGTGGTTATATGCTTATGTGACATAAACTGCCTGAATGCCTGTGGGTGAAGGTTGGATTGCTTGAGTTGGAATAACTCGTTGAAATCCGTGTTTTAGCCTACTCGCGAGTAGCAAATTTCAAACCATTTTCCAAACGAGCAGATATGCAATGCTTTGTTCCAAATTAGGTGATCTAGTCTATACTTTTGTGTTGTGCGCATCACATAGTAAGATTAGCTAATTAACCGGAATAAGAATGCATAATGTTTTCAAAACTAGATATCATGGTTAGTAGAGGCCGATCTTTGATCAGGCGAGCGGGGGTGCTCATAGCTGACCATCCCCAATCGTACCCAAGTTCCCGAGCCGAGGCAACTTTGGTGATGACGGACACATGGCCTTAGCCAAACGAGTCAAGGTTTCCTAAATTCTCCCATAAAAAATATTTAGGTGGCGACTCTGTATCTGGCAAAGCAGTCAATGTTTGGCACTTCTTTAAAAAAAAAATCTGTTTTTCAAAATGATTTGCCGGATTTGGACTCTTTGGTGATTTATTAATCTCACATTACACTTTGCGAGATCAGATTAAGAACCGTGACTATTTGAGTCTGAACTGTGGCATGAGGCCCACGAGGGCGCGTCTACAGATGAGCTTGACGAGACTTTAGAAACTATCACTCTTCGGCCGGACCCTGTTGGGTATTGCGGCCATTTGGTACGCCAAGTTGGAGGACTCAGTGAAAAGAAGCTGGGAGGAGATGGCTGAGGCCTTCGTCACACAATATTCATACAACACCCAGATTGAGGTCACGACCCGTGATCTTGAAGCGGCCAGGCAAGAGCCGAAAGAAGGCTTTTCTGACTTTGTCACTCGATGGAGGGCCAAGGCCTCCATGATGACAACTCGACCATTGGAGACGGATTAGATAAGGATGGTTGTGCACAACCTCCAACCCAAGCTAATGCAAAAGATGATCGTGTTACCCCTTCCCACCTTTGCGGATTTACACGAGATTGGGGTACAAATTGAGAACGCCATGAAGCAGGGTCTGATCGACCAAGATAGGGAACAGCCCAAGAGGGTATTTACCCGCAGTTCGAATGCAAGCACGAGTAATGCTGCAGCTGCCAGAACTTCTGATGTGGGCATGGTCACCACCACCACACCAAAAACAGCCACCCCATTCACCGGTGCGTCCGGTACCAGCTCACAAACAGCCAAATACCCACCCCTGGGCCAGAGCACTTATACCCTGTTATATATGCCTTTGTTCAAAGCCCTGGGGGTTTTAATCAAGAAGGGGCATCTGAAGCCCCTGGAGCCGCGGCCATTACCAAATAACCTCCCACCAACCCATAACCCAGCCAAATGCTGTGCCTTTCACCAATAACATGGTCATGACACCGACCAGTGCTTCAAACTGCGTTATGAGATTCAGGATCTCATCGACAACAAGGTGATCGCGCCTCCAGAAAAGCCGAATGTCACCACCAACCCACTTCCACCACATAACCAAGCTCCACCACCCGAACACATCAACCTAATCCAAACTGCGGCCATTCCATATGACCCAAGCATATACATCACACCCTCTCACATACCCAAGCCTGAGGTGTTCATCCCAGACAACACAGACTTGTGCATGTTGAGCACCTCCCTAACCCAACCCGAACCGGTGGTGGTAACCGTCAAAGACAGAACTAGGATGACTTTGGAGGCAGGTGTGAATGTTGATTCAGAGCCCGAGGGGTCTGGGAGCTTTACGTATAACCCAAGTGGTTATATCACATCAACAGATCAGGCTAAGCCGAGGGTAGAGTTGCCGGTTGGGGTAGAGATCAGTGTGGTTCGGGAAGATGGACCAAGTCAGGGGTTAGATTACCTAGCAGAGCTGGAAGAGGATATTTCCAATCTGCAGTTCTTCAACATGCAGGACTCAGGGGATGTGAACATCAACTGGTTCGACTTGGATGGATCGATAGAGAATACGGGGTGGCTTAGTGACCAGCTAGATGTTGTTAAAGAATCTCAGCCAGAACAGGGATCGTCAGGAACAAGAACATTAGCAGTGGCCGGAATGGCCGAGAATCAGGAGGAATCGCCGGAGAGCACTGGTGCAAAGAATTTTGCTCGGGATCCGGGCAGTTTAAGTACAGTAGATACTGAACAGGAGGCTACATTGAAGCGTCTTGAGCAAGAAAAGATCGAGGATCTTGAGAGGGCTAGGAAGGCCAAGCCCCGTGCGAGGACGGAATGTGCTGTGAGCACAGAAACAGTTGCAATGGAATCGGACAGCTATCTGTCGGTTGCTGACATGATGTGGTGGGAAGACGACGACTTACGTCTTGCCCACACTGACGAAGATTGGGGGCATAACCAACCGGATGACACCTGGTACGTTGAGGAGGTTGACCATATGACCAGGAGTGGGCGGTATTTCAAGCCCCCACACTTGGACCAGCTGGAGGCGTCCGGGAAGGACAAAGAAGCAGAGAGGCAGAAGGAAAAACTACTGGAGGAGGAGGCTGTATTGAAACAGCTTAAGAAAATTCAAGCAGACATCTCCATCTGGGGACTGCTTATGGCCTCGAGGGTTCACTGACAGGCTATCCTTACAGCCATGGATAGGGCCAAGCTTTCAATCGATACAACTCTGGAGCAGTTGGTAGGGCTGGTTTTCCCGGGAGGAGCTTCCCCGACCTTGACCTTTACCGTCAAAGAGCTGCCGCCTGAGGGTTTAGATCATAACAAACCACTCTACATCTCTGTGGAGTGTAGAGAGCAATGGATACCGGTGGTCTTGGTCGACACGGGGTCCGCAATCAATGTATGTCCATCGAGGATGGCATATGCTATCGGGTTGAAGCCTGTAGATTTCGTGCCTACAGCCCAGGTGATACGGGCCTATGATAATACCAGCCGAAAGGTGACGGGGACCGTACGGATTAAGACTCAGGTTGGTCCGGGGTAACAGGACATTGAGTTTCATGTCTTGGATGTTCCCGCAACCTTCAATCTACTCCTTGGGCGGCCGTGGCTGCACCAAGTGAAAGCCGTCTCTTCCACCTTACACCAAATGCTGAAGTACCCCCACGGGAAGGGGGTGGCAATCGTTTTTGGGAATTCTTCAATACATCCGCCGCCAGAGGTTTCTACACAGTTCTGGAGATTGAGCATGGCGTGGAGGATGTATTTCTGTCAAGATTCACCCTAGTTGAGGCCCGAGTTGTGCAGAATATGCTAGCTGTTGATGAGGGGCTATACGTCAGTGCGCAATTTGTCTACCTTATGAACAAGCTTCAGCACATGCCCGGAATGGGATTAGGGCGAAGTGGCCGGAAGGGCATTGCAGCATCGCCCGAAGTGCCGTATAACCAATATACCTTTGGATTAGGTTATCTGCCTACCAAAGAGGATTGGGCGAGGAAAGGAAGAGAGATGGCCAGAAGAGCCAAGGCAAAGCAAGCCGGGAAGCACTACGAGTTGGTGCACAGACCTATCCAGGGGACCCTGAACGGACGCTTTGTCTGGGAGGGGGAAGACTTCCCATTTTTCGGCTTTCCGGAGCCATGGTTGAATGCAGAGAAGCGGCGTTTGCCCGGCTTTGAAATCTTTTTTGATCTTCAGTTGTCCGGGGATGAAGTTGCTGAAGAGCAGACAGACCCACCAGCTGAGGTTGAGTAGTTAAGGAGGAGGATTCCGAGAGCACAAAAATTGAAATGGGGGTAGCACTGGCTTGTCTTCTCTCAGATCCTCAGATCGTACCAGAGTGCTTGGGGGATAACTTCTCTGTTTCCATGATCGGGGATGAGGCGGCTGTGGACCCATCTTCAGGCATTCTTGATGTATCCATTGCACCCTCTCTCGTCTGGCAATACGAGGAGGGGTTTTTATCGAGCAGTTCCGGGTCAGGTAGTGAGCTGGAATCTGATTCCACTGAGTCTGTGGAGTCGGAATCAGATTCCAGCTCTTCTAAGTCTGAGTCCGGTATTCTTAGGGGTGATAACCCGGATGCCACTGTCCTGTCCAGGTCGTCCTTTTCTTTTTCCTTTGAGTTTGTTGTAACAGAGGAATCAGGTAGACTGGATGTTATTAATGAGAATGGTACGGCTGTGGCTTCCGAGTACTTTTCTGTGCCTTTAATTTATTACATTAATCAGGACTTTCAAAATTTTGATGAAAACGACGAGGAAGAAATTCCTCCGGTTTTACAACGTTTGATCGATCATGAGCAGGAGAGGTTTGTAAAACCTTTGGTTGATGAAATCACCACAATTAACGTTGGTATTGACAAGAACCCGCGATTGGTCCAGATCGGGTCCACGTTGTCTACTGAGGAACGCAAGCGCTTAGTTGCTTTATTAAAAGATTTCAAAGATGTTTTCGCGTGGTCCTACGAAGACATGCCTGGAATCGATCCTGAGATTGTACAGCACCGGATCCCTCTTGACCCAGAGGCCCGACTTGTTAAGCAGAAGCTCCAAAGGATCCGCCCGGACTAGGCTCTGAAGATCAAAGAAGAGGTCACCAAGCAGATTGACTCAGGGTTCCTGTTAGTATCTGAGTATCCAACTTGGTTGGCCAATATAGTTCCGGTGCCGAAGAAGGACGGCAGAATTCGGGTATGTGTGGACTTCAGGGATTTGAACAAAGCCAGTCCGAAGGATGACTTTCCTCTGCCGCATATCGACGAATTAGTAGACTTCACTGCTGGGCATGCGCTGCTCTCGTTCATGGATGGGTTTTCAGACTACAATCAGATTTTGATGGCACCCGAAGACAGGGAGAAGACTGCTTTCACCACCCCGTAGGGAACCTATTGTTATAGGGTGATGCCGTTCGGCTTGAAGAACGCTGGGGCTACGTATCAACGAGCTGCGACCACGATTTTGCACGATATGATCCATAAAGAGGTTGAGGTGTACGTAGACAACATGATTGTTAAGTCCAAGGAAAGAGAGGGCTACTACACCGCCTTGCAGAAATTCTTCCAACGGATCAAAGAGTATCGGTTGCAGCTGAATCCTCAGAAATGTACATTTGGTGTTACAGCAGGGAAAATGCTAAGGTTCTTGATCACACAAAGGGGTATCAAGGTCGATCCTTCCAAAATCAAGGCCATCTTAGAAATGCCACCACCAAGGACTGAAAAGGAGGTGCGGGGCTTTCTGGGTAAATTGCAATTCATAAGACGGTGTATTGCAAAATTAACCTTGACTTGTGAACCATTGTTTGGTCTTTTGAAGAAAGGAAAGAAGTTCCAATGGGACGACCGATGCCAAGTTGCTTTCGAGCAAATCAAGCAATATTTACAGAACCCACATGTGTTGTCACTGCCTGAGTCGGGAAAACCGTTGATTCTATACCTATCACTGACCGAAACGACAATGGGCTGCATGCTTGCACAGGAGTCTGAGGACAAAGTGGAGAAGGCTATCTACTACCTGAGCAAGAAAATGCTGGATTACGAGACCCGCTACACTCCGCTGGAGAAGGCTTGTCTGGCCTTGGTATGGGCTACCAGGAAGTTGAGGCACTACCTGTTAGCTCACTCTGTAATACTGGTTTCGAGATTAGATCCCATCAAATATCTCTTCGAGAAACCGACACTTACGGGTAGGCTAGCTCGTTGGTTGCTTCTGCTTTCCGAATTTGATCTGAAGTACATGACGCGCAAGTCAATGAAAGGGAGAGCGGTAGCAGAGTTCCTAGCTGACCACCCAGTTGAAGGGGATGAAGCAATAGAATATCTGTTCCTAGACGAGGCCATTCTGCATGTCGAAGAAGAGACTTGGATGATGTACTTTGACGGAGCGTCAAACCAATATGGGTATGGGATAGGGGTGTTGCTGATAGCACTCGACAATTCCCGCATACCCTTAGCATTCAAACTCTGGTTCAAAGTGTCGAACAATGAGGCAGAATATGATGCATGTATTGCTGGATTGGAAGTCGCCCTAGAACTAGGGGCAAAACGGTTGGATGTCATCGGGGACTCGAACCTTGTTGTATCTCAAGCTAAAGGAGATTGGAAAGTTAAAGAAGAAAAGATGATAATTTATCACCAGACCTTGGACGTTCTGATTCCTCGGTTTGAGAAACT
Source organism: Camellia japonica (assembly GCA_030407325.1). Classification (NCBI taxonomy): domain Eukaryota; kingdom Viridiplantae; phylum Streptophyta; class Magnoliopsida; order Ericales; family Theaceae; genus Camellia; species Camellia japonica. The sequence continues at coordinate 99,982,754 of JAPPVO010000016.1, forward strand.
GAATTTCGTTCATCTGTTAAGAGAGAACAACAGGTTCGCTGATTCATTAGCAACTCTATCTTCTATGATAGACATCCCTTTCGGAGTCTGGATGCGTCCGATCATCATTGAACAGAAATTTGTGCCGGCCTATGAGTTGATTGCTGCCATAGATGAGGTACAAGATAAGAATCCCTGGTATTACGACATCTGAACTTCTTGGAAAAGGAGGCGTATCCACCAGGGGCAAATGCCAAAGATAAGAGGGCAATTCGAAGAATGGCTGCTCAGTTCATCGTCTACGGGGGTAAACTGTACAAGAGGGGTCATCTCGGGATGCATAAACTGTGTGTTGATGCTGAAGAATCCAAGCGCCTGATGGAGGCCATCCATGGAGGAGAGTGCGGAGCACACATGAATGGGGTGATGCTAGCCCGGAAGATCCTTAGACAGGGTTATTACTGGTCCACCATGGAGGAGGATTGTATTGGCTTTGTCCAGCGATGCCACAAATGTTAGATCCATGCAAACCACATGAACATCCCGCCGTCGAAGCTGTATAACATGACTTCGCCATGGCCATTTTCAGTCTGGGGGATTGATGTAATTGGGGCTGTCACTCCGAAGGGATCCAACGGGCATGAGTATATTCTGGTAGCGATAGACTACTTCATGAAATGGGTTGAGGCCCAATCTTACGCTGTGTTGAAGGCGTCGCACGTTGCTAAGTTCATCAGGAACAACATTATCTGTCGCTATGGGGTCCCGAATGAGATTATTTTGGATAATGGTTCCCACTTCAAGAAGGAGGTGATCGACTTGTTGGAGAAGTACAACGTGGCTTTTCATAAGTCATCTACATATCAGCCGCAAACCAACGGAGCAGTTGAGGCCGCCAACAAGAACATCAAGCACATTTTGGTGGAACTACAGGGACTGGCCAGATAAGCTGCCATTTGCTCTTTGGGGCTACCAGACTTCAATTCGAACTTCTACTGAGGCAACTCCGTATTCCTTGGTCTATAGGATGGAGGCTGTTCTGCCTATCGAAGTTGAGGTTCCGTCATTACGGGTATTGGCTGAGTGTCAGATAGCTGAGGCAGATTGGCAGCAAAACAGGTTGAAGAACTCATGCTCTTTGATGAAAGAAGGCTGAAAGCACTGTATCACGTCCAGAATTATCAACGAAGAATTGCCAGGGCTTTTAACAAGAAGGTTAAGTCTAGGAATTTGAAAGAGGGGGATCTAGTGCTCAAAGACAACCGAGCTCCCATCCACGATCTTAGGTGTAATAACCCAACCCTCGCATGTGTTCCCAATATATTTTCAGTCCCTCATTATGCGTAGTTATATGCTTATTATGAAATGTCACGTGGAATTAAGTTTAAGTAAGTGAACCTTATGACTATGGATTCATATTGTTGAATAAGGAGACACGTGGGTTCGTTTTTGAATTTTTATTGGTATGTTTGGAACCTCCTCATTTTATTTTGGGATGTTGCTTGAGGTGGTAATATGATGGTAAAGTAAGATTGACCAAAAACTTTAATTCGAATAATTCGTCTACGATCAGCCAGCACTCTTTTGCCTTTTTTTTTTCCACACTTTGAATTTGGATGTGAGGTTAGAACCATTGGAAAGCTTATCTCCGGGCTTCAATTGACCACAAGAATGACCTAAAACGGAGTCCGGATGAGAGAGTTATACCCGTTTGAAGTTTTCACATCTGTGCTGGAAGCAGGTCCGTACGTGCGGGGATAGCGGCACACGTGCGGGACTGTGCGGGACAGCAGCTCAAAAACGTGATTTTTGGACCATTTCTTACATTTTCTTTTCCTCTCTTCTTCTCCCCTCCTCCATCTCCGAAACCCTAGCCCCCAAAACCTTGATTTCCTCCACTTTTATCAACAATCCACCATGTTCTTGCATCAAGGATGGAGAACAAGAGAAGATCAACATTTTCTACCGATTGGATTTCGAAATTTTGGAGGAATCTCATCAAGCTTCCTTGATTCTTGAGGTATGGAATCTTGGGAGTTAAATTGATGGGTTTAAATGGTGAATTATGAATCCTAGGTGTTTAATCAATGGGAAAATTGGAATAAAAAAGTAATGGGTTAATAAGTTTGAATTTGTCTTGAAATTTCAATATTTTCTTGAAACCCTAGGTTATTAATGATGATAACCAATGATTTGGCCCAAATTGAAAGTAGAATAATGAAATTGAGATATTGAATTAGATATGTACAAGTTTAATTGGAATTTGGAAATGTTTGAAAATTATGTTTGAAATTGCGAATGAACTTTGTTATGAACGTTGTAATTCATGCTTTAATGTAAAGGAAAAATTGGGGAAATAATTTATTAAGGATATGGATGATATGAACTCGGTTGTGGAATGTTGAAATGGGATTCAAGGATTTAGTTTGAATTATGTTGAATTGCAAATTGATGTGTAACTGGTATAAAGAGAATTAAACAAGTTAAGAACGGAATACTTATATGTGACCCGATTTCTATGTGTATTATGAATTGTGTAGGGTCAGCTACAGGGGCGAACCAAGCATCTAAACACTGTGAGTAGTAGTACAGTAGTCGTACATTCAATGATCGTTAATGATTCTTATTATTAACATTCTATTTCTTGCAAGTATGTTGATTGGAAAATCTAAAGGCATTATTGCGCAATACATTTTATTATTGTTGACAAAGAATACTAACATTATGTGCAAGATATCTATAGTGATTCATGACGAACCAAGGAACGTATAAGCACTATGGAATCATGGTATTACGTATCTTGAAATCATTCAATTTGTAAATGTGCTTATCTCTTATTAGTAATTATCAGGAACGTCTGTTAAACTTAAGTTAACTATGTTAACTCATGTGAATGATGTGACGGCTACCAGTAGTACTCTGCTAAGTACAAGTCAAATATGGTAACATATATGAACGAGCAAACAAAGGTGTATGCTTCTATAAGCTATTAATAGATCAAGTGAACTACGCTATTTCTTAACGAATACTTAGCTAAGACCACGGATTGTTTTATACGTTAATACCTACTAAGTATTATGATAAACAACGGATTGACTTATGGATGGCTCAACCCAAAGACAAAATTAAATATCGACGACCTTGTCATGTAACCCACATTATGATGTAACCTGATCTGTCTTTGCTAAGTGTACTGTAATGACATGATATAACAAGAAATGTTCTATGTTCTAATATGTTACGTTTTGAAGTAAAGAACAGTTGGCCATATATGTAAAGTATTCATGACATCCGTAGCACACGACCCTTACCCGGGGTAATAATACCGTGTTTTCAAGTATGTTACAAGTTCAAGTATGTTACAAGTATACGCATGTTACAAGTTCAAGTATATACAAGTTTACGTATGTTATAAGTTTACATCTGTTACAAGTTTACGTATGTTATAAGTTTAAGTCTGTTACAAGTTCACTATGTTATAGGTTCAAGGATATTACAAGTTCTTAGTACGAGGAACAAGAATGCTTTATATTGACTTGTTAGCACCATTGAAGTGCCAGGTATAATTAAGTTTGAATTCTGATTTTTGTTTATGAATTAAGCATAATGCATATGTATGAATTTGTTTCCATTTATGATATGACATGATATGTATGGTTGGTCTGTAAAACCTGTTAATTATTGGTATGGAACAAAGTGCTACTTGGAACTAAGTGCTACATTGTGAGCTACCTCTAGAGTCCATGTGAGCCACCTCTTGAGTCCATACATATATGAATGAGGCTTATAGCCAATCTGGGCCTATGGCCATTCTATATGATCTATGAGGCCAGAGGCCATTCTGTATTTTCGGTATGGAACAAAGTGCGGTACGGAACTAAGTGCTGCAATGCGAGTCACCTCTAGAATCCGTGCGAGCCACCTCTTGAGTCCATACATATGTGCAAGTTATGAGGCCTATGGCCATTCCGGATAAGTTATTATAATATGAAACAAAGTGCTACACGGAACTAAGTGTTACGATGTGAGTCACTTCTAGAATCCGTGTGAGACACCTCTTGAATTCATACACATATGTTCAAGGGCTTCATGCCATATGTTCAAGGGCTTCATGCCATATGTACAAGGGCTATATGCCAACATGTTTAAAAGTTTAATGCTAATATGTTCAAGGGCTTAAAGCCATTATGTTCCAAGATATTATGTTTCAAGTCAATATGTTTCAAGACTGGGCCTTAGGCCGTTCAAGAATTAATACTGAATCAATTAACCTTATGCCTCATTATTTATATATGCATTGATATGTATTATAATTCAAGTTGAGCATTGAATCGTTTATGTACTATTATTTACTGAGCTTCGCTCATTTTATATTATGTCTGTTCTGTAGGTAATCACTTTGGGAGTCCGTCTTAACCCTTGAAGCAAACCCTTCAGTTGTCAACCTCAGTATGCCCAGGCTCCCAGACCAAGTCTATGCATTTATGTCAAGTTTTGTTAAGATTTTGGCTTGCACTTTAATTATTTACCTAAGGTTAAAATGTATGTATATGACCCCTCTCTATACCAATGTTTGTTTATGCGGTCATGTATGTGTATGGGTATGTCTAAAAATAAATGACTCTCACGAATGTGATCCTGGCATGTTAGGTTTAGCTCAATGGATGCTTTTCTGTGTTATTTTATTATATTAAATGCTTCCATTCAGGCCCCATATGATATGTATATCAGGTTAAGTGTCCGTTTCTGTATGGGTCATGCCCGAACTTTTAGGGGCGAGTTTGGGGTGTGACATTAGGGGCAAGTTTAGACCCAATTGGACTAGCCCTTACATCATCAAGTCTATCTGGTCGGGTGGAGCTGTCACTCTGATGGATTTAGATGGCCTTGAGTTCTCACAGCCGATCAACATGGACAAGTTAAAGAAATACTATCCCTGAGTGGCTCGCTAGACCGAAAACCTGAAAGGGCGACCTAGGCAAAAGTTAGAGCATGAAAAATTTGAAATAATAAAAACTGAGCTCACAAGGTTGAAAACACAGAAAGGGCAGCCTTGGCAAAAGTTAGAGCGCAAAAGGAGAGTGTTAATACACAAGTGAACCTGAACCGAACTACGTAAAGCTTGATTCCCATATTCGGGATACGTAGGCAACTTCATTCTGAAGTCCAGCCATAAATACTTCCAAATCAACTTTGTCCATGTGATCATGTTGGTCATCTTTGTCTATTCTGCATTCAAGAGCTCGGTTGTGATCTCTAGTGCAGTGCTATTCAGACTAGGGGCAACTTTCCAATTGCTGGGATCCGAGGTTGCACATCTCAGTGATAGATCTCGGGCGTGTTCAGTTTTGATCCATATCGAAAATGGTTTTGAAAAGTTTTAATAAAAGTTGATTTGCTCAAATTAATCTTTTTACGACTTAGACCATTTTTGGACCAAACGGAAAATTTTCAGTACCCACAACCTTCAATTACATTGATTTCAGTACAGAGTTCTCCTACTCTTGAATACAAATTGAAGTTGCTTTTTATTACATTCATAAAGAAAACTTGAAAGTACTGATTAAAGCAAATAAACTCGAGGCATAGTCAGGTGTTCTTGCGCCCCCTCTTAGAGCTGGTGGAAGCCTCTGATGCCAAAGTAGGCCCAACCTGCGGCTCTTCATCGAGCCAAGCTATGCACTCATCAGAGAGGGTGCAACTAAAAGTGGGAGCGGGGGCCAGAAGCTCTCTCATCCTCCATGCTGTGGCATACCGAGCTAGCTGTGTGCCTCGGACTGGAAATGCGGCAGGGTACTCTATCCCTTCTTCCGGACAAGTCTGATCATGGCCAAATTGGCGCCGAAATCGGAACGGGAAGTAAAAGACACAGTGTGTCAGGCCGATCAACTGAATCTCGGGCTGGTGAGACATGCTGTAACTCATCGCCGGCAAATTAAGCCAGGGGCAGCGCCAAGCAATGTTGACAGCAGACAAATTGCACATCCATTCGCACCACCATCCCTCATCAGGGGCATCGACTAGACGTCACCGGAAGAAATAGCCGCGAGTTGAATATGTTGGGCATGAGTCCACAACCCTCAACTTATCCATCAACCATATCTGGGGAGGGATGAAAAATGAGAGATTAAAGAATAGAGCGTTGTACGTGGAGAGAAAAGTGAGAAAAGAGTTTTGAGAGAAAAACCAAGCCTGAGGGCCGAGTGATGTGAGAAATATATGTGAGATAGGGTGGGAAACATTACCTGCAGCAGTAGTAGACTCCCCACGAATCTAGTCGTCTCCCTGCGATGGAAGGCATCCAAACCCATCAGTGTCTCAGCTAGCGTCATGGCAATACAACTCTTGCCCCCTTTTAAACCTTGGGCAACCTCAATCAAACGGACGCTAGACCCACCGGAGCCTGGGGCAAGCAAGAAATGAGACAACATGCACAAGCAGAGGGCGTGTTGCCGGAAACCCTGCTAGTGATGATCGCCGCGGTCACCGGCATCAGAAAGCCGACGAATCAGGCTCGGAATGTCCAGTTCTCCGTCTCGAATCAAAGACTGAGCGTCATGCAAAGTGAGCCCGCATATCTGTCCTAAGGCTTGGATGTGGCCGAAGCAGAATTGGGGCAAGATCTCTTCATCGCGCTGAGATTCCATCAAAGCTTGGAAGTCTTCGAAAGTGGGACATATCTCTTGTCCGCCAAAGCTAAAAATGTGAGTTACCGTATTCCAACACCTAGCCGCGACATGAAGGAACGGAAAACGCAGTAGGGTGCAACTCAGCGTGAATAGTGCATTTATTCCGAAGCCTTGGAAATTCAGCTTTTTTGAGCCATCCAAGTTAGCAATCTAATTTGTGAGATTTTGGACAAGAAATGCCTCCATTTGGTGCAAAAACTGAGTTAAAATGAAGGAACCATGGAGCTGGAGCCTTTATAGAGGATAAGGCATTGTTTAGAGGACAAGTGGAAAAAATCTGGAGGTCCCCTTACATAACTGGTCGACCGACCACTTTTACTGGTCTACAGACCACAAAAGTGGTCGACAAAAGTGGTCGACAGTCCTTTAAGCTGGTCGGCAATGAGCAAAAAGTGGTCTACAGCTAGTTCTTGTCTCTAGCAGAGAGTCCCTAGCCTTCCTATGTGCTAAAAATGCTGAAGGTCTGAGTTTATTTCTGCTTCGGATGCGTCCTGTTGTTTTGTTTGTCCAATATGCATTTGCTTATCGAGTTGTTGCTCTTTGATTATCGAGTTGTTGCTCTTGGATTATCGAGTTGTTGCGATTTGTTAATCGAGTTGTTGCTCTTTGCTTATCGAGTTGTTATAATTCGTTTATCGAATTGTTCTTTAAGTTGTTTTGATTGTTACGTTGGTTCACTACCTGACTTGGCAATACGCGAATGTTCAAATTTCCGTTAATCTCATTTTCATGCTGTGTGATGCGATGTGATGCTCAGAATACAAATGCAACACTTTTTGAACCAAAAAGCTGTTTTCATTCCATCATGGTTTCTTTTCACTACTACAAAAACAGATAAAGATCACACTTTTTTGGTGTGATGTATGTTATTTAATCACACCTTTTAAGTTTTATTAAAGTGTGATCTTTGAGAGTGTGATTAAAAGTAGTCATTTTTAATTACACTTTTTAAGTGTGATTAAAAATATTTAGATCACACATTTTAAGTGTGATTAAAAATATTTTGATCACATCTTTTAAGTGTGATTAAAAGTATTTAGATCACACCTTTTAAGTGTGATCTTTGGAAGTGTGATTAAAAAGGTCATTTTTAATCACACTTTTTAAGTGTGATTAATAACATTTAGATCACACCTTTTAAGTGTGATTAAAAATATTTACATCATATCTTTTAAGTGTGATTAATAACATTCACTACTAAAAAAAATACTTTTTGCGACCGTCACATGCCGTCGCAAATAATAAAAATACAGTCACAAAAGACTTTTTGCGACAGCTATTTTGCCGTTGCAAAAAAAAAAAATAAAAAAATAAAAAACACTTTTAGCGACCATTGTTTTACTGTCGCAAATAATTATTTATTAAAAAAAATCATATATGTGTTTGCTACAACAAAAAAATCAATTACAAGCACCAAACAATTTTTTGTAAATGAAAAATAACAAAATTAACAAATTAATTAAATTTATAATAGACATTATCCATTAACCATCTTTAAATACACCACTAAAAAATTCAAGTCTTCAAAAAAAAAAAAAAAAAAAAAGAAGAGCAACATAATCTTTGGCTCCCAACATCAACCGCTCGATCATATCAACTATTCCCTCAACAAAATCTGCAAAAACATATATCAAACTTGACTTGAAAATTTAATGCACTTAAATGTGTTAGTTCCTTATACGTGGACTCTCTTCAGAGGAACTGGAAGTTTCGGATCGTAACTTCTTCTTGGGCTCTGGGGATAATGAGTCGTAGTCGCTATCAGTGTCTGTTGTCGGGCTCGAGGTCTCGACCACCTGCCCTCAGAGGTCGTTCGGATCTTAGTGTACAGCTTGTTTGGACTTCGCTATTTCCAAGGCCAAATCCTGACGAAGACGTTCGTTCTCAGCGATCATGTTCTCCAACCTCTGTGCATTTTGCTTTCTTGTTCCATGATCGCTTGCATTGCCTCATGCTCTGAAGTCGAGGGTGAGGCAAAGTTCAAAGCGCTTCTTGCGGGGAAGTCTCGGTCAAAGCATGTTTGTTGGAGTGAGTTCGTCTCTCTGCGTGGTTTCATCAGTGACTATCGGAGGGTCATCCGTTACGCCGCCATGGATGTGTTTGAGTATTCCCACAGACGGCACTAATTGTGGAGAAGTGGTTTGGAAATACTCTTCAGATCCTGGGGGAGCTTGTGATCCTCAGGAAGCCACCTGAAAAAGAATTAACACTCCGGTCGGGGGTGCCGGAATTAGCACTCCGATGGATAAGTCAGTGTATACTCTCTTGATTGCTTGTACCTTAAGTTAAACATGCTAATTCTCAGTCCCTCTTTTTGGCTGATGTTCTTCTATTTATATCTTTTCTTCTTGGGCCTCGGGATTGGGTCCACTTTCAATTCGCCATTCGGCTTCTTTTGTAGCAAACCGCTTTTCACTTGGCCTCTTGTCAACCGGCTATTTGGCCGAATAGGATAGGATTTGAGCATGCGAGACCGCACCGAGTGCTATATATTTCAACTCTCCAAGTTTGACTATTCGGCCTCTCTACGACTCCCAATATTCGGCCCCCACATATGCCATCCTAGATAGCCGAGCCTACTTAGTTGCATTTTCATGTGTTGCAATTGTTGACATAGCTAAGATTATGCATTGATTACTAACTAGCTTCTGTTTTGGCTCGGAGTACACGGTGAGTGTTTATGCTTTAGCATCCTTCCATGAGTGTAAGTGTTGCCATGATAGCATGCTTACCATGAGGCTATTTGCTTAAGTGATTAATTGCATGAATGCTTGCGGGTGAAGGCTTGATTGCCTAAATTGGAACAACTCAATGATTTGTGAGTTTTAAGCCCACTTGAAGTGGCAAAATCATGTTTTTCTAAGCCCACTTGAGGGTGGCAAATCGCGCTTTAGCCTACTTGCGAGTAGCACTTTCAAACCAATTTAAAAAACAAACATGAGTTGTTTTGTTCAATCCGCGTGATTGAGTCTATACTTGTATGCTGTGCGCATCACATAGTAAAGTTAGCTAATAAACCGGAATAAGAACACATGTGTTTTCAAAACAATATATGATGCATAGTAGAACTAACACATTTAAGTGCATTAAATTTTCAAGTCAAGTTTGATATATGTTTTTGCAGATTTTGTTGAGGGAATAGTTGATATGATCGAGCGGTTGATGTTGGGAGCCAAAGATTATGTTGCTCTTCTTTTTTTTTTTTTTTTTTTTTGAAGACTTGAATTTTTTAGTGTGTATTTAAAGATGGTTAATGGATAATGTCTATTATAAATTTAATTAATTTGTTAATTTTGTTATTTTTCATTTACAAAAAATTGTTTGGTGCTTGTAATTGATTTTTTTTTGTGTAGCAAACACATATATGATTTTTTTTTAATAAATAATTATTTGCGACAGTAAAACAATGGTCGCTAAAAGTGTTTTTTTATTTTTTTATTTTTTTTTTTTGCACGGCAAAATAGCTGTCGCAAAAAGTCTTTTGGACTGTATTTTTATTATTTGCGACGGCATGTGACGGTCGCAAAAAGTATTTTTTTTAGTAGTGAATGTTATTAATCACACTTAAAAGATGTGATGTAAATATTTTTAATCACACTTAAAAGGTGTGATCTAAATGTTATTAATCACACTTAAAAAGTGTGATTAAAAATGACCTTTTTATATATCACACTTCCAAAGATCACACTTAAAAGGTGTGATCTAAATACTTTTAATCACACTTAAAAGATGTGATCAAAATATTTTTAATCACACTTAAAATGTGTGATCTAAATATTTTTAATCACACTTAAAAAGTGTAATTAAAAATGACACTTTTAATCACACTCTCAAAGATCACACTTTAATAAAACTTAAAAGGTGTGATTAAATAACATACATCACACCAAAAAAGTGTGATCTTTATCTGTTTTTGTAGTAGTGAAAAGAAACCATGATGGAATGAAAACAGCTTTTTGGTTCAAAAAGTGTTGCATTTGTATTCTGAGCATCACATCGCATCACACAGCATGAAAATGAGATTAACGGAAATTTGAACATTCGCGTATTGCCAAGTCAGGTAGTGAACCAACGTAACAATCAAAACAACTTAAAGAACAATTCGATAAACGAATTATAACAACTCGATAAGCAAAGAGCAACAACTCGATTAACAAATCGCAACAACTCGATAATCCAAGAGCAACAACTCGATAATCAAAGAGCAACAACTCGATAAGCAAATGCATATTGGACAAACAAAACAACAGGACGCATCCGAAGCAGAAATAAACTCAGACCTTCAGCATTTTTAGCACATAGGAAGGCTAGGGACTCTCTGCTAGAGACAAGAACTAGCTGTAGACCACTTTTTGCTCATTGCCGACCAGCTTAAAGGACTGTCGACCACTTTTGTCGACCACTTTTGTGGTCTGTAGACCAGTAAAAGTGGTCGGTCGACCAGTTATGTAAGGGGACCTCCAGATTTTTTCCACTTGTCCTCTAAACAATGCCTTATCCTCTATAAAGGCTCCAGCTCCATGGTTCCTTCATTTTAACTCAGTTTTTGCACCAAATGGAGGCATTTCTTGTCCAAAATCTCACAAATTAGATTGCTAACTTGGATGGCTCAAAAAAGCTGAATTTCCAAGGCTTCGGAATAAATGCACTATTCACGCTGAGTTGCACCCTACTGCGTTTTCCGTTCCTTCATGTCGCGGCTAGGTGTTGGAATACGGTAACTCACATTTTTAGCTTTGGCGGACAAGAGATATGTCCCACTTTCGAAGACTTCCAAGCTTTGATGGAATCTCAGCGCGATGAAGAGATCTTGCCCCAATTCTGCTTCGGCCACATCCAAGCCTTAGGACAGATATGCGGGCTCACTTTGCATGACGCTCGGTCTTTGATTCGAGACGGAGAACTGGACATTCCGAGCCTGATTCGTCGGCTTTCTGATGCCGGTGACCGCGGCGATCATCACTAGCAGGGTTTCCGGCAACACGCCCTCTGCTTGTGCATGTTGTCTCATTTCTTGCTTGCCCCAGGCTCCGGTGGGTCTAGCGTCCGTTTGATTGAGGTTGCCCAAGGTTTAAAAGGGGGCAAGAGTTGTATTGCCATGACGCTAGCTGAGACACTGATGGGTTTGGATGCCTTCCATCGCAGGGAGACGACTAGATTCGTGGGGAGTCCACTACTGCTGCAGGTAATGTTTCCCACCCTATCTCACATATATTTCTCACATCACTCGGCCCTCAGGCTTGGTTTTTCTCTCAAAACCTTTTCTCACTTTTCTCTCCACGTACAACCTCTATTCTTTAATCTCTCATTTTTCATCCCTCCCCAGATATGGTTGATGGATAAGTTGAGGGTTGTGGACTCATGCCCAACATATTCAACTCGCGGCTATTTCTTCCGGTGACGTCTAGTCGATGCCCCTGATGAGGGATGGTGGTGCGAATGGATGTGCAATTTGTCTGCTGTCAACATTGCTTGGCGCTGCCCCTGGCTTAATTTGCCGGCGATGAGTTACAGCATGTCTCCCAGCCCGAGATTCAGTTGATCGGCCTGACACACTGTGTCTTTTACTTCCCGTTCCGATTTCGGCGCCAATTTGGCCATGATCAGACTTGTCCGGAAGAAGGGATAGAGTACCCGCCGCATTTCCAGTCCGAGGCACACAGCTAGCTCGGTATGCCACAGCATGGAGGATGAGAGAGCTTCTGGCCCCGCTCCCACTTTTAGTTGCACCCTCTCTGATGAGTGCATAGCTTGGCTCGATGAAGAGCCGCAGGTTGGGCCTACTTTGGCATCAGAGGCTTCCACCAGCTCTAAGAGGGGGCGCAAGAACACCTGACTATGCCTCGAGTTTATTTGCTTTAATCAGTACTTTCAAGTTTTCTTTATGAATGTAATAAAAAGCAACTTCAATTTGTATTCAAGAGTAGGAGAACTCTGTACTGAAATCAATGTAATTGAAGGTTGTGGGTACTGAAAATTTTCCGTTTGGTCCAAAAATGGTCTAAGTCGTAAAAAGATTAATTTGAGCAAATCAACTTTTATTAAAACTTTTCAAAACCATTTTCGATATGGATCAAAACTGAACACGCCCGAGATCTATCACTGAGATGTGCAACCTCGGATCCCAGCAATGGAAAGTTGCCCCTAGTCTGAATAGCACTGCACTAGAGATCACAACCGAGCTCTTGAATGCAGAATAGACAAAGATGACCAACATGATCACATGGACAAAGTTGATTTGGAAGTATTTATGGCTGGACTTCAGAATGAAGTTGCCTACGTATCCCGAAGATGGGAATCAAGCTTACGTAGTTCGGTTCAGGTTCACTTGTGTATTAACACTCTCCTTTTGCGCTCTAACTTTTGCCAAGGCTGCCCTTTCTGGGTTTTCAACCTTGTGAGCTCAGTTTTTATTATTTCAAATTTTTCATGCTCTAACTTTTGCCTAGGTCGCCCTTTCAGGTTTTCGGCCTAGCGAGCCACTCAGGGATAGTATTTCTTTAACTTGTCCATGTTGATCGGCTGTGAGAACTCAAGGCCATCTAAATCCATCAGAGTGACAGCTCCACCCGACCAGATAGACTTGATGATGTAAGGGCTAGTCCAATTGGGTCTAAACTTGCCCCTAATGTCACACCCCAAACTCGCCCCTAAAAGTTCGGGCATGACCCATACAGAAACGGACACTTAACCTGATATACATATCATATGGGGCCTGAATGGAAGCATTTAATATAATAAAATAACACAGAAAAGCATCCATTGAGCTAAACCTAACATGCCAGGATCACATTCGTGAGAGTCATTTATTTTTAGACATACCCATACACATACATGACCGCATAAACAAACATTGGTATAGAGAGGGGTCATATACATACATTTTAACCTTAGGTAAATAATTAAAGTGCAAGCCAAAATCTTAACAAAACTTGACATAAATGCATAGACTTGGTCTGGGAGCCTGGGCATACTGAGGTTGACAACTGAAGGGTTTGCTTCAAGGGTTAAGACGGACTCCCAAAGTGATTACCTACAGAACAGACATAATATAAAATGAGCGAAGCTCAGTAATAATAGTACATAAACGATTCAATGCTCAACTTGAATTATAATACATATCAATGCATACATAAATAATGAGGCATAAGGTTAATTGATTCTGTATTAATTCTTGAACGGCCTAAGGCCCAGTCTTGAAACATATTGACTTGAAACATAATATCTTGGAACATAATGGCTTTAAGCCCTTGAACATATTAGCATTAAACTTTTAAACATGTTGGCATATAGCCCTTGTACATATGGCATGAAGCCCTTGAACATATGGCATGAAGCCCTTGAACATATGTGTATGAATTCAAGAGGTGTCTCACACGGATTCTAGAGGTGACTCACATCGTAGCACTTAGTTCCGTGTAGCACTTTGTTTCATATTATAATAACTTATCCGGAATGGCCATAGGCCTCATAACTTGCACATATGTATGGACTCAAGAGGTGGCTCGCACGGATTCTAGAGGTGACTCGCATTGCAGCACTTAGTTCCGTACCGCACTTTGTTCCATACCGAAAATACAGAATGGCCTCTGGCCTCATAGATCATATAGAATGGCCATAGGCCCAGATTGGCTATAAGCCTCATTCATATATGTATGGACTCAAGAGGTGGCTCACATGGACTCTAGAGGTGGCTCACAATGTAGCACTTAGTTCCAAGTAGCACTTTGTTCCATACCAGTAATTAACAGGTTTTACAGACCAACCATACATATCATGTCATATCATAAACGGAAACAAATTCATACATATGCATTATGCTTAATTCATAACAAAAATCAGAATTCAAACTTAATTATACCTGGCACTTCAATGGTGCTAACAAGTCAATATAAAGCATTCTTGTTCCTCGGTACTAAGAACTTGTAATATCCTTGAACCTATAACATAGGTGAACTTGTAACAGACTTAAACTTATAACATACGTAAACTTGTAACAGATGTAAACTTATAACATACGTAAACTTGTATATACTTGAACTTGTAACATGCGTATACTTGTAACATACTTGAACTTGTAACATACTTGAAAACACGGTATTATTACCCCGGTAAGGGTCGTGTGCTACGGATGTCATGAATACTTTACATATATGGCCAACTGTTCTTTACTTCAAAACGTAACATATTAGAACATAGAACATTTCTTGTTATATCATGTCATTACAGTACACTTAGCAAAGACAGATCAGGTTACATCATAATGTGGGTTACATGACAAGGTCGTCGATATTTAATTTTGTCTTTGGGTTGAGCCATCCTAAGTCAATCCGTTGTTTATCATAATACTTAGAGGTATTAACGTATAAAACAATCCGTGGTCTTAGCTAATTATTCGTTAAGAAATAGCGTAGTTCACTTGATCTATTAATAGCTTATAGAAGCATACACCTTTGTTTGCTCGTTCATATATGTTACCATATTTGACTTGTACTTAGCAGAGTACTACTGGTAGCCGTCACATCATTCACATGAGTTAACATAGTTAACTTAAGTTTAACAGGACGTTCCTGATAATTACTAATAAGAGATAAGCACATTTACAAATTGAATGATTTCAGAGATACGTGAATACCATGATTCCATAGTGCTTATACGTTCCCTTGGTTCGTCATGAATCACTATAGATATCTTGCACATAATGTTAGTATTCTTTGTCAACAATAATAAAATGTATTGCGCAATAATGCCTTTAGATTTTCCAATCAACATACTTGCAAGAAATAGAATGTTAACAATAAGAATCATTAACGATCATTGAATGTACGACTACTGTACTACTACTCACAGTGTTTAGATGCTTGGTCCGCCCCTGTAGCTGACCCTACACAATTCATAATACACATAGAAATCGGGTCACATATAAGTATTCCGTTCTTAACTTGTTTAATTCTCTTTATACCAGTTACACATCAATTTGCAATTCAACATAATTCAAACTAAATCCTTGAATCCCATTTCAACATTCCACAACCGAGTTCATATCATCCATATCCTTAATAAATTATTTCCCCAATTTTTCCTTTACATTAAAGCATGAATTACAACGTTCATAACAAAGTTCATTCGCAATTTCAAACATAATTTTCAAACATTTCCAAATTCCAATTAAACTTGTACATATCTAATTCAATATCTCAATTTCATTATTCTACTTTCAATTTGGGCCAAATCATTGGTTATCATCATTAATAACCTAGGGTTTCAAGAAAATATTGAAATTTCAAGACAAATTCAAACTTATTAACCCATTACTTTTTTATTCCAATTTTCCCATTGATTAAACACCTAGGATTCATAATTCACCATTTAAACCCATCAATTTAACTCCCAAGATTCCATACCTCAAGAATCAAGGAAGCTTGATGAGATTCCTCCAAAATTTCGAAATCCAATCGGTAGAAAATGTTGATCTTCTCTTGTTCTCCATCCTTGATGCAAGAACATGGTGGATTGTTGATAAAAGTGGAGGAAATCAAGGTTTTGGGGGCTAGGGTTTCGGACATGGAGGAGGGGAGAAGAAGAGAGGAAAAGAAAATGTAAGAAATGGTCCAAAAATCACGTTTTTGAGCTGCTGTCCCGCACAGTCCCGCACGTGCGCCGCTATCCCCGCACGTGCGGACCTGCTTCCAGCACAGATGTGAAAACTTCAAACGGGTATAACTCTCTCATCCGGACTCCGTTTTAGGTCATTCTTGTGGTCAAATTGAAGCCCCGGAGATAAGCTTTCCAATGGTTCTAACCTCACATCCAAATTCAAAGTGTGGAAAAAGAAAAAGGCAAAAGAGTGCTGGCTGATCGTAGACGAATTATTCGAATTAAAGTTTTTGGTCCAATCTTACTTTACCATCATATTACCACCTCAAGCAACACCCCAAAATAAAATGAGGAGGTTCCAAACATACCAATAAAAATGTTCAAAAACGAACCCACGTGTCTCCTTATTCAACAAATATGAATCCATAGTCATAAGGTTCACTTACTTAAACTTAATTCCACGTGACATTTCATAATAAGCATATAACTACGCATAATGAGGGACTGAAAATATATCGGGAACACATGCGAGGGTTGGGTTATTACACCTAAGATCGTGGATGGGAGCTCGGTTGTCTTTGAGCACTAGATCCCCCTCTTTCAAATTCCTAGACTTAACCTTCTTGTTAAAAGCCCTGGCAATTCTTCGTTGATAATTCTGGACGTGATACAGTGCTTTCAGCCTTCTTTCATCAAAGAGCATGAGTTCTTCGAACCTGTTTTGCTGCCAATCTGCCTCAGCTATCTGACACTCAGCCAATACCCGTAATGACGGAACCTCAACTTCGATAGGCAGAACAGCCTCCATCCTATAGACCATGGAATACGGAGTTGCCTCAGTAGAAGTTCGAATTGAAGTCTGGTAGCCCCAAAGAGCAAATGGCAGCTTATCTGGCCAGTCCCTGTAGTTTCCACCAAAATGTGCTTGATGTTCTTGTTGGCGGCCTCAACTGCTCCGTTGGTTTGCGGCTGATATGTAGATGACTTATGAAAAGCCACGTTGTACTTCTCCAACAAGTCGATCACCTCCTTCTTGAAGTGGGAACCATTATCCAAAATAATCTCATTCGGGACCCCATAGCGACAGATAATGTTGTTCCTGATGAACTTAGCAACGTGTGACGCCTTCAACACAGCGTAAGATTGGGCCTCAACCCATTTCATGAAGTAGTCTATCGCTACCAGAATATACTCATGCCCGTTGGATCCCTTCGGAGTGACAGCCCCAATTACATCAATCCCCCAGACTGAAAATGGCCATGGCGAAGTCATGTTATACAGCTTCGACGGCGGGATGTTCATGTGGTTTGCATGGATCTAACATTTGTGGCATCGCTGGACAAAGCCAATACAATCCTCCTCCATGGTGGACCAGTAATAACCCTGA
>JAPPVO010000016.1:100000505-100050662 GCA_030407325.1 Camellia japonica
GTTGTAGAGCGAATCTAAATTGTAATGAGGAATTTCACTGTATAGTCTTATGCAACTAACTTGTGGATGATTATGCGTTTCGAATCACACCTTTGTTTTCGGAAAGCGTTTATAACACTTTTGAATTTTGCTTGAAAGCTGGAAAATGTATTTTGGTTTTGATTGCAATGAGTTTTGGGCACTTGTGAAAAATGTTTTACATTCAAGAAAATGATTTTTAAAGAATCGAGAAAATAATGAAAATTTTCTTTTAACTGAGTTCTGTTACCATTTGTTTTACCTGGATAGGTGAAGGATGTGTAGTGACTTAGCTTGAATTGCTAGTTTTGGGTTTAGGTGTTGGTTTTAAGAAGTGTTTGGCATTGTTGAGGCTTGTTATGTCAGGGTATTATTCTTTTACTTGATTTTGTTAGAAGTTCATTTCTTATGTGTAAGTTGATCGAGAATTTTGTTGAGAGGATTTTCTTTCATATTTAAGTGTTGAACACTCAAGGGTGGTGTGTGTGCTATGGAGGTTATCGCGTGGTTGTGCTTCTGGCTATGATTAAATTGCCTTTGTTCGACCTTCCCTTTAATTTCGAGGGCGAAATTCCTTAAGAGGGGGAGGTTATAGCGACTCTGGTTTAGATCCGACCCATTGCTGTTTTGGATCTAGGTTTAATTGTCTTATATGATTGTTCATGTCTTGTTTCCCCTTATTCCTCATTGATTTTGGTTATTGGGGTGCGTTGGTTGCATTTGGAGCAGGTTGGTTGCTTTTTTTTAAATCTATTGTTGTCCTAAAATTTTGTCTCTACGCTTAAGTGAAGCTTCTTGCACTCGAGCGGTGTTTGAAAGCTCTCAATATTTTTGCAAGTTTGCAAAAATATTGAGAGGGTTCATTCTTCGCTCGAGCAGTGATTCTTGCGCTCGGTGGTCACTCTTGTTGTGTTTGTACTCTTGAACAAAACTTCTTGTGCTTGAGCGGTCTGTTCGAATTTAGCAACTATAAAAGTCACTTTTGGTCATATCTAGATCACTTTTCTCTCTCTGTTCTCTCTCCTTCTACCATTGTTGAGCCTTCAAGCTCTTTCTACCTAGTTTTCATCTACTTTTATACATCTTTGACCCCTACTTCCTTATACCAAAATGTAGAGCTCGATAAGGGCTTCCATTTAATCTGAGCAGATCGTGTTTTCATCGAAGTTGGATTTTCAGGGTTTCTTCTCTTCATTGCTTGAGGTAGGGATTCTTTTGCTCACTTTCACTACTTTGTCTATAGACAGACATGAGGTAGATTTTATTGCATAAAAATCACATCTATTGTGGATCTTTTGAAAATTATAAAATGGGGATCTAGGGTTTGATCTTCGGGTTTCAAATTGATTAAATTGGTTGTTGTTTGATTAGTTAAGGAGTGGTTAATGTGTTTATGTTAAGAGGAAGATAAAGCGCTAATTTTGATAATTTGACCTAACAAACTAAAAAGGGGTAAAGTTTATTAAAGATTGTATTTTGATAGTTTGAGTTATGATTATTGTCTTGTTAGTATAAAGGATGAGTAAATTACGGTATTGAGAATTTATTTGGATAATCATGTTAAGTTGGATTATGGTTTGGAAACCTTTGGATGTGGTTCTATTGAAAGGTGGATGTAACGCCTCCAAAACAATTACAATAAACCAACTCCAAACACTAGTACATTGTGATATAAATAAAGTAAGAACCTTTCTTTGATTAGAGTTAATATACAAAATGTGACACATGCGATATACATTCATAAATCGTTCATCTTGAATCTACAGCATGTCTTACAAGATGAAATAAGAAATGAAAACTAAACAGATATTCATATGCCCTAATGGCTTACATCATTCCAAGACCGTGCTTGGTTACAACAAGATGAGTCATCAGCTCAATACAAATAAAGCCCTAGGCTTGTAAAGAAAGTAAATACAAAATAAACAGAAATTGAGCATTCAGCTCCACAGTCCTCCCAAGCAAAGTCCTTGGCGAAGGCATATCACCAGCACGTGAAAATGGTTTTTCCCAAGTAAGGTGAGCCAAAGCCCAGTAGAAACAATCTAGCACAATGTATGGATCTTAAAAAAGATATAAGTATGATGTGCATATACAATGCCTGTGATAAAACCATTCATAGTTTACAAGATCATAATATGTCAAGTTTTATATCTCATTTCATTGTTCATATAGAATTTGTTCAATCAACCAATATTGATAATACAACTCATCGGATCTCAAATCAATATAGTTATCATACACAAAATCATTTGCCATTTTACAGAGATTTCATTCGTAATATCGGCACCCATGTATACAAGTGGTTTTCGGGACTTTCACCCTAAACACACAGGTCAACTTAATTCACTGGAGTCCATCCCCTTCTCCTCCCAAACATCATACATATACAATATATTAAAACACAGTCATGTTCAATGACAACCAATAAGAGATTAGTGTCACTTCACCTAATCCTCATGCAATTTCTACAACAATCATAGTTATCCTCCACCGATATCCCAAAATAGATTATTTCTAAATAGATATACAATCTCCAAGACAGATAAATTATCTAAATTCCATAGGTGAGAGGCAATACATATACGATTCCACCTTTTATATAAACATCTATTCAATTTCACATTCCTAATACCAATTCCATTATTTATATAAAATAATTATTTGAACATTTTAGGGCGAAACTCCATTTCCTTTCAAAATCCAATCCACGTGTCAAAATCAACCAATTTATCACAACACAACCTTATATCTACACCCGTAATCATTTTCAATACTCATTTAAAAATCCCTATTTTGATTTTAAACCAAAACCCTAGGTTTGTCTAAAATCCTCCAAATCCCAACATTATTTATACAACAACAAATAGCTAAGTTCAAAATCATAGAAGAGTATAGAAAGTCCCTACCTCAAAGTTAGAAGCAAAGTAAGGAGAAAACCTCAAATATGCCAAAATCGACTTTTGTTCAGATCAAAATAGAGCTCTTGAGATGCTTTACCTTTTTCCCAAAGACACTAGGTAGAGAAACCAACGGATCTAGGTGAAAATGCAGAGAGAATATGAGTTCTAGAGAGAGAACCTCAAGATCTAGGGTTTTGAAATATTTTAGAGAGAGAAAAAGATGAAAAACTGATGTACAAAGTGGCTATTACGAACTGATATATGCACAGTCTGCTCAAGCGCAAGAGTTGACCTTAAGCATCAGACACAATAAGTTGTTCCGCTCGAGTGCAAGAAGTGCCGTCGAGCGCAAAATGCACACTCCCAATAGTTTTCAGACAATAGGCCAAGCTCGAGCTTAAGAAAGGCTGCTTGAGCGCCCACCTGCTCAAGTGTAGGAAACGCCGCTCGAACGTAGAATACACTCTCCCAGTAGTTTTGCAGACTTGCAAAAGTACTGAGAGTTCACCAAGCCCACTCGAAGAAGTGCTGTTCAAGCAGAGGAGCAAAATCCTGGGCAACAAAAGGTTTGAAAACTAAGCAACCAACTTGTTCCAGACATGCTCGATACAACCCAATAGTCAAACTCAAGTAAGAATAATGGGAAAAGACATGAGCAACATTTAGAAACCATAAAACTCGAGTTCAGAAAGTCAAATGGGTCGGGTCAAAATCGGAATCGCTATAACCTCCCCCCTTAAAGAATTTCTCCCC
Organism: Camellia japonica; assembly: GCA_030407325.1. NCBI lineage: Eukaryota > Viridiplantae > Streptophyta > Magnoliopsida > Ericales > Theaceae > Camellia > Camellia japonica. The sequence goes on from JAPPVO010000016.1 coordinate 100,004,180, forward strand.
GAAATTTCAAATCAAGTTTTAAAACTAAGTCAAAACCAACTACAACCATAATGATAATCATTCAATTCCATCACCATGACCCATTCTCCGGTCATTCAATTCCATCAACATGCTAAACAAATTTTCAATACTAAATACACAATTCATATTTCCAAAACATATGCAATGTTTATAATAAACTCGCATTTCCAAACATAAACAACATTTACAATGTTTCCATATCTCCAAAACATATACAACGCTTCATATTTCATTAACATAACAAAATTTCAATACATGATCAAACATCAACAAATAAATCCGGATATTTTTCACGGACTTCCAACTCACGTTCCCAAGTTGCTTCCTCAACTCCGTGATGTTTCCACAATACTTTAACCAAGGGATTTGTCTTGCCTCGCAAGACTTGGTCTCGGGTATCCAAGACTCACCGGTCTCTTCTCATACGAGCCATCCTCATCTACCTCTAAGTCGGTCCAATCCAATACGTGCGATGGATCCAGCTTATACTTCTGAAGCATGCTAATATGAAACACATTATGAACCCCGGAAAGCTGTGGCAGCAAGGCCAAACGATAAGCTACCTCTCTAAAGGGCCAATGAATTGAGGGGACAACTTCCTACTCTTTCCAAACCTCGTCAAACCTCTCCTAGGCGATATCTTGAAGAATACATGGTCTCCCACCTCAAAAGACAAAAGTCTTCTCCTATAGTCGGCATAACTTTTCTAGCGACTCTGAGCCGTAACCAACCTCTTACGGATAAGTGCAACTTACTTCGTCGTTTCCCGAACTAACTCTAGACCCAACATAGGTGCATCACCCACCTCGGCCCAACACACAGGGGATCTATACGGTTGACCATACAAGGCCTCAAACGGTGCCATGCCAATACTCAATTAGAAACTGTTATTATAGGCAAACTCCACTAAGGATAAGTGCCTCTCCCACGAACCCTTAAAGTCAAGGACACAACCTCGAAGCATATCCTATAAAATCTAAATGGTGCGCTCTAACTGCTCATCAGTTTGAGGATGATACGCAGTGCCAAAGGTCAATCTCGTGCCCAAGGCGCTCTGTAGGCTCTGCCACAACTGAGCCATGAAACGCGGATCTCTATCCGAAATGATCATCACAGGAACCCCGTGCAACCTCACTATGTCCCTAATGTAAAGGTCGGTAAGATAATCTACCGAGTCACTCACACGCATAGGTATAAAGTGCACCAACTTGGTCAGCAAGTCAACTATCACCCAAATTGCATCACTACCCCATTGAGTCCTCTGAAGACCCACAACAAAATCCATCGTGACATGTTCCCACTTCCACTCGGCGATAGGAAAGGGTTGCAACAAACCCGATGGCCTCTAGTGTTCGCCTTACTTGCTGACAAGTAAGGCACCTCGACACAAACGCGGCCACATCCTTCTTCATTCCCCTCCACCAAAACTGGAGGCCAAGGTCATGATACATCTTTGTGCCTCCCGGATGTACCACAAGCAAGAATGGTGAAACTCTCGGAGTACTTCCTCTCTGCAAGACTCCGGCACGAAAAGATGGTCAAGGTATCTAACACTTAAGTCGGAGTACACGTTCAAGCCTCTTTCTACCATCCCACTGAAGATCTTCTCCCGGAGGATTCTATATCAAGGTGCCTTCTGTGCTCCTATCACTCGGTTTACAAGTGTAAGTTGTGCAACTACCGAAAACAAAACTGCAAACTCAACAGACTCACCAAGATTCAAGTCAAACTCCCCAATGGCACCCAACATCTCCCATTCCTGGATGGCAATACAAGCTACACTGCTAATGGATTTCTGCCTCAAAGCATCAGCCACAACATTGGCTTTTCCTGGATGGTAATGTAACTCAAAATCATAATCTTATATAAACTCCATCCCCCTTCTCTGCCTTAAATTCAAGTCTTTTTGTGTAAACGGATATTTCAGACTCTTATGATCATAAAACACTTCAAACTTCTCACCATACAAATAATGCCTCCAAATCTTCAAGGCAAAGATCACCGCCGCTAACTCTAGGTCATGAGGAGGGTAGTTCCTCTCATGTGTTTTCAACTACCGTGAGCCATAGGCTACTACCTTCCCCTCTTGCATCAAAACACAACCCAAACCTTCACGTAAGGCATCACAATACATTGAATAGCCCAAACCCCTCTCCAGAATAATTAATACTGGAGCAGTGGTAAGTCTAACCTTGAGCTCTTAGAATGATCTCTCACAGGTTTCACTCCACACAAACTTAGCTCCTTTCCTCGTCAATTCAGTCAACGATGAGGCTAATCTAGAGAAATCCTTCATGAACCGACGATAATACTCGGCCAGCCCCAAGAAACTATGGATCTCAAAAGCATTCTTAGGTTGTTCCCAATCTTGCACTGCCTCTATTTTGGATGAATCTACAGTCACCCCTTCCCCAGATACCACATGGCATAAGAACTTAACTTCCCTCAGCCAAAATTCACATTTCCTAAACTTAGCATATAGTTTATGGGCTCTAAACAACTCAAGTACTACCTGCAAGTGTTTCTTGCGCTCCTCCTTAGAGGGTGAGTAAATCAAGATACTGTCCACAAAGACACCACAAAACAGTCTAGGAACTCACGAAAGATCTGATTCATCAAATCCATAAACACGGCTGGTGCATTGGTTAGCCCGAAGGGAATCACTAGAAACTCGTAACGGCCATACGGCATACGGAATGCCGTCTTCGAGATATCCGCCTCCCTTACTCTCAACTAGTGATAACCCTATCTCAAGTCTATCTTAGAGAAGCAACAAGACCCCTTCAACTGATCAAACAAATCATCTATACAAGACGTTGGGTACTTGTTCTTAAAAATTACCCAATTTAACTTCCAGTAATCTATACAAAGTCATAACGCACCATCTTTCTTTTTAGCAAAAAGAGTCAGTGCTCCCCAAGATAAGTACTAGGGCAAATAAAACCCTTATCAAACAATTATTGGAGTTGAATCTTCAACCAACTCAACTCAGCAGGTGCAAATCTATACGGTGCCATAGAAATCGGTGTTGTGCCAGGCACTAAGTCAATAGAGAACTCGATCTCTTGGTGAGGTGGTAAACTGGTAAGATCATCCGAAAAAACATATAGGTATTGACAAACTACCCTTGGCAACTCAACTCGGACTTCATCACACTCAGCACTCAAGAAGTTGGCAGAAGGCAACTAAGTTCACTCCGCCCACGTGCATCACACACCGATGATAAGACTCTATCAACTAGGTCCCCCAAGAAATAAAAGCAATCACCGCTCAAAGTACATACAGTAACCCTCTGACGGTAGCAATCTATAACAACCTGATATGATGACAACCAGTCCATACCCAATATAATGTCAAAGCTAAACATGTCAATCAACACAAATACAAAAAGAAGTCGGCGACTGGCAACTTCTATGTCACAACCCCGACACCCCTGCTTCAAAACAACCTTGCCACCAATAAGTGATTCTACACAAATAGGAGATGCTAAGTGAGCCAACTCTAACCCCAAAATTGATGCAAATACAGATGAAATAAATAAATGGGATGCACCCGTATCAATCAATACATTAGCAACTAAATTGCAAAACAAGAAGGTACCTGTCACTATCAAAGGCGCTGGCCTAGATCTGGCGCGGTAACAGCATACACACACCCTGAAGGTCTCTGCTCAACCTACTCACCCCTCGGAGCATAAGCCTGATCACTAACTCAGACGAAGAGCCTCCCTAATTGGCCCTCGAGCCCTGTGTTGACCGTGCCGGCTAGTGACGCTGTGTCTGTCTTGAACCAGACGCACCAAATGTGCCGCTCAACTGAGGGCAAAACCTCTTCATGTGCCTCACTTGCCCACACTGATAACAAGTGAGCGGTTGGCCACTCCCCTAACTCTGGCCCTGAGAATGAACCGAAGACGATGCACATCGTTGCCCTCCTGCTCTCTACAAGCCAGCTGGAGACTGGTGGCCCAACGGGCCACACTTATAACAAGTAACATCTCCCTGACCACCTCTCCTAGAACCCGAACTTGATAATGGAAAAGTGGATCTTAACTAAGCTCCCGGGGATGGCTGTGAATTAGAACCCCTCTACCACTTACTGTCCCCTTGAACATCCTGACACCTCCTGGAGCCCCTCATCTTCTCCTTCTCCATCTTCATCACGGTCTCAAGATGAGCCGCCACCTCCACAAGGCATCCATAATCCCTAATCATCGACCCGGCCACTTTGAACATGAGTCCGGTCCTCAACCTCTTCTCAAACTCCAAACAATGACGCTTCTCTATCGCCACTAACCCTGGTGCAAACCTAGAGAGGCTAGTAAATGTGGCCTCAAACTCTGCCATCAAAGTGTTCAACTGTACCAATTTGGAAAACTGATTGTAGACCGCCCAAACTCCGCTCCGCGCGCAAGGGCGCGAATTGTAGTTCTAGCTACTACAGTTCGGACTCCTGTCACGGTTCTGAATCTAATCTCACAAAGTGCAATGTGAGACTGATAAATCACCAAAGAGTCCAAATCCGGCAAATCGTTTTGGAAAATCGATTTTAATCAAAAAGCGCCAAACATGGACTGCTTTGCCAGATTTCAGAGCCGCCACCTAAATGTTTTATTTTTGGAAAATTTAGGAAACCCTGACTCGTGCCTAAGGCCACGTGTCTGTCATCACCAAAGTTGCCTCGGCTCGGGAACTTGGGTACGGGAGGGAAGGTCCTGAAATGAGCACCCCCGCTCGACCGATCAAAAGATCGGCCTTAGCTTAAAATAATCAAAATAAAACTATGTCAGTGACCTATCTCTATGGCAGATCAGTGATTTGCAACAAGAGTTTCAATTACCTTAAGAGCAACTTCAACTTAACTATGGGATCACTTAATTATGGCGTTCGGAATTATATAACAGTATTGTGGCGAGAGATTTCCCTAAGAACTCCACCATCACCACCACCTACAACCAAAACCTGCATCAAGTAATTCAATTAAATTTAGCACAAATACCTGACAAACAGAATAATTATAGATTGCATAAACATGAAGAGCAGAAGATAGCTAGCTCTACCAACAATGTTTTCCTCAATCATTGGCAACTTAAATTACAAGTTCTCTTTCTACTTGTAAATATGATGAATTGAGGCTGAGAGTACATAGAAATATTATTTGTTCACAATTTAACAATGAGACAAAAACAAGGTGAGTCTTATATTCAATTCTAGAATTAAATTTGTCATACAATGCCTTCAATCTAATAGAAAGAGTAAATTTTGCACATAGAACTCAAATACTATTTTGTCTGAAATTCCCTGGGAAGAGTGTGCAACATAGTGATAATAAAAGAATGGTGCGACACAGCCTTGTCTCTAACGAAAGTCGAACCCTTAACCTCTCATACGTGAGAAGTAGGAAGTTGATGTTGTTGGGTTAGAAGACTGTTTGGCACATATAAAATAATTACTTAGAATCAAGAAATTTTGGAAAGAGGGTGATGAGTTTTTCACCCAATTTAGAGTAATGCCCTGTTTCTAGAAATTAATGCAAGAAATTAGTGAGGTAGAGATGACAAGTGATGTTGATGAGAAAGTGAAATGATGGTGAAATTGAAAAAAACATGAACGATTCAAAATGAAAGTTGTAGTAGAAGAAATTGGGGACATGGATCTGGTTTATCAAAATTTTTTTTTCGAAAGGTCTCTGAAATCATAATCAATGCTTTAGGTTTACCTAGATCCAAAACCTCAAGCCCAAGATAGGGAATGAGAGGCTTTGGTATAACTATAGTTGGATGTCCAGCATAGGCCATCAACAGAGGAAGAGCAGCAATTGATGGCAATAATAATTTCCTGTTCTTCAAAGTCAGAAAGACCTAGTTTAGCATTAACTCTGAATGCAGTAATGCAAAGAGAAAACAAGGCCGATCTTTGATCGGTCGAGCGGGGGTGCTCATTTCAGGACCTTTCCCTCCCGTACCCAAGTTCCCGAGCCGAGGCAACTTTGGTGATGACAGACACGTGGCCTTAGGCACGAGTCAGGGTTTCCTAAATTTTCCAAAAATAAAACATTTAGGTGGCGGCTCTGAAATCTGGCAAAGCAGTCCATGTTTGGCGCTTTTTGATTAAAATCGATTTTCCAAAACGATTTGCCGGATTTGGACTCTTTGGTGATTTATCAGTCTCACATTGCACTTTGTGAGATTAGATTCAGAACCGTGACAGGAGTCCGAACTGTAGTAGCTAGAACTACAATTCGCGCCCTTGCGCGCGGAGCGGAGTTTGGGCGGTCTACAATCAGTTTTCCAAATTGGTACAGTTGAACACTTTGATGGCAGAGTTTGAGGCCACATTTACTAGCCTCTCTAGGTTTGCACCAGGGTTAGTGGCGATAGAGAAGCGTCATTGTTTGGAGTTTGAGAAGAGGTTGAGGACCGGACTCATGTTCAAAGTGGCCGGGTCGATGATTAGGGATTATGGATGCCTTGTGGAGGTGGCGGCTCATCTTGAGACCGTGATGAAGATGGAGAAGGAGAAGATGAGGGGCTCCAGGAGGTGTCAGGATGTTCAAGGGGACAGTAAGTGGTAGAGGGGTTCTAATTCACAGCCATCCCCGGGAGCTTAGTTAAGATCCACTTTTCCATTATCAAGTTCGGGTTCTAGGAGAGGTGGTCAGGGAGATGTTACTTGTTATAAGTGTGGCCCGTTGGGCCACCAGTCTCCAGCTGGCTTGTAGAGAGCAGGAGGGCAACGATGTGCATCGTCTTCGGTTCATTCTCAGGGCCAGAGTTAGGGGAGTGGCCAACCGCTCACTTGTTATCAGTGTGGGCAAGTGAGGCACATGAAGAGGTTTTGCCCTCAGTTGAGCGGCACATTTGGTGCGTCTGGTTCAAGACAGACACAGCGTCACTAGCCGGCACGGTCAACACAGGGCTCGAGGGCCAATTAGGGAGGCTCTTCGTCTGAGTTAGTGATCAGGCTTATGCTCCGAGGGGTGAGTAGGTTGAGCAGAGACCTTCAGGGTGTGTGTATGCTGTTACCGCGCCAGATCTAGGCCAGCGCCTTTGATAGTGACAGGTACCTTCTTGTTTTGCAATTTAGTTGCTAATGTATTGATTGATACGGGTGCATCCCATTTATTTATTTCATCTGTATTTGCATCAATTTTGGGGTTAGAGTTGGCTCACTTAGCATCTCCTATTTGTGTAGAATCACTTATTGGTGGCAAGGTTGTTTTGAAGCAGGGGTGTCGGGGTTGTGACATAGAAGTTGCCAGTCGCCGACTTCTTTTTGTATTTGTGTTGATTGACATGTTTAGCTTTGACATTATATTGGGTATGGACTGGTTGTCATCATATCAGGTTGTTATAGATTGCTACCGTCAGAGGGTTACTGTATGTACTTTGAGCGGTGATTGCTTTTATTTCTTGGGGGACCTAGTTGATAGAGTCTTATCATCGGTGTGTGATGCACGTGGGCGGAGTGAACTTAGTTGCCTTCCTGCCAACTTCTTGAGTGCTGAGTGTGATGAAGTCCGAGTTGAGTTGCCAAGGGTAGTTTGTCAATACCTATATGTTTTTTCGGATGATCTTACCAGTTTACCACCTCACCAAGAGATCGAGTTCTCTATTGACTTAGTGCCTGGCACAACACCGATTTCTATGGCACCGTATAGATTTGCACCTGCTGAGTTGAGTTGGTTGAAGATTCAACTCCAATAATTGTTTGATAAGGGTTTTATTTGCCCTAGTACCTTATCTTGGGGAGCACTGACTCTTTTTGCTAAAAAGAAAGATGGTGCGTTATGACTTTGTATAGATTACTGGAAGTTAAATTGGGTAATTTTTAAGAACAAGTACCCAACGTCTTGTATAGATGATTTGTTTGATCAGTTGAAGGGGTCTTGTTGCTTCTCTAAGATAGACTTGAGATAGGGTTATCACTAGTTGAGAGTAAGGGAGGCGGATATCTCGAAGACGGCATTCCGTATGCCGTATGGCCGTTACGAGTTTCTAGTGATTCCCTTCGGGCTAACCAATGCACCAGCCGTGTTTATGGATTTGATGAATCAGATCTTTCGTGAGTTCCTAGACTGTTTTGTGGTTGTCTTTGTGGACAGTATCTTGATTTACTCACCCTCTAAGGAGGAGCGCAAGAAACACTTGCAGGTAGTACTTGAGTTGTTTAGAGCCCATAAACTATATGCTAAGTTTAGGAAATGTGAATTTTGGCTGAGGGAAGTTAAGTTCTTATGCCATGTGGTATCTGGGGAAGGGGTGACTGTAGATTCATCCAAAATAGAGGCAGTGCAAGATTGGGAACAACCTAAGAATGCTTTTGAGATCCATAGTTTCTTGGGGCTGGCCGAGTATTATCGTCGGTTCATGAAGGATTTCTCTAGATTAGCCTCATCGTTGACTGAATTGACGAGGAAAGGAGCTAAGTTTGTGTGGAGTGAAACCTGTGAGAGATCATTCTAAGAGCTCAAGGTTAGACTTACCACTGCTCCAGTATTAATTATTCTGGAGAGGGGTTTGGGCTATTCAATGTATTGTGATGCCTTACGTGAAGGTTTGGGTTGTGTTTTGATGCAAGAGGGGAAGGTAGTAGCCTATGGCTCACGGTAGTTGAAAACACATGAGAGGAACTACCCTCCTCATGACCTAGAGTTAGCGGCGGTGATCTTTGCCTTGAAGATTTGGAGGCATTATTTGTATGGTGAGAAGTTTGAAGTGTTTTATGATCATAAGAGTCTGAAATATCCGTTTACACAAAAGACTTGAATTTAAGGCAGAGAAGGGGATGGAGTTTATATAAGATTATGATTTTGAGTTACATTACCATCCAGGAAAAGCCAATGTTGTGGCTGATGCTTTGAGGCAGAAATCCATTAGCAGTGTAGCTTGTATTGCCATCCAGGAATGGGAGATGTTGGGTGCCATTGGGGAGTTTGACTTGAATCTTGGTGAGTCCGTTGAGTTTGCAGTTTTGTTTTCGGTAGTTGCACAACTTACACTTGTAAACCGAGTGATAGGAGCACAGAAGGCACCTTGATATAGAATCCTCCGGGAGAAGATCTTCAGTGGGATGGTAGAAAGAGGCTTGAACGTGTACTCCGACTTAAGTGTTAGATACCTTGACCATCTTTTCGTGCCGGAGTCTTGCAGAGAGGAAGTACTCCGAGAGTTTCACCATTCTTGCTTGTGGTACATCCGGGAGGCACAAAGATGTATCATGACCTTGGCCTCCAGTTTTGGTGGAGGGGAATGAAGAAGGATGTGGCCGCGTTTGTGTCGAGGTGCCTTACTTGTCAGCAAGTTAAGGTCGAACACTAGAGGCCATCGGGTTTGTTGCAACCCTTTCCTATCGCCGAGTGGAAGTGGGAACATGTCACGATGGATTTTGTTGTGGGTCTTCAGAGGACTCAATGGGGTAGTGATGCAATTTGGGTGATAGTTGACTTGCTGACCAAGTTGGTGCACTTTATACCTATGCGTGTGAGTGACTCGGTAGATTATCTTACCGACCTTTACATTAGGGACATAGTGAGGTTGCACGGGGTTCCTGTGATGATCATTTCGGATAGAGATCCGCGTTTCATGGCTCAGTTGTGGCAGAGCCTACAGAGCGCCTTGGGCACGAGATTGACCTTTGGCACTGCGTATCATCCTCAAACTGATGAGCAGTTAGAGCGCACCATTTAGATTTTATAGGATATGCTTCGAGGTTGTGTCCTTGACTTTAAGGGTTCGTGGGAGAGGCACTTATCCTTAGTGGAGTTTGCCTATAATAACAGTTTCTAATTGAGTATTGGCATGGCACCGTTTGAGGCCTTGTATGGTCAACCGTATAGATCCCCTGTGTGTTGGGCCGAGGTGGGTGATGCACCTATGTTGGGTCTAGAGTTAGTTCGGGAAACGACGAAGTAAGTTGCACTTATCCGTAAGAGGTTGGTTACGGCTCAGAGTCGCTAGAAAAGTTATGCCGACTATAGGAGAAGACTTTTGTCTTTTGAGGTGGGAGACCATGTATTCTTCAAGATATCGCCTAGGAGAGGTTTGACGAGGTTTGGAAAGAGTAGGAAGTTGTCCCCTCAATTCATTGGCCCTTTAGAGAGGTAGCTTATCGTTTGGCCTTGCTGCCACAGCTTTCCGGGGTTCATAATGTGTTTCATATTAGCATGCTTCAGAAGTATAAGCTGGATCCATCGCACGTATTGGATTGGACCGACTTAGAGGTAGATGAGGATGGCTCGTATGAGAAGAGACCGGTGAGTCTTGGATACCCGAGACCAAGTCTTGCGAGGCAAGACAAATCCCTTGGTTAAAGTATTGTGGAAACATCACGGAGTTGAGGAAGCAACTTGGGAACGTGAGTTGGAAGTCCGTGAAAAATATCCGGATTTATTTGTTGATGTTTGATCATGTATTGAAATTTTGTTATGTTAATGAAATATGAAGACGTTGTATATGTTTTGGAGATATGGAAACATTGTAAATGTTGTTTATGTTTGGAAATGCGAGTTTATTATAAACATTGCATATGTTTTGGAAATATGAATTGTGTATTTAGTATTGAAAATTTGTTTAGCATGTTGATGGAATTGAATGACCGGAGAATGGGTCATGGTGATGGAATTGAATGATTATCATTATGGTTGTAGTTGGTTTTGACTTAGTTTTAAAACTTGATTTGAAATTTCGGGGATGAAATTCTTTAAGGGGGGAGGTTATAGCGATTCCGATTTTGACCCGACCCATTTGACTTTCTGAACTCGAGTTTTATGGTTTCTAAATGTTGCTCATGTCTTTTCCCATTCTTCTTACTTGAGTTTGACTATTGGGTTGTATCGAGCATGTCTGGAACAAGTTGGTTGCTTAGTTTTCAAACCTTTTGTTGCCCAGGATTTTGCTCCTCTGCTTGAACAGCACTTCTTCGAGTGGGCTTGGTGAACTCTCAGTACTTTTGCAAGTCTGCAAAACTACTGGGAGAGTGTATTCTACGTTCGAGCGGCGTTTCCTACACTTGAGCAGGTGGGCGCTCAAGCAGCCTTTCTTAAGCTCGAGCATTGGCCTATTGTCTGGAAAACTATTGGGAGTGTGCATTTTGCGCTCGAACGGCACTTCTTGCACTCGAGCGGAACAACTTATTGTGTCTGATGCTTAAGCGTCAACTCTTGCGCTTGAGCAGACTGTGCATATATCAGTTCGTAATAGCCACTTTGTACATCAGTTTTTCATCTTTTTCTCTCTCTAAAATATTTCAAAACCCTAGATCTTGAGGTTCTCTCTCTAGAACTCATATTCTCTCTGCATTTTCACCTAGATCCGTTGGTTTCTCTACCCTAGTGTCTTTGGGAAAAAGGTAAAGCATCTCAAGAGCTCTATTTTGATCTGAACAAAAGTCGATTTTGGCATATTTGAGGTTTTCTCCTTACTTTGCTTCTAACTTTGAGGTAGGGACTTTCTATACTCTTCTATGATTTTGAACTTAGCTATTTGTTGTTGTATAAATAATGTTGGGATTTGGAGGATTTTAGACAAACCTAGGGTTTTGGTTTAAAATCAAAATAGGGATTTTTAAATGAGTATTGAAAATGATTACGGGTGTAGATATAAGGTTGTGTTGTGATAAATTGGTTGATTTTGACACGTGGATTGGATTTTGAAAGGAAATGGAGTTTCGCCCTAAAATGTTCAAATAATTATTTTATATAAATAATGGAATTGGTATTAGGAATGTGAAATTGAATAGATGTTTATATAAAAGGTGGAATCGTATATGTATTGCCTCTCACCTATGGAATTTAGATAATTTATCTGTCTTGGAGATTGTATATCTATTTAGAAATAATCTATTTTGGGATATCGGTGGAGGATAACTATGATTGTTGTAGAAATTGCATGAGGATTAGGTGAAGTGACACTAATCTCTTATTGGTTGTCATTGAACATGACTGTGTTTTAATATATTGTATATGTATGATGTTTGGGAGGAGAAGGGGATGGACTCCAGTGAATTAAGTTGACCTGTGTGTTTAGGGTGAAAGTCCCGAAAACCACTTGTATACATGGGTGCCGATATTACGAATGAAATCTCTGTAAAATGGCAAATGATTTTGTGTATGATAACTATATTGATTTGAGATCCGATGAGTTGTATTATCAATATTGGTTGATTGAACAAATTCTATATGAACAATGAAATGAGATATAAAACTTGACATATTATGATCTTGTAAACTATGAATGGTTTTATCACAGGCATTGTATATGCACATCATACTTATATCTTTTTTAAGATCCATACATTGTGCTAGATTGTTTCTACTGGGCTTTGGCTCACCTTACTTGGGAAAAACCATTTTCACGTGCTGGTGATATGCCTTCGCCAAGGACTTTGCTTGGGAGGACTGTGGAGCTGAATGCTCAATTTCTGTTTATTTTGTATTTACTTTCTTTACAAGCCTAGGGCTTTATTTGTATTGAGCTGATGACTCATCTTGTTGTAACCAAGCACGGTCTTGGAATGATGTAAGCCATTAGGGCATATGAATATCTGTTTAGTTTTCATTTCTTATTTCATCTTGTAAGACATGCTGTAGATTCAAGATGAACGATTTATGAATGTATATCGCATGTGTCACATTTTGTATATTAACTCTAATCAAAGAAAGGTTCTTACTTTATTTATATCACAATGTACTAGTGTTTGGAGTTGGTTTATTGTAATTGTTTTGGAGGCGTTACATCCACCTTTCAATAGAACCACATCCAAAGGTTTCCAAACCATAATCCAACTTAACATGATTATCCAAATAAATTCTCAATACCGTAATTTACTCATCCTTTATACTAACAAGACAATAATCATAACTCAAACTATCAAAATACAATCTTTAATAAACTTTACCCCTTTTTAGTTTGTTAGGTCAAATTATCAAAATTAGCGCTTTATCTTCCTCTTAACATAAACACATTAAACCACTCCTTAACTAATCAAACAACAACCAATTTAATCAATTTGAAACCCGAAGATCAAACCCTAGATCCCCATTTTATAATTTTCAAAAGATCCACAATAGATGTGATTTTTATGCAATAAAATCTACCTCATGTCTGTCTATAGACAAAGTAGTGAAAGTGAGCAAAAGAATCCCTACCTCAAGCAATGAAGAGAAGAAACCCTGAAAATCCAACTTCGATGAAAACACGATCTGCTCAGATTAAATGGAAGCCCTTATCGAGCTCTACATTTTGGTATAAGGAAGTAGGGGTCAAAGATGTATAAAAGTAGATGAAAACTAGGTAGAAAGAGCTTGAAGGCTCAACAATGGTAGAAGGAGAGAGAACAGAGAGAGAAAAGTGATCTAGATATGACCAAAAGTGACTTTTATAGTTGCTAAATTCGAACAGACCGCTCAAGCACAAGAAGTTTTGTTCAAGAGTACAAACACAACAAGAGTGACCACCGAGCGCAAGAATCACTGCTCGAGCGAAGAATGAACCCTCTCAATATTTTTGCAAACTTGCAAAAATATTGAGAGCTTTCAAACACCGCTCGAGTGCAAGAAGCTTCACTTAAGCGTAGAGACAAAATTTTAGGACAACAATAGATTTAAAAAAAAGCAACCAACCTGCTCCAAATGCAACCAACGCACCCCAATAACCAAAATCAATGAGGAATAAGGGGAAACAAGACATGAACAATCATATAAGACAATTAAACCTAGATCCAAAACAGCAATGGGTCGGATCTAAACCAGAGTCGCTATAACCTCCCCCTCTTAAGGAATTTCGCCCCGAAATTAAAGCGAAGGTCAAACAAAGGCAATTTAATCATAGCCAGAAGCACAACCACGCGATAACCACCATAGCACACACACCACCCTTGAGTGTTCAACACTTAAATATGAAAGAAAATCCTCTCAACAAAATTCTCAATCAACTTACACATAAGAAATGAACTTCTAACAAAATCAAGTAAAAGAATAATACCCCGACATAACAAGCCTCAACAATGCCAAACACTTCTTTAAACCAACACCTAAACCCAAAACTAGCAATTCAAGCTAAGTCACTACACATCCTTCACCTATCCAGGTAAAACAAATGGTAACAGAACTCAGTTAAAAGAAAAGTTTCATCATTTTCTCGATTCTTTAAAAATCATTTTCTTGAATGTAAAACATTTTTCACAAGTGCCCAAAACTCATTGCAATCAAAGCCAAAATACATTTTCCAGCTTTCAAGCAAAATTCAAAAGTGTTATAAACGCTTTCCGAAAACAAAGGTGTGATTCGAAACGCATAATCATCCACAAGTTAGTTGCATAAGACTACACAGTGAAATTCCTCATTACAATTTAGATTCGCTCTACAACATTTCCATTAAACAAGGCCATCCAAGGCTATAACATCAGGAAAATTTCCTTTTCCAAATCAAGCTCACAACCAACATCTCATGACACCTATCACCCTAACTGTGATGTCACGAGAAACATATATGCCAAATTTGTATACCAACCGCTAATAGAACAACAACTGTGTTATCAACGCAACAAAATGCAAGAAAGTTCATTATCTTGGAATTCTCTTTTATCATAAACATCATCACGAGTTATCACCCACACGAAGCGTAATGCACACGTGAAACCAGGACCTCATGCACTACTCCAACCCCAAGGAGTTCAACTAATTGTCATAGCTCCACTCAAGCTTCCACACCACAGATATAAGGCTTCACTCTCACAAAACCATCCTAAGACACTTACAACCAAACTTCAAGCTAGACCTAGTGGGACTATTTGTCAACCACATTCCAATATCAACTAACCGTTTAACCAACCTGATAAAACTGGACACTCGGTACCAAACACGTACACATCACCCAACACCACCACTCCTAATGGAGCTCCATACACAAATTCCTGATACCCCTTGAATCACCTTGGATTCCTCCAGACTAGACTATACTGAAGAAGGTCAACACTTCTAAATCCATATGGTACGCACATCCTAACATCTCAAACATTAGACCGATATGGTAAACGACAATCACTTAATTCTGAACACAAAAGAATGCACACCAATGCCACACTCACTACCCAAGGACACTGTAGCTGGTTTTTTGTGCTCCTCGGAGGGGTTTTAGTCTTCTTAGGTACCCTTATAGTTCAGACTCCCGTGGTTCTGAATTTGGTTTCACAAGTGCAATATGAAATAGAAAAATGAATGAGAGTCCAAATCTAGGAAATCTTAGAAAATCCATTAATTATCAGAGATGCCAAAAATGGACTGCATTGCCAGATTTCAGAGTCACCACCTAAATATTTTTGGAAAATTTAGGAAACTTGTGACTCGTGCCAAAGGCCACTTGTCTATCATAACCAAAGTAGTTATGAGAGGAGAAGGTCATGAATTGAGCACCCCACTCACCTGATCAAAGATCGACCTCTACTAATCATGATGTGAATTTTGTGGACATTATATGCTCTCGTTCTGATTATTAATATGCTAACTTACTATGTGAGGCACACAAGTACAGATTATTCACTTGTTTTGGAAAAGACTTGATTTTATGTGATTTTTGAAAGAGTTTTGAGAGCACACAAATCAAGAGGAAAACAATGAGCTCGTACATATATTTGATCAAAATCATCCCCAATGCAAGTAAAATAACCTTCATCTACAGGCATTCAAATAGTTTATTTCGAGTAAGCACGTCGCCTCATGGTAAGATGCTAAGGATGACAACAATCACACATATTAATATGCTAAAGCCAAAAGTGCTCACCTAGTACTTTGAGGCAAGCCAAAGAAAAAGAAAGCAATTAGAAAAATGCATGACCCTAACAATGCACATGACTAATGCAACACATACAAGAATGCAACTATTCGGTTTGGCTTATTAACATGACATATGAATCGATTCAAGGCATGTGGTAACGCACGTATTCAAGTAAGTAAAATGACAATGATAGTCAAGAATGATGAACCGAACCTTGATGCATGTAAAAATGGAGATAAAGCATGGCAATGATATGAAACGAAAACATGATACTATATGTTACCACGGTAAGCATGTAAATAAAATGGAGAAAGAAATGGCGGTTGGAAGACATACAAATATTACAAATTTGGCCTCGGACAAGAGGATTCGAATGTCCTAATTAATTAATTATTACAACACCAAATGAATTAACTAATTATGACAAGGCCAAATGAAAGCAACTAATTAATTACAAATACTAATCTTCCGGATACCCCTCTGTTTGATACCAGAAAATAGTTCTGTTTTGGCATCAAGATCTGCTCTGTTATTCCAATCAACAGTTTGTTGTTTTCACACTCTGAAGCCTGGCTGGCCCAGAATGAGGTCCAACTAGATCTAATTAAAAACGGTCGAGCCTCAGGTTGGCTTGTTGAAAAACCACCATTGCCATACAAGATTGTGGTCGGCCAGCCTACTGAAATGGTCAGTCATACAAGAGACTGGCCGGTTGGCCACTAATTCTGGAGAAATACCTACTGCAACAGAACTGAAACAAAGCAAAATAGAAGGTTTTTGAAGGATGTTCATCTTTCTTGCTCTCTCCTGTCATGAAGAATTCTCAAGGAGAGAGGATGTTTGCTTCTCAAATCATGAATCATTGCAAATTTGTTGCATGATGAGCTTTGAAAGCAAAAGGAATAGACTTGGCTAAACACACAAAAAAAGTGCTATGCTCTTTACCTCTTTCCTATCATGAAATTTGTCAAGGAAGAGGTAGGCATGCTTTACTCACAAATCATCAAGTCACAATATAGTACATGATGATCATAGAGCAACAAAAATGAACAAAAGTAAGAACTCAAAAAGGGTTGTCAACTCATCTCCCTACTCATGGAATAAGGATGAAACATCCCTTTCCATGCTTCAAAGTGGAACTAGGAGTGAGTTTTCAACCTTTTCAAGAAATAGCTCATTGGGAGCAATAAAGCAAATAAGGAAAAAAAAACAACAAGAAACAAACTATCTATCAAAGCTTAAACATACAACTTGTCAAAGTTGTCAACAACTCCTCTTTTTCATGGAACAAGGATGAGACATCCATTTCCATGTGTCAAAAACAATCGATAAGAGAGTTTTTCAACACTTTGAACACATAAGCTGCTACCTAGCTTCAAGGTGGACAACAATAATATGAAAACGAGAAATTTACACTAGATAACAAACTTGTGGTGGGGTGGCTAAGCCTAAGCTCTAATCCTCCCATGACCACAAGGTTCCAAAAAATAATGAAAGCTAAAAATGATCAACTCCACGGATTGGCCACTATATCCTAAATACGCCAAATCCGAGAGGACTTACAACAACACAAATATGATATGTAAAGTATAGGAAGTAGGAGCACAAGTAGTGGGCGCGACTTGGACCCTTTTGTAAGCCCATATTCAATTCATATCACACAAACAACCCAAAAATAGTGCTAAACAGGTAATGAAATTTACCAAATAAAGTGAAAAGAAAGTGAAAAAAATCAAAGAAAAACAAAGGGCCGCACAATAAGTGAACTAGCCAGTGAAAGGGTGGCTAGCTCACTCACTTTTAACAAAGCTTTAATTACATTTTAAGCTTAAAAACAACTCTGAAATTAGCATGAAAGTACAATAAAAGGAAAGAGACAATATGGTTAAAGAGTTCAAAGATCACCTATTGAAAGAGATGACGCTCTTCTTAGTTCACAAACCACAAGCTAAACACTGTCAAAGAGCTGAAATTGTGTTCAACAATCTCAGCAAAGGCTTCAAGTTTAAGCTTGTAAGGTGTATGTATTGTGTATCTGTATTGCAAGAGGGTAGAGAAGATGGTTGGGTACGCTTTGGGCTCTTGGGGACTTTTTCTAATCCCAAACCATGATGGGAGTGTTGTATTTATAGAAAAATAGCTTATCTCGTTGAAAATATCTACAAAGGGACAGCTGGTCCAAAGCATGTGTATGGGAGCAGCTGGCAGCTATTAAAATATCTGCTATGCTGAACATGGTCAGCTGGCCAACCATGAAGATATATAGCCGGACAAAAAAGTGGCCCTCCAGTCCAATTTTGGTTTTACTGCCTTTGAGATCTAGTCGGTCCCAAATAGACACGGTCTGGTCTAAATTCAAACGGCTAGGTCTAAATTCTGAAAAGAGGATTTTTAAGGGTCTAAAACATTTTGGTCAAAATGGGGTGTAAGGTTTGGGTTTGAAGCTCAAAACTAAATTCTTTTGCTGAAGATTCGAATGATTGCGCAGTGTAACATTTCTTCATCGAGTGTTAAGAGTGAAGCACCCAAGTCTTAGTGGCGGTCAAAATGGAGTGTCTATAGCTGCCCCTATTTGATAGAGCTCGAAGTCATTAAATGATGTGAGTGAATTTCAAAGCCCGAAGATGACCCATTTTGAAAAGTTTGTAAGACTTGAGCAAACAAACAAAATGCAGATGCAGTTGATTGAACCCGAGGGTTGCCTACACATCCCTTCGTAAGGAATCAAACCAGTGTAGTTTAGGGGTAGGATCCAAACAATACATAATGCAATGTGACAATCAAAACCACGAGCAATGCCTATCACATGAATATCATAAAGGAAAGGAGATGCGAATCAAACTACGTTTAACACAGAAAAGGTGTCGAAACCCACAAACCACAATTCTTGTAGAATATGTGCGTACACATGCAAAACTATGCCTTTTGCAAAAAGAGTATAAGTAATTGGGTGGTATGATATAAGTGAGGAATGATCTATTGGGGAAAGAAAATGATCCTAAATGCTGAATGCAACAAGACAAAGTATGATGTAATGGATCCAATGAATGAAGTGAATAAGGGGTGCAGGCCGAACTACGTCTTACCTACAAAAGGCATGGACACAAAACAAACCACGTCTAACAGAGAACAGCTGTTGACACCCTCAGACTACAATTCTTGTAGAATAGGTACGTACACATGCAGAGCTATGATTTAACACGAGAAAAGTATGAGCACATGCCAAACTAAGCTTAACATGGAAAGGATGTAGGCAATGAAATGGTATGATGTAATGGATGTACTGGATAATGTAGTAGATGCATGTGATAGATGCTATATGCAATGCTATAGAGGTAACAAATAATACAGATATGATGTAGTAGCAAGGAAGTGGTATCTTAGAAAGCATCTTACAGGGGTAATTGGCGAGGTCTCACCTTATACTGCTAGGGAGCTTCCTCTTCTTTTTGGTTTTAAAACTTCTTCATTCATCTTGTGCTTCCAAACCACGGGTACTACTTTTCTCCCTAGCTATGTTTGCAATTTTCCTTATTATCTAACAGGGTGATAGACTAGGTTGGTTCAGTATCTAGAACTGATGCACCTATAAGCTACCTCAACTTATGGGGCTACCATACAGATTTCAAGTCGAGGATACACCCTTGGGTATTTAAACCAGACTATAGTCATAAAAATTCCAAACCTTTGCAATCTAGGCATCGGCCACTTGAACTATATTTCCACCGTCTTAGTTGATCTCTTAGGAACTCACTACAAACACAGTTAGGTGGCTATACCAGACCTCCTAAAGCTGTTTGATTATGACAAACACCAAAGGAATTGCACCTTTAGAGGATTTAAGGTCTCTTACACCCAATGAGTGTACAAGACAGTGCGGGTGAGGTGCACAAAATAGTGCGATGCAGGTGAATGTACAAAACAGTGCTATGTGGGTGCACAAGACAATGCAATGCAAGTTGAATGCACAAAATAGTGCTATGCAAGTTGCACAAGACAGTGCGATGCAAGGTGCACAAGACAATGCTGTGTAGAGTGCACAAGCAGTGCGATGAAAGTGAATGCACAAGACAGGGTTGTGTAGGTGCACAAGATAGTGCAATGCAGGTGCACAATACAGTGCTATGTGGATGCACAAAATAGTGCGATGCAGGGTGAATGCACAAGACAGTACGATGTGGGTTGAATGCACAAAACAGTGCAATGCAAGTTGCACAAGACGGTGCAATGCAAGGTGCACAAGACAGTGCTTTCTGGAGTGCACAAGACAGTGCGATGGGATGAATGCACAAAATAGTGCTGTGTAAGATGAATGCACAAAACAGTGCGATACAAGTGCACAAGACAGTGCATCATATACTTTATGAAATAAGTGTAGGGCAACTTGCCACAGTTTATTAAAATGTAACTAAAAAACACTGTGCTCGACAAAACTCTGTTATTACAAGTAAAGAACAAAGTCAAGAACAGTAGCAACCAATGATGCAATTCAAATCCACTAGAGTGTATGAGCATGCATGCATAATCCAAAGCACATGTATTAATCAGAGGGAAGATGACAATCCCAAGAGAGTTTTGAAATGGTCGGAGACAACTTTCGAAAGTGGAATCATATCAGAATCATCATGGGGGTGAACTACCCTAACCCAAGAGAAAGTGCCCAACAAATGGCTTTGAGCAGATTGAGAGAAAGGTTGGGTTGATGCCTCTTGTTCAATTGATGGCCGAATTAGATGTACTCAAAATTGCCCTTAGTGTCCAGTCACTGGCCACCTTTTTTTTAACATTATGCAGGCATGTGTGATGAGGATCCTCAGATCCTAGAATGATTGCCAACCAATTAGACTCATGCTTCTCTTTTATCCCGACATGTTGAGAACTTACTCCAATCCCCTCCAAAGTAGTGATAGATTCCTCATATACACTGATCATGAATGCGATGCCCCTTTATATGGGTACTCTCAGCTCGTTTATGAATTCCATACATGGACTTGTTTTTGAGTTTAGAGTGAACACTCGTGTATGGAATTTTGATCATGCCACTTTGTTGAACTTTTGCGACAGACACGGTATGGTGACTCCATGAAGAGTGCAGACTGAGACAAATACTAGGCACGACACAACAGAACTCACAACTGACCCAGAAGCAGAAAAAGACTCAAGGTGACTGATCATTCACAGTGTCCCTAGTATTACTTATGTTCCATTTAGAACTCAATTTTGCAAAACCCGAGTTTCGATTCTTTTTTTTTTTTGGTTCAAGTTAGAGATTCTACTGATAAGGTCAAGTATTGAAAATTTCTCCACTTGTTAATTCAAGTTCGTTCTTCGTTACCCGACGCAAAGTATGTGACATGCACGGCAGTCGGTGTAGCTCATGGATTGATGCGAAGCTAACGATGCGAATTGGGCAAGATGATTTAGTAGAGATCGATGAGATGGATATGGTTGAGACCGAACCTCAGGATGAAGTTGCCTACGTATCCCAAGAATGGAATCAGGTCAACGTAGTTCATGGCTGAGGTTCACTCGGGTGTTGACACTCTCCTTTTGCGCTCTAACTTTTGCCAAAGTTTCCCCTCCGGGTTTTCAACTTTGCAAGCTCTATTTATTTAATTTCTCATTTTTCATGCTCTAACTTTTGCATAGGTCGCCCTTTCAGGTTTTCGGCCTAGCGAGCCTCTCAAGGATAACGTTACAACATTTGTAGTGAATTTGATTAATAGTCATCCTTGCCCTAACACCGGAACTGGCTTCACCTTGATTTGTGCTTGGTTTTCTATTCCCTTATGCATGTCTTCTTCCTTTCTTTTACTTCATTTTCGAAGTTGGTTCTTCTTGCAATGTTGTACCTCCTCGCATTGGCTTCCCCGAATTTAAACAAAAGTTCCCTTCCTCATAATGGATTGGATTTCATTTCAATGAATACCCCTGGCTTGATGGTTGACTTATTTCTTTTCTGATTTTTTCTTTTCTTTCTTCTGTTCTCTCTTTTTTCCTTCTTTCTTTTATTTTTTTCTTTTCTTTTATTTTTTTTTTCTTTTTTGGTTTCTTTTATCTATTTCTTTTTGAAGTAATGATGACATTAGGGGGGAGAAATTCTATGATTGTGAGATTTGAAAACTGTCTTGTGCCTGCCAAAATGTTCGTTTAAAGGTGAAGAGAATCCCAAGGACAGTGTAGAATACCATGCATAATTCTGAATCTATCTTCACAAGTTTCCAAAAGAAACAACTTAAAAATTTTTGGAATCATGAAGGAATTTGCACCGATAATTCAGAACCAGCTCAAACCATTTGGGGGATCCTTCTCAACATGCGAGCTTATTAACGACATTTCATTCAAGAAAAAAATTCAAAGCTATTATTATTATTATTATTATTATTATTATTATTATTATTATTATTATTATATTATTATTTTATTTTTAAAAAAAGGTCACACATGCATTACTGTAGGCACAACAAAATAATCAAAAAACTTGACTCCTACTTTCTTATAAATGAAGACCTAAGGGTACACGAAAGTGACTCGAAGGAAGAGACTCAACTGACGCAACGACACAAGAAAAGACAAAGCAAATAAAACTCATAACTCAACTATTTACAGGACACAACTTAAAACAAAATTAGTATCCTTGAGACAAAAGGGGTTTTCACTCTCCAAGTCCATCTGTAGATTTCAAAAACAACTTCAAGTAGCCCACAAGAGGGTCCAAACCTGCCTTCAATTCAGCAATACTAACATCCACACCCAATAGGATTGATTTTAGACTTTCAAGCTGAGTCTCACAAATTGAGCCTCACAATTACCCTGCTTGTCCCCACACATCTCTTTGATCGAAACAACTTCTCTTCCACACCATGCCCCTAGTTCAAAGGGTCCTTCCCAAGTGCTTTCGATAATTTCCCTAACTGAGACTGATGTTCATCATTCCAACCATCATTGCTAGCACTTGTTAAGGGATGCCTCTGCTTCATCGAGCTTGAACTCACCAAGATTGAGTAAACTTTCCATCTCTCCAAAGATTTTATTCCTTTTGTTTAGATCAGAATCGGAAGATTCAGAAATGAACTTAATAGGTTTGGGCTCATTGGTGGTTACGATGTGTTGGCTAGGGTAATGGTTGGTTGTTGGTAAGTCGTGGATGGGATTTATGTTATGGAGTAGCAATCTATTGCGGTTAGGGAGAGGGTTTTTGACAACTTTGGCATTTTCAGGTGGGGTGATGACTTTTTTGTCAATCAGGTTTTGAATTTCATGGTGAAGGTGAAAGAAACGGTTAGTATGATGACCCTGCTACTGATGGAATGCGCAATATTGGGTAGGGTCGTGTCTAGGTGGGAGAGGGTTAGGGAGAGGTCAAGGATTGAGAGGTTTGAGATACCCTTTCTCTATCAATACCTTCAAGGCACTGGTTGGGCTCATATGGAGATAGGCAAAGGTTCGTTTTTGGGAATAAGAAGCACTAGGTTCAGAAACATTGGCAAATGGATTGGCGGGTGTTCGCTGGGCATTCATGGGTTTGGGATTGGAATTAGGATGGGTGTTTATGGTAAAACATCCTTTTTCACGGTTTACCTCCTGATTCAAAATGCTCCTAACTTGAGCGACAAAAGTGTCATCTACAGTCTTTGCAACAACTACAAGCACTTGCTGCTTGTTTAACCCATTGACCTTCAAAGTCTCAATAGCCCACAGAGGATGTGCATAGGGATCGATACTTGCCTTGGCCTTGTTCTTGCCACTTGCTTCAGCTTGGCCAAGGGATTGTGTGGCTATATTGAAGCGAGGCCCATTTGTTATTGATATGTCATCACCCAGACTTGAGATAGCTTTGGGTTAGCCCTTTCCAACTACCTCTCACCCCAAGATTGGAGAGCTTTTTGACGTGAACTTTTTGGCATATGGTGTGGTTGATGATAGAGGCAAGACCCCAAAGGCCAAATCTGCCATAGTTCTCTAAAGATCTTCAATCATGCTCAACAACTCAAGAGTAGCGGGTTCGACCATTGGTGCCCGCGGTGTATTTGAACCCACTTGGTCTTGATGAATTGGTTGGGTTGGACTCTTTGGAGTAGGCTGGACTGGAATTGGGCTATTGTGGAGTTCAAGTTTTGGGGTTTGAGACGATTGGGGCTCAAGTGCATCCGTCATACACAAGTCCGTGCTTTCTGGAATGAACACCTTAGGCTTGGGTAAATGGGATGGGGTGATGCATATGTTAGGGTTAAAGGTTGGTGGTAGTGTATGGATAAGGTTTAGATTTTGAGAAGGAGGAGGTATACGGTCATGTACGGGAAGTGGGTTATTGGTTACATTGGGTTCTTGAGGTGAAGCTTTCATCCAGTTGTTGATGAGATTTTGAACCTCATGATGAAGGAGGTAGCAACGATCGGTGTCATGACCGTGCTGCTGATGGTACACACAGTATTTGGTGGGGTTATATTTAGCAGGGAGCGGGTCAAGAAAAGGTTAGGATCGAGAGGTTTGAGACACCCTTTTTCCATTAAGACTTTTAGTGCGTAGGTTAGGCTTATATGGAGGGGGGTGAAGGTTCTGCATTGAGCTTGGGTCAAGCCGGTTGTTTGTAGGCTAGTATTGGGAAAGGTGTCGGTAGTTTTGGGATCGGTGGCAATGGTATTGATTTTAGTGGGTTTAGGAATAGTGCAACTACTAGCATTGGTACTACTGGAAAACATCCCCCTTGTTGGTTCACTTGTTCTAGGAATAATCCTTTTGTTAAATGCACTCTTAATTTGAACCCCCAATTCATGCAAGTCTTTAAAGGTGAATAGTGGGACAACTATTATCTTCTGCAACATATCAGGCTCAACATTCTGCACTACTATATGAATTTGCTCCTTCTCCAGGGGCCTGTTGGTCATTGTGTGGGCTTTGCCCTCCATCTCGCAACAAAGTCTACGAAGGGTTCTTTGGGATTCTAAGAAGTTGCCTCTAGCTTGCTAATTGTCACATCTATCTGAGTGTTATAGGAATACTAATCAACAAATCCCTTAGCTAATTCTCCCCAATTCTGCTTGGTCAAGTCCTCTAGTTTGGCATACCAGGTGGCTGCCGTTTCCGATAGAATCCTCCTGAACAATGACAGCTTCTGAGCTCGCGTCAAGCTCATTGGTTTCAAGACATCCGAGAAGAGATGGATATGGACGATAAGATCTCCGATTCCATTAATTTTTCAATGTGCGGCATTTTGAACTTCTCTAGCAATCTTACAGTAGCCTCAGTATAACCATCTTTAATGTCCGAGATGGATTTGAAGCCTTGAGATTTGTTAAGCATCTTCTCCGGTGTGGAGATTTTTAGCATGGTAGGATCGATGTCATTGATGTCGAAAGGAAAAAGCCCTTCGTGAGGCTGTGCCGGATGCCTAAAAGCTTAAGCTTGAGCTAACACGTCTTGGGAATTCGGAACTTGGAGATTTTCAACTAGCGGAGGTAGATCAAGATTTGGCTGGCAGCCAGGACTGGATGTGTGGTAGATGCCCCCAGATAGGAGTTGCATTTCAGTAATGGTCTCATCCTGCATGACAATTCTCTAGTTTATTGTATCCATGGTTCTTTGAAAGGCCGTTATCATGGCCACAACTTTTTCTAGACTTTGTGCCATCACGGGTCTGCTGAGTTGGCAATTGGGAAAATGGATGGGTGTAACCTGAGAGTTGACTAACAAGGATTTTGAGTTGGTTACACTTGATGTAACTGAACTGGGTTAGTCTAGACAGGTTTGACTGGATTAGGCTTTTTAGAATAGGTCTTTTGGCATTGGATGGATCTTTTTTGAACTGCCTTTTGTAGATCAGATGGATTGGACCATTTGCTGAGTGGGTTTTTTCTGGGATTAGATGAACTGTGAGGGGTTAAGGCTTTCCAGGTCGGACTGGGTTGGGCCTTTGCTGAGTTGGGTACTGCTCGTTCCTTGGCTCAAACAAACCTAGCATTAAAAACAAATGCCCTATCAGATTAGGGTACTGGGTATGCTAGTCAAAACAAAGGAAGATAAATTTTTATTTTTTTTTTGCCGTGGTTTTGATTTTGCTAAAAATTCACCCACTAAGATACAAACCCCAAATCTTGATATTTTTCCCCTATATCAAACACAAACCCTTGGATTTTGACCCAAATTCTAATTTTGATATAACCCTCAAGTTTTGAAAGGAATTGCCTCAAGATTAAGACTCTCCAAAGATTACATCACACATTGCGAAAGATTTCACATTTTACACAAAAGCATTCAAAACACCTCTATGAGAGGTAGGGTTTCCCTGTCCTAACTTTGGCATGATCTAGAGTTCTGCTATTCAAACAAGTGGTATCACAACATCCTGAATAGAGGTGAGCCTCCTGTCCTATTTTGAAATAGTCACTAGAGCTTACTACATACACTAGGCCAATTTGGTCAAAAGGGCACCTCAGCAAGTTTACCTAATGTACCTCTCACATATAACACCGAAAAGTGAAAGGACGATCAAGCGGTACAGTTGTAACTCAGATCCAAGGGCTATGTTCCCAACGTGACATTGCCTACATTCAACCAGCCTTTTGGCAAGCTTTTGGCAAGCCTCCAACAAATCGTCCAGGATATCAGATGTAAACACAATGACTTATCCGTATCATGCAAATACAATGCAAAGAACATCTATATGTAGATAAAATATCACATCATGAAGTTCGAGTCAAGTTGTCTAGATCCTTAGCAGAGTTGCTAGAAACTGTAGCTGGTTTCTCATGCTCCTCGGAGGGGTTTTAGTCTCCTCGAGTATTATCGCCCTATAGTTCGGACTCCCGTGGTTCTGAATCTGGTTTCACAAGTGTAATGTGAAATAGAAAAATGAACGAGAGTCCAAATCTGTCAAATCTTAGAAAATCCATTAATCACCAAAGATGCCAAAAATGGACTGCATTGCTAGATTTTAGAGTCGCCACCTAAATAATTTTGACAAATTTAGGAAACCCGTGACTCGTGCCAAAGGCCACTTGTCCGTCATAACCAAAGTGTCGCGGCTTGAGAACTTAGGTATGAGAGAGAAATGTCATGAATTGAGCACCCCACTCACCCGATCAAAGATCGGCCTCTGCTAATCATGATGTGAATTTTATAAACATTATATGCTCTCATTCTGATTATTAATATGGTAACTTACTATGTGAGGCACACAAGTATAGATTATTTCATTTTCTTTGGAAACGACTTGATTTTATGTGATTTTTGAAAGAGTTTTGAGTGCAGACAACTCAAAAGGAAAGAAATAAGGTCGTACATATATTTGATCAAAATTATCCCCACTGCAAGTAAAATAACCTTCATCCACAGGCACTCGAACAATTTATTTTGAGTTACCACGTAGCCTTATGGTAAGATGCTAAGCATGGCAACAATCACGCACATGAATATGCTAAAGCCAAAAGTGCTCACCTAGTACTCCAAAGAAAAAGAAAGCAATTAGAAAAATGCATGACCCTAACAATGCACATGATTAATGCAACACATACAAGAATGCAACTATTCGATTCGGCTTATTAACATGACATATGAATCGATTCAAGGCATGCGGTAGTGCACGTATTCAAGTAAGTAAAATGACAATGATAGTCAAGAATAATGAACCGAACCTTGATGCATGCAAAAATGGATACAAAGCATGGCAATGATATGAAACGAAAACATGACACTATATGCTACCACGATAAGCATGTAAATAAAAGGGAGAAAGAAATGGTAATTGGAAGACATACATATATTACAAATTTGCCTTCGCACAAGAGGGTCCAAATGTCCTAATTAACTAATTATTACCACACCAAATGAATTAACTAATTATTACAAGTCTGAATAAAAGCAACCAATTAATTACAAATACTAATCTAAAGGAATTAAACGAAAGGAGGGGAATCGCATGCGCACACCCAATAACATCTTCCGGAAACCTCTCTGTTTGCTGCCAGAAAATAGTTCTATTTTGGCCTCAAGATCTACTCTGTTCTTCCAATCAACAGTTTGCTGTTTGCACACTCTGAAGCTCGAAAGCCCACAATGAGGCCTAACCAGATCTAATAAAATGGCCGTGCCTCAGATTGGCTTACTGAAAAACCACCACTGCCGTACAAGATTGTGGTCGGCCGACCTATTGAAATGGTCGATCGTGCAAGAGACTGGTCGCTGGCCACTAATTTTGGAGAAATACTTTGCTACGACAGAACTGAAACAGAGCAAAATGGAAGCTTTCCGAAGGATGTTTATCCTTCTTGCTCTCTCCTATCATGAAGAATTCTCAAGAAGAGAGTAGGTTTACTTCCCAAATCGTCAATCATTGCAAATTTGTTGCATGATGAGCTTTGAAAGCAAAAGTAAAAGACTTGGTTAACACAAAAAAAGTGTTGTGCTCCTTACCTCCTTCCTATCATGAAATTTGTCAAGGAAGAGGTAGGCATGCTTCACTCACAAATCATCAAGTCACAAGATAGTATATGATGATCATAAAACAACCAAAATGAACAAAAGTAACAACTCAAAAAGGGTTATCAACTCATCTTCCTACTCATGGAATAAGGATGAAACATTCCTTTCCATGCTTTAAAGTGGAACTAGGAGAGAGTTTTCAACCTTTTCAAGAAAGAGCTCTTTAGGAGCAAAAAAGCAAATGAGGGAAAAAAAAAAACAAGAAACAAACTATCTATCAAAACACAACTTGTCAAAGTTATTGACAATTCCTCTTTTTCATGGAACAAGGATGAGACATCCATTTCCATGTGTCGAAAATGATCGACAAGAGAGTTTTTCAACACTTTGAACATAGAAGCTGTTACTTAGCTTCAAGGTGGACAACAGTAATATGAAAGTAAGAAATTTACATTAGATAAGCAAACTTGTGGTAGGGTGGCTAAGCCTAAGCTCTAATCCGCCCATGGCTACAAGGTTCCAAGAAGCATAATGAAAGCTAAAAATGATCAACTCATTGGCCGCTATATCCACACGCCAAATTTGAGAGGACTTACAATAACACAAATATGATATGTAAAGCATAAAAAGTAAGAGCACAAGTAGTGGAGAGGGCTAGAAACTTTTTATAAGCCCATATTCAATTCATATCACACACAAACAACCCAAAAACAGTGCTAAAAAGGTACCAAATTTACGAAATAAAGTAAAAAGAAAGTGAAAAAAAATGAAAGAAAAACAAAGGGGTGCACAACAAGTGAACTAGGCAATGAAAGGGTGGCTAGCTCACTCACTTTTAACAAAGCTTTAATTATATTTTAAGCTTAAAAACAACTCTGAAATTAGTATGAAAGTACAATAAAAAGATAGAGAAAAGATGGTTAAAGAGTTCAAAGATCACCTCTTGAAAGAGATGTTCTCTTCTTAGCTCACAAACCTCAAGGTAAACACTCTCAAGGAGCTGAAATTGTGTTCAAGATTGTCAGCAAAGGCTTCAAGTTTATGCTTGTAAGGTGTATGTATTGTGTATCTATATTGCAAGAGGGTAGAGAAGATGGTTGGGTAAGCTTTGGGCTCTTGGGGAATTTTTCTAACCCGAAACCATAAGAGGGGGGAGGGGGGTGTTGTATTTATAGAAAAACAGCTTCTCTCGTTGGAAATATCTGCAAAGGGACAGTTGATCCAAAGCATGTGCATGGGCGTAGCTGGCAACTGTTAAAATATTTGCTGCGCTGAACGTGGCCGGCCGGCCATGAAGATGTACGGCATGCCCAAAAAAGTGGTCTGCCAGTCCAAATTTGGTCTTGCTGCCTTTGAGATCTGGTCTGTCCCAAATACAAACAGCTGGGTCTAAATTCTAAAAAGAGGATTTTTAAGGGTCTAAAACATTTTGGTCAAAATGGGGTCTAAGGTTTGAGTTTGTAGCTCAAAACTGAATTCCTTTGCTAAAGATTCGAACGATTGCACAGCGTAACATTTCATCATTGAGTGTTCAGAGTGAAGCGCTCAAGTCCTACGGGCGGTCAAAATGGGGTGTCTATAGACACCATCATTCTTTCTCCCAAGGAATGCCTCCAACAGTTTACCATTAAATTCTCCTCTTACTCTCAAAACTCATCCAATATCTAACAATACCTTAACACACACACCACCCTTCTCACAATCGATAGGACCGCCACGGACTCACTGACCAATAAAACCAAATTACTAAACAATGCACAAGTATCATTCTTACTAACCCAGGATACAAATCTCACACCCTCCCTAGACATTCTCATAGAACTTCGCCAATTCCATAAACTCTAAAGTCTCATATTCCCTTAAACTCAACACATCCAAAGCCTTATACTCCATCCTTACGATACCACCACACCAATTATAATAACCCATGGATTCCCATTCTCAATAATTAACACCCAAACAAAACAAGGCTCATGGGCCATCACGCAATAATTTCATAAAACTATAACATATATACAGTACCTTCACAGTTATCAATCCCATGAACAACTTCTCATTACATAAGCAAAAGAGTCCAAAATCAATCATAAGCCTTTAACACATGAGGAATAACAAACAATCAACAATATATAATTACAATGTAGTACCATGATGCCTCAACACCCAACAAAACATCAGTTAACAACAAAAACTCAAATATTAAACCACTAGTCTCTAATACAGAAGCCCCTCTTAAGGATAATACTGCTGTGATGACTGGAAAGTCGACCCTCGCGAAGCTCTCGAAGCCTGGCATACACGGGTCAGGTATCGGCACCGCCCCTGATTAGACTGAAGAGACTAAGTCCGACTAGGTTCTGAAACACCCGAAGAATTCACGCGAAGGGTAGAAACGTGTAACATGGCCCAGATGACCACAATCAAAACAAACAGTTGACTCTCTACTCTGAGATTGGCTTGAAGCTTGAACGTTACTAGGCCTCCCAACTGACGAGTCTGAAACCCCTGATGAAAACAAAGACTGAGTCTGCGATTGAGCATGCGTTCGCCTCCACCTCTTACTGAGCCTAGAGCACTTACGAACTGTAGGAGTCGCCAAAGTGGCCTCCTCCCTAACTCGACCAACACTTGTAACCATGGCCTCCACATAGGCCGCCACCTTAACTAGAGTATAAAAATTCTTCCACAGAGATCCAGCTACCTTTTCCTGGATATCATTACACTACCGCCTCTCATACTCATAATAATGACACTCCTCTGTTGCCACCAACTCTGGAGCAAACCTTGACAAACTAGTAAATCACATCTTAAACTGTGCCAAAGGAGTAGCATCTTGGCACAATTCAACAAACTGTTCTCTCAACCTTTCCTGAGCGGAATGAGGGAAGTACTTGGCCAAAAAGGCCTCAGTAAAAGCAATCCACATGTTACCTATGGTGTTTTTAGCAAACTTCCACCAATACCCTGCCTCACTCCTCAGCTGAAAACCCACAAAAGAGATCCTCTACTCCTTATTCTCGACTCTCAACATATTAAAAGTCTTGGTAATCTGCTCCAACCAATCCTCTGCCTCCTACGGTTTAGTCTCCCCTACAAACTCTAGTGGATTGGAATGAAGAAACTCCTTAGTAAGCTTGAGGGCACGCCCATTGTCACCCTCATTGCGAGCTAGAGCATCCTGCACCGCTCTCAGAATCTTGCGTGCAACTTCTTCGCTGACAGCTGATGCTGCAATGACAGGTGCTGAAGGAACTGTTGTGCCCCTGCAGGCACTCCTATTCCTAACTCGTTCTCTAACCCCTTGTGTAGAAATCCCAGAAAATTAGAACAAGACTAACATAGTGCACAACGCCGCAGCCTTTCCTTGAGGCATATACACTCACCACTTCTAGGCCATAAGACAGACTAACTCCCAAACACACAGTTCTACAATAGATAAACAATTAAACACTTAGTCATATAATCGAATCAAGTCCACAAGGATAACTACTCGTCCTAGAACTCTCAAGGAATTCTCATCAGAAACCACGTTGATCAAGCGTGTTTCCGATAAGACCTTAAAGCAAGTTCATCGACTACAAGTACTATCCAAGAAACTTAATCCCATGCTCACATAAATGCAACACATAAATCCTAACACTTATCCTAGCTACATGCAACGTCCTCACCAAGCATAGCAAACCCGATATGGTAAAAACCACTCCCCATGAGCCCAAAATATTCAACACGGCTCGCTCTGATTCCAAGTTGTAATGCCCCACTTTTTATTACTTGGTTAACATTACCAAATCCTTTATTATGATACAATTTCAGACATAACGTATGGAACTTCAATACAATAATAAAGACAATTAAATAAAGGTTCTCTCATTCCAATACATAATGAATGCACATGAGACATAAAACAGCAAATTGCTCACTGGCTTAGATCAATACATGAAAAAGAAAGGGTTCAACCCTTCGTACAACAATAGCATTCAACCAACAATTACAAGGCCCCTGTGGCCAACAGATAATGAAGATCCTCAATCTTGAAACATTTCTCAATGTTTACCTGAAAAAGGGATTAGCAACGTGGGATGAACATAAAGTCCAGTAGGGAGCCCATCATGATCCTAAACAATAACAACATATAGATAGCTATGATCATGAATGCTTTAAGTCATACCATATACATAAGTACCAGTTTATACTTGAAGATATACTTACATAGGTACTTTTCTCAAAATCATTCGATTTACTGAGCAACACGAGCCATTCGCTTATCTTTCTTCTTGTTAGCTCATTGTTTTAAACTTGCCAGGCACTAACAGGTCTTTGAAAACAAATCCACAAAGTCCAATTTTTTTTTTTTTTCCCAATTACTGAACTTAAACCCACTTCCAAATTACAATTTCTAGATAGACACATCCTAAACGAACATGATGACAATACATATAAAATACTCCTCACACAACCATATAAGACAAGTGACATCCTCCACAAAATAGTCATGTGCATGAAACACATAAAGAGAATTGAGATAATAATGAAAAACCCAACAATGCTCTACTTGCCTCAAGCATAGTAAGCCAAGGATACGCCTGTCCAATACTCACGCCAATTCACTAGTCACCAGTTGGAAGGTAATGGTACCTTTGCCAAGTTCTCCATGGGCTAATTAGAAGGTATTGACACCCCACATTCTCAGCGCAACCAATTCTCTAGGTGCTAACTGGAAGGTAATGGTACCCTTTATTCTCAGCGCATGCACATTTCCAACCATCACATAATTCAACAAACAAACATAATCTGAGTGTACTCCATACATGAAAATCTATTCAACCAATAAAAATAATTTTGAGTGGACTACATACACATAATCTATTCAACATCACAATGTCATCCTCCACCAATGACCAAGGACAAAACCTTTAAGCATAAGTATTTAAATATACATAATACGATAATCCGAAACCCCCTAGACTTTAAGCCCAACAACAATAATAATAACAATATTCAAGAGTTTCAAAACCCAACCTCAAGTTCAAATCTATATTTCCAACATGCCATGGTTTCTTTCTCTTTTCAAAATCAACTCTTTTATTTTCTAAAAAAAAATTTCCACCTTTCAATTGAACCACATCCAAGGGTTTCCAAACCATATTCCAACTTAACTTAACATGATTATCAATATAAATTCTCAATACCGTAATTTATTCATCATTTATTCTTACAACAAAATAATCATAACTCAAACTATCAAAACACAATCTTTAATCAACTTTACCCCTTTATAGTTCGTTAGGTCAAATTATCAAAATTAGGGCTTTCTCTTCCTCTTAACATAAACACATTAAACCACTCCCCAACTAATCAAACAATAACCAATTTAATCAATTTGAAACCCGAAAATCAAACCTTGGATTCCCTTTTTATGATTTTAAAAAGATCCACACTAGATGTGATTTTTATGCAATAAAATTTTCCATATGTCTATCTATAGACGAAGTATTGAAAAGGAGCAAAAGAATCCCTACCTCAAGCAATGAAGAGAAGAAAGCCCAAAAATCCAACATCAACAAAAACATGATCTGCTCAGATTAAATGGAAGCCCTCGTCGAGCTCTACATTTTGGTATAAGGAACTAGGGGTCAAAGATGTATAAAAGTAGATGAAAACTAGGTAGAAAGAGCTGGAAGGCTCAGCAATGGTGAAAGGAGAGAGAGAGAGAGAGAGAGAGAGAGAGAGAGAGAAGTGATCTAGTTGAGACCAAAAGTGACTTTTATAGTTGTTGAATTCGGATAGACCGATCGAGCGCAAGAAGTATCGCATGAGCATACAAACACAACAAGAATGACTGCTCGAGCGCAGGAATCAATGCTCGAGTGAATAATGCACCTGTAGACGCGCCCTCGTGGGGCCTCACGCTACAGTTCGGACTCAATTTGTGTCGGTTCTTAATCTAATCTCGCAATGTGCAATGCAAGACTGATAAATCACCAAAGAGTCCAAATTCGGCAAATCGTTTTGGAAAACAGATTTTTTTTGAAAGAAGTGCCAAACATGGACTGCTTTGCCAGATACAGAGTTGCCACCTAAATATTTTTTATGGGGGAATTTAGGAAACCCTGACTCGTTTGCCTAAGGCCACGTGTCCGTCATCAACAAAGTTGCCTCGGTTCGAGAACTTGGGTACGATTGGGGAAGGTCAGCTATGAGCACCCCCACTCGCCCGATCCAAAGATCGGCCTCTACTAACCATGATACCTAGTTTTGACAACATTATGCGTTCTTATTCCGGTTAATTAGCTAATCTTACTATATGATGCGCACAGCAAAACAAGTATAGACTAGATCGCCTAATTTGGAACAAAGCATTGCATATCTGCTCTCTTGAAAGACAATTTGAAATTTGCTACTAACACATAGCCTCATGGTAAGCATGCTATCATGTTAACATTCACACACATGCGGGATGCTAAAGCATAAATGCTCACCTAGTACTTCGAGCCAAAACAAAAGAACTTGTTAGCAATCAATGTATGATCCAAGTCCATGTTAAGTGGCTAATGCATCGCATACAAAATGCAACTAGAATAGGCTCAGCTAATCCTAGTATGGCACGTGGAATGCAACAAATAACACGTATTCAAGTTAGATTTGAAATACTATGCAGTTAGTATGATGCGCCGAGCCCGGTGCATGCAATACAAATGAATGGATGCACGCATGCATAACATAAGGTATGCTAAATTAAATATGCCCTAATACTAACCATCAAAGCAGGTAAGTAAAAGGGAGAAAGAAGTGGGGATCGGAAGACATGCACACACGCACCCACACTTATTACAAATTCGCCCTCACTCGGAGGGACCAAAAGAATAATACAATTTAATTAACCTACAAGCTAATTAAATAATTTACAGACCACCTAATTAATTAACAAATCAATTAAGCTAAGGAAAGCATTAAAAGGCCTCGGGAAGAGGGATGCACGCGTGCTCGGATTGGCTTCGCCCGGAAATCCAATGCCATGCACAAGCTGCCTCTGTTTTCCCTGCTCTGCTCCTCTGAAAATGGCACAATTCCCAAGGTACACCTCATGAACACTGGGGAATGCCACCGGCCATGAGGAATGGTCACCGGCCAAAGGGGAGTGGTCATCGACCATCTATGGAGCTATCGGCCATCCATAATTGGTCGATCGGCACTTGATGTAGTCGACCGGCCAAAGCTTCCTGCAGAACCTGTTTTGACAGCAGCAGAGGGCAAAACAAGGCATGGCAATGCATTTCAAGCAATGTTTGCACCAATACACCCCTTATCATGTTTATGACTCAAAGGAGTTTGGGACTCGACCCTCGGGCCACCAATTGCGCATTTCAATGCGTGATGGCCAAAGAGGCCAAGTGTGCATTTTGATTTCAAGTGAAATGCAAACCAATTAAACACATAAGGCCTAACCTCTATCACTTGATCAAGAGGCATGGCATCCATGCCAAATGCAACCTAAGCATGCTAGCTAGATGTGCAACATGAGCATGCAAGTAAGCAATGTGCACTAGGCACTCAACCTAAGCAAACAAGCATGCAAGGCATGGACCACTATGCTAATAGCAAACATGCAACAACATGTGAGGGAACTAACATGGAGACATGCAAAGCAACTTAGCAAAGGAAATGCATGCCAAATGCAAAGTGTTTCAAGCATGCAATACATGCGATGGGCTAAGCATGCAACAACACACAAGGCGAGCATGCGACAACATGCAAACAATGGACTTATACCAATTTGGGCAGCTCTCAAATAAGCCCAAAACAGTGGCCAACATGCTCAAGAATGAAGGCTAATGTGCATACAAACATGCATGCATACAAGGTCCAACACTAAGGCACCAAAGAGCAACTTTTAAGCACACTTAAAAGAGGATAAACATGGACAAATGGCATGCATACTAAGCTCTGAAATCATGTTATAAAAGGTGCCAAACCAAGTAAACAAGACAAGCTAAGCATGCAACAATGACTTTACACACTCAAGGCCTCCAAGCTAGAATGCAAAGAGACTATACAAAACATGTTGAGCATGAACAAAGCAACTGAAAACAGAGCTAAAGCATACTAAAACATGCATAAAAGCTTCACAAAGCTAGGCCAAAAAAACATGCTAGACACAAGGCTTAAAGCACAAAGCATGTTAAGGCAATTCATGGCATTACAAGACAAGTATGCTAAGCAAGCATGGTGTTGTAGACACCCCATTTTGACCGTCCTCTAGACTTGGTTGTGTTTGTAGGTACACCCAACAACTTGTTTGATTGCTCGCCCAGCACTCGACAATCGCGGCGGAACATCACCGGTTCGAGCTTCCCGGACCCTGTATCCTTTCTGCCTCATTTTTGGACCTTGACTAGGTCCTTTCAGAGTGGACCCTGTGGTGCACTGCCGGCCATGGCCTTGACCCTGCCGGCCACTGATGAAGCCCTACCGGCCATCAGTGTGGCACTGTCGGCCATTGCTGATGGCTGGCACCCCCCCTATCTCAGCTGGTTTTCCTCCAGATCTTTTGAGCCAGCTGGATTTTTGTTATCTCCCCTCCATACACGTGTATGGAGGGATGGAACTCTTGCAAAGCTTCTTGGAGAAGCTTTGCATTGCCTTCTTCTATATAAGCAAGAGGGCTCCCTTTATATCAGGGTTCTGAGTTTTTGAAGAGCAAAAAACCTCTCTTTCTCTCTATATTGCTTGAGTTTTGTGCTTAGAAATTGGATTTCCTTGCACTTTCACACTACAACCCTTACTGCAACACCTCCACCATCCATTCTAGCATCTTGGAGGCCATTTGCAAAGGTTGAAAGCTTAGAATCTTGGACCAAAAGCTGCTGGAAAGCTGCTCTTCAAGGGTAAGTCTCTATTTCCCTTTTTCTTGCCTTTTCTTGCTTCATCTATAAGCCATACTTGCAAGCTCTTTTGGACTTTGTCATAAACTGAAAAGTGTCATATTTTGAGCTCCTCTTCAACTTTGTTTAAGGGAACTTTGCTGTTTGAAGTCATTTACTTCCTTTTTTGGTCAATCTCTCTTTTAGGGCTGTTTTTGCATGATATATTAGCCTTATTTGTGAGCCTTTTTGGACCTCGACCTAAACTGAAAAAAGTCTTTTTTTCACATCCTCTTCAGTTTTGATTAAGGTCTCTTTGCTGTTTGGGGTCATCTTCCCCTATGCATGCTTCATCTCTTCATGATTAGGGCCATGTATTAGAGCACTTGCATTGGCCATGGTTTGGCCTCTTAGCCACTAAAATCCAATGGATTTCCAATGGCTTAGACGCTGTTTTGAGAGCCAAAATCAGAGGGGGGTGACCCCCTCTCTCCTTGTCTTGATTGGTGGTCTTTTTGGCCTTCCAAAGGACCTCTTAGTTGCATGCTTCTAGGCCTTGTTCCAGGCCCTTTTCAGTTGGTTTTAGGACCCCTATAGGCTATTTCCAGAGTTGGTTTGGCCTTGTTGAATGTCCATCTTGCATGTGTTTAACAACCCCTTGCATGGCCCTCCAAAGAAGCCCCTCATTTTTGTATGCCTTGGCTACATTTCCATGATTATTTGGGCATATTTTGGCATGTTTTGTTCACTGATTTTGGCTGGTTTGGTGAGATTTCATATGCTTCATATACATGCCATACAACTCATGCTTACTAGCCAATCTTGCATGCTATTTTAGTCCATCTTGTGAGCACCTTTTGGCCATGCTTTGAACTAGAAATGTTTATGTTTTGGGACTGCCTTGGCTCTGTCTTTGAGCTTCATAGTTAAATAACGCATGCTTTGTATAGCTGTAGTGTAATTGGCCTTGCAAGCTTTGTGTTCCGGTGATTCATGCATGCTATCTTTGAGATATTTAGATGATTTGGCATCATTTAATACTTCATTTCAGAGCATGTACCATTGCCACATTCCCACTTCATTCATGCTTCAAGTGTCTTTGAATGTCGCGCATTATTGCCTAGTTTAAGACTTAGCTTGTATGCTTGCTTGTCTAGGTGTTTGAGCCTTCATTCCAGCATGTTTAAGTCCCTGTTTAGGCTTAATCAAGCTCTGTCCATGCTTAGTTCATGCGTTCATACCGTATATTGCATGCCTCCTTTGTATTGCTCTTTGCTAGCATTCATGAC
Organism: Camellia japonica; assembly: GCA_030407325.1. Lineage (NCBI taxonomy): Eukaryota > Viridiplantae > Streptophyta > Magnoliopsida > Ericales > Theaceae > Camellia > Camellia japonica. Next base: position 100,042,543 of record JAPPVO010000016.1, read on the forward strand.
TTAGGATCTTCGCATGCTTTACTTGCGTTGGTTAAATGATTTGGCATCATTCATCATCTCATTTCAGTGCATATAGTGTTGTTACACTTGCACAGTTGTCACTTCTTAAGCACTTTTGAGAGTTGCCCTTTTAAACCTCTTTGATGAACCTTTCGCATTTTGCATGCTTAAGTGTGTTTTGTGGCTCAATTCCATCACTTTGGCTACTGATTTGGACCTAGTTGAGAGCCGTCCACCTTTGGTGTAAGCCCATCTTACCATGTTGTCGCATGTTTGTTTCATTTCGTATGTCGTTGCATACTTGTTTAGCTTCGCATGCCTTGCATGTTCACATGTTCATATTGCATTTTGTCATGATGTCCAAGGTTGTTGCCTCACATCATGCTCATATGCTTGTTGTATGCTTGAGTTAGTTGCATGTTTGCACACTTAGGTCATATCACATGTTTGCCATGCTTATGTGTTGCATTGTTTGGATTACGTGTTAATCCGAGCAAGAGGAACGAGGGGCGTTTCATACTTCAAGTGATGGAACGTGTCTCAATTCTCGATCGCCGAAGCTCTTGATGATTCATGATAGAGTTCTAGGCTTTACTTGTTGTATTTGTGCATTCATTCTCCTATTGATTTGCACAAGTCGGATCTTTGGCCGTTATGCATCGGGATGCGTGATTGATGGTCGTGGATCCGACTTGGCCTCTCCCTTGATGTTTTGAGGTGATTTGGAGTGCCATGGTGCGTACATATCCCTAGGAAACCCTCCTTTTTCTCTATTTTGTGCTTCGTTGCAGTTTGGTGTCACAGCACACCAGTGGTCGGCAGCCTGCCACTGATGGCTGGCAGTGTGCCACCATTGGTCGGCAATGTGCCATCCTTGGCCGGCAGTACTCCTCTCATGGCCGGCAGGCCACTGGTGGCTTCCCCTGAAGTGTTTTGGTAAGTTTCAGCAACAAGCACTGGAAGACACCCTGCAAACAGAGCCTCTAAAGAGCAACCGGAAGGCGTTTCGAGGTGAAGAACCGAAGCAAGCATGCATGTCTCCCTCTTCTTCAAACAGAGCTGGAATAGCACCATTTACTGCTTTCCCTACTTGCTTGTTGTCATTCATTTATTAATTAATTAATTTGTCAATTAATTAAGTTGTGTAATAATTAGTTGTAGCTAGTTATTCAATTAGGTGGTCTGTAATATTTAATTAGCTTGTTGGTTAGTTAAATTGTATTATTCTTTCGGACCCTCCGAGCGAGGGCACAATTGTAATAAGTGTGCGTGCGTGTGTGCATGTCTTCCAACCCCATTTCTTTCTCCTTTTTACTTACCTGCTTTGATGGTTAGTATTAGGACATGTTTACTTTAGCATACCTTATGCTATGCATGCGTGCATCATTCATCAGTATTGCATGCACCGGACTCGGCGCATCATACTAATTGCATAAGTATTTCAAATCCAACTTGAATACATGCTACTTGTGCATTTTCACATGTCATTCATAGACTAGCCGAGCCTACTCTAGTGACATTCCGTATGCGTTGCATTAGGCATTTAAACATGGACTTGGATCATGCATGATTGCTAACAGGTTTATTGTTTTGGCTTGGAGTACACTGTAAGTATTTTATGTTTTAGCATCTTACATGAGTGTGAATGTTAAACATGACAGTATGCTTACCATGTGGCTAGTTGCTTATGTGATATAAACTGCCTGAATGCCTGTGGGTGAAGGTTGGATTGTTTGAGTTGGAACAACTCATTGAAATCCGTATTTTAGCCTACTTGCGAGTAGCAAATTCCAAAAACATTTCCAAACAAACGGATATGCAATGCTTCGTTCCAAATTAGGCGATCTAGTCTATACTTTTGTGTTGTGCGCATCACATAGTAATTCTAGCTAATTAATTGGAATAAGAACACATAACGTTTTCAAAATCAGATATCATGGTTAGTAGAGGCCGATCTTCAGATCGGGCGAGAGGGGGTGCTCATAGCTGACCTTCCCCAATCATACCCAAGTTCCCGAGCCGAGGCAACTTTGGTGATGACGGACACGTGGCCTTTGGCACCGAGTCAGGGTTTCCTAAATTCCCCCATTAAACAATATTTAGGTGGCAACTCTGTATCTGGCAAAGCAGTCCATGTTTCGCACTTCTTTCAAAAAATCTGTTTCTCAAAACGATTTGCCGGATTTGGACTCTTTGGTTCAGATTAAGAACCATGACAAATCGAGTCCGAACTGTAGCATCGAGGTCCCTCGCAGACTTGTTACAGTTTCTGGCGACTCTGCTGGGGAGTTAGAGAACTTGACTCGAACTCATGATATATTATTTTGATTACACTTATGTGTCTCTTTGCATTGCATTTGCATTGGTGCGCCTAGGACACCGTGTTTGCCGTATGCTATTCCTGAACGGTTTGCTGGAGGCTCGCTTTGCGAAGCGTGCCATAAGGCTGACCGGTTGCGGGCTCTGCCACGACGGGAACACAAACCCCGGTTTTTACCGGGGCACCTTTTTGACTATTCGACCTAGTGCATATTCGGAATCCATAGTGACCATTCCAAACTAGGACAGGTTGCTTACCCGATGTTAGGTTTTTGAAACCGCTGCATGCGTAGTAAAACCCTAGTTCCCGACAAAATAGGACAGGGAAACCCTATCCCAACATAGGGGTGTTTTGGCTCTCTTTTACTTGCTATGTGCTTTTAGAGTGTATCTCTACAGGGAACGGGCATATCAGTTTGCAAGTTTGAGTATCAGGCCTGAGGGCACCAGTATCAGTATTTGTGAGAATCAGTGATAGCTATGGTCTCCGATTCAGTTTTGGGGCAGTGATTTGGGAATAATGAGTAGTCTTTGAGAACGGTGGATTTCAGCTTGTCAACCGTGTGTTGATTATACCCGACTGTGTGTGTGTTTATTTATGCTATTATGCTGTCCGTTTGTCTGCTCGCTTATTTCCTTATTATTGTTTTGCTTATCTTTTTGCTAGGTAGTTTAGCACAATTGCTTCTAACCTAGCAGATATTCCCTAAGCAATCTGGACTAGAGGTCGTCGACTCCATCGATCTGAGGATCTGGTAGACGGACAACCAGTGTACCATTCTCTACCCCCGGTTACTAGACGGAGGGCAGTTAGGCAGAGGGCATCAGTCCAGCAGTCAGTTCAGAGGGCCTTATCTACCCCACCTGAGTACAGTAGGGATCAGGGTCCTGTTTCTCCCACAGAGAGGGAATATATACCGGTAATTCAATCCGATCAGAACAACATGGCCAGTTTAGAGGAGATGGTGCGCCAACTCCAAGAGAGTATGAAAATGATGCAGTAGGATGATGTCCGACAGGCAGAGTTCGCCAAGCAGCAGGCCACGGTTATGAATGAACAAGCAGAGTTAATCGTGAGGTTACAGCAGCAAGCCGGAGCATCTGCTTCGCAGCAAGCTCCTCCCCCGCCAGGAGTTCCAACCCTCGAGGAGACAGCTAATGTTCAGAATGATACAGACATTCCCACGGGACTACCTCCACCCTCGATCCTACCCGCAATCCCACTCTAGTTATCTAAAACACCCACCAACCTACCAGACTCTCCCTTTGAGTTCGAGACAGATCCCACAGCATTGAAGTTGAGCAAGCTTGAAAAGCTGTTCAAAAGGTCCCAAGGAGTCAAGACCATCCCTGACATTGAAGAGGGATATATCGATGCAGCTGTGACGCTGCCTGACAGATTCAAAATGCCTCATATCGACCGATTTGATGGATCCGGGGACCCCATGGTGCACCTGAGGTTGTTTTCAGATATTTTAAGGCCGATGGGCCTCACCAGACTACAGAAGCTGTCTCTGTTCGGCCGGACCCTGTCGGGTGTGGCGGCCATATGGTATGCCAAATTAGAAGATGACGTCAAGAGAAATTGGGACGAGATGGCTGAGGCCTTCATTGCGCAATACTCATACAATACACAAATAGAGATTACGACCCGTGATCTCGACACAACAAGGCAAGAGCCTAAAGAGAGCTTCTCGGAATTCGTGACTAGATGGAGGGCCAAGGCTTCGATGATGACCTTAAGACCCACAGACAAGGATCAGATTCGGATGATTGTACGTAATCTTCAGCCAAAGTTGATGCAGAAGATGATTGTACTCTCTTTCCCTACCTTTTCTGATCTACACGAAATGGGGGTACAGATTGAAGACGCCTTGAAGCAGGGCTTAATTGATAATGACCTGGAGCAACCTCGAAGAACTTTCAATCGTGGCAGTAATGCGGGCTCGAGCGGCGCTACAACTACAAGAGCCTCCGAAGTGAGTATGGTCACCACCAACCCCCCTCCAAGAACCATGGCAGCTCGCCATTCTCCGGCGCGTCCGGAAGCCATACACAAACAGCCAAATACCCACCCAAAAACACAGGACCTTCGCTCCTGTATATGCCCTATCCAAAGCTTTGGGGGTTTTAATCAAAAAGGGCACTTGAAGCCCCTAGAGCCGCGGCCATTATCGGAAAAACTTTCCCTACCCACAACCCAGCCAAATATTGTGCATATTCACCAACAGCACGGTCATGACACCGATCTGTGCTACCGATTACGTCATGAATTCAAGATCTCATCGATAATGGGGTGATTCTGTCTCCCGAGAAACCCAATGTTACGACAAACCCTCTCCTACACATAACCAAGCTCCATCTCCTAAAAGAATCAACTTCATCCAAACTGGGGTCGTGTCTTACGATCCTAGTATCTATATCACTTCTTTCACCTACCTAAGCCGGAGGTACTCCTTCCTGATTGCACCGACTTGTGCATGATGGACATCTCCATAACCCAACCTAAGCCAATGGTGGTGGCTGTCAAAGACAGGAAAGGGGAGATTCCAGAGGAGAAGAGGATTGTTGAGCTAGAGCCTGCAGAATCTGGAAGTTGTGTTGAGAAGACATATAGTCCGAGTGACTACATTTCGTCAATAGGCCAGGATGGACTAGATGTGGAATTGCCGACAGAGGCAGAGCTGTGTGCGATCCAAGGGGATAGTTTGGGACAGAAGACGGATGATTTGACGGCTGTGGAAGAAAACCTCGCCAATGTCCAGTTTTACAGTGACCAAGATCCAGCAGACGCAGCGGTCAACTGGTTTGATTATGAAGAATCGGCAGAGGCTACTGGGTGGTTGGATGATCAACCGGATTTGGTGGAAGAGTCCCAACCAGAACAGGGCTCGACGGGGGCAGGGATGTCAGTGACGGCCGGAAGGGTCGAAGAACAGAATATACCGCCGGAGAGCGCCGGTGTCAAGAGTTTCGCTCAGGATTGGAGCATTTCGAATGCAGGAATTATTGAGCAACCAGCTGTGTTGATACAGTCGGAACAGGAAAGATTTGAAGATTCCGAGAGAATCAGGAAGGCAAAGGCCCATGTGGGGACTGAAACCACTATAAGCACGGGAACAGAGAATGCTGCGAGCATATGGATGGGAGGTACCGCGAGTACGAGGACAGTTATACCAGGGCGGACAGGTGTCTGTCGGCTGCTGATGGAATGTGGTGGAGGATGAGGATTTATGTCTTGCCCATACAGACGAAGATTGGGGGGACAACCAACCCGATGACACTTGGTACCTTGGAGAAGTCGACCATATGACGGAGCGGGCGGTACTTTAAACCCCCGCACCTAGATCAACCAGAGGCTTCTGGGAAAGATAGGGAGGCTGAGAAGCAAAAGGAGAAAAACTTGAAGAGGAGGCTGTGCTCAAACAGTTAAAAAAGATACAAGCAGACATCTCCATCTGGGGACTGCTTATGGCATCACGAGTGCATAGACAGGCTGTCTTATCAGCCATGGACAAGGCAAGCTTTCGATAGAAACCACGCCAGAACAGCTGGTGGATTAGTCTTTTCGGGAGGGGCTACCGACGCTGACTTTTTCCGACAAGGAACTGCCACTTGAGGGGGAAAACCATAACAAACCACTCTACATCTCTGTGGAGTGTAGGAATAAATGGATACCGGTGGTTCTTGTTGATACCGGATCCGCCATCAACGTCTGCCCGGCAAGGACAGCGTATGCGATCGGTTTGAAAATCGCGGATTTTGTACCAACAGCCCAGGTAATTCGGGCATACGACAACACGAGTAGAGAAGTCATGGGGACGGTGAAAATCCAGACTAAAGTTGGGCCGGGACAGCATGAGATAGACTTCCATGTCTTGGAGGTTCCTGCAACTTTCAACCTGCTTTTGGGGCGGCCGTGGCTGCATCAGGTAAAGGCGGTGTCGTCCACCTTGCATCAAATGGTGAAATACCCCTATGGGAAGGGAGTAGCCATTGTTTTTGGGAATTCATCAACTCATCCACCGGAGGTATCTACGCCCGTTCTAGAAATTGAGCATGGTGTGGAGGATGTATTCATATCAGGTTTTACCCTGGTTCAGGCTCGGGTTGTACAGAACATCATGGCTACTAACGAAGGGATATATGTCAGTGCTCAAGCAGTATATCTCATGAACAAGCTCCAACACATCCCCGGGTTGGGATTGGGAAAGAGTGGCCGGAAGGGCGTTGCAACGTTGGCCGAGCTGCCACACAACCCACACACCTTTGGCTTGGGTTATCTGCCCACCGAGGTGGATTGGGTAAGAAAAAGAAAGGAAATGGCTAGAAGAGCCAGAGCGAAGCAAATGGGGAAACCTTTTGAGGTGATGCACCGGCCCATCCGGGGTACCCTAAATGGACGCTTCGTCCGGGAGGGGGAGGATTTTCCATTCTGTGGCATTCCGGAGCCGTGGCTGAACGCAGAGAGGAAGTGCGTGCCGGGGTTCGAGATTTTCTTTGACCTACAATTATCTGGGGATGATGTTGCCGAAGAGCAGGCAGACCCGACGGTTGAGGTTGAGCAGAACAGGAAAATGGAGTCTGAGGACGCCAAACTTGAAATAGGGGTAGCACTGGCATGTCTACTTTCAGATCCTCCGATCGAACAGAAGTGCTTGGGGGATAACTCCTCGGTGTCCATGATCAGGAATGAAACGGCTGCGGGCCTACCATCAATATTTTGGATGCATCCATCGCACCCTCTCTCGTTTGGCAGTACGAAGAGGGATTTTGTCAAGCAGCACTGGGTCAGGTAGTGAGCCGGAATCTGATTCCACGAGTCTTGTGAGTCGGAATCAGGTTCCAGCTCGACTGAGTCTGAGTCCGGTATTCCTGGGGGTGATAACCCGGATGCCACAGTCCTGTCCAGGTCGTCTTTTTCGTTCTCTTTTGAGTCTGTTGTAACAGAAGAATCGAACGGCTTGGAAGTACATAATGAGAATGATGTGGATGTGGTTTTTGAGTACTTTTTCGTGCCTTTGATTTATTGCTTGAATCAGGACTTTCAAAATTTTGACAAAAACGACGAGGAAGAAATTCCTCCGGTTTTGCAACGATTAATTGATCAAGAGCAGGAGAAGATTTGTTAAACCTTTAGTTGATGAAATCACTACTGTGAATATTGGTACTGAGAAGGACCCGCGGCTGGTCCAGATCGGGTCCACGTTGTCTTCGGAGGAACGCGAGCGCTTAGTCGCTTTATTAAAAGATTTCAAAGATGTTTTCGCGTGGTCCTACGAAGACATGCCTAGATCGATCCTGAGATTGTACAGCACCGGATCCCTCTTGACCGAGGCCCGACTGTCAAACAGAAACTCAGAAGGATCCGCCCTGACTGGCCATCAAGATTAAGGAAGAAGTCACCAAGCAAATCGACGCAGGCTTTCTGCTGGTATCCGAATACCCGACTTGGTTGGCCAACATTGTTCCGGTGCAAAGAAAGATGGCAGAATCCGAGTATGCGTGGATTTCAGGGATTTGAACAGAGCTAGTCCGAAGGACGACTTTCCCTTGCACATATTGATGAGTTGGTGGATTTCACAGCGGGGCATGCTTTGCTTTCGTTTATGGATGGCTTCTCAGGCTACAATCAGATAGTAATGGCACCTGAAGACCGGGAAAGACCGCCTTCACCACCCCGTGGGGACCTATTGCTACAGAGTGATGCATTTGGGTTAAAGAATGCTGGAGCTACATATCAAGGGCCGCGACTACGATATTGCATGACATGACCACAAAGAGGTTGAGGTGTACGTGGA